>OX376697.1:11114564-11425244 GCA_947389925.1 Coelopa pilipes
GGAACCGGTCCCGACCCCGTACCCTGCCAGCGGGGGTGCCCCGGGCGCAAAGTAGAACGTAAACAGATCAAATAATAAAACTCCAGCGAAGACGGGCGACGGACGGACCGGCGGACGGACGAGCGGGGCGCGGACACCCGGCGAGGGAGGGGGAAATATTTGAGCGAAGATGCACAACAAGCGCTTTGTCACCTTTTATGACCGATGTCAACCGGCGGGTCGCCGGCCCGGCCCCGGGCTCGGTCCGCCTCGGTCATTGGTCGACCCGTTGCTACCTTCGGCCGTCCTTGCCTCCAGTATTTGTTGTCCTGGTTGTAGTTGTAGTTGTTATTGCTGTTGTTGTGATGATGGCGATGGCGATGGCGATGGTGGTGCCTGCAGCCAGGCCCTCATGATGTCAACGAGCGTTCAGCACGAGCTACGAGACCACGGTGTCGAAGAGTAGGAGGCGGCGAAGGTGGACGCAGACAGCGAGACAGAGAGAGACAGAGAGAGAGACAGAGGGAGATGCAAACTACAAATTGGTAAATCATTTTCGAGTTTCCCTCGTTTCCTTCATTATGGAAATGTATTCGTAAATGAGCCTTGAAATGCGATATTCGACCAGGATTCTCCTCTCCCCGGTGTCCTCGCCCCGGTGTCCTCGCCACCTCCCCCGCCCCCTGCTCACGCTGCGGAAGGTGCTTTCCTTCGGTTCGGTTCGGGCTGGCCCCGGTCCCTTCGGCAATTTGTGCGCCGAACAGTTGGGAGTCCTTTGTGTTCGGCGGGCCGGGCAGGGCCGGGCCGGCGGTGGACGGCGCTGGCTGTGGGCAGGCCGTGTGTCCTGGTAGGTGATCAAATTAGTCGGTTTACCTTGGACTTTAGAGCGTCCTGTCGCTTGAGCCGTGCACGGGAGTGTGCGTGTGTGTGTGAGCCAGCAGAGCCAGGAATTCGAGGAACGTTCCGCAGTCAGCTCGGTAGGGTTGCATGTCCTTTGTCACTTCTTCTCCTCCTCCTCGCTCGTTCGCTCGCTCCGGTTGTCCTTTGGCGCGGCGGCTTCGATCAGTATCGGCGGCGGCGGCGTCTTGGCCCGGTCCACGCCCGGCCCTCGGATGCCACGGGCCACGTGGGGTCCCACGTGCTGCGTGGCGATGGCGATGGCGCTGTCGCAGCTGCCGTTCCCGAAATTAGTGGTTCCCGTTGTCTCGATCGCTCGATGTCGTTGGGTTTACGGTTTCCGTGAAACTCGAGTCAACGCCGATGGCATCCTTTGAAATTAATTAGGTTTTAATTGGACGGTTTCTCGTGGCGTGGCGTGGCGTGGCGTGGCGTGGGAGGGGGCGGGCGATGCGAGGCGAGGCGGTGTGGGGGTCTTGGGGCCTGTAGCCTGTGGCCTGTGGCAGGACGACGGCAGGGACCCAAGCAACTATTATTAGTTTCCGAAAACACATGCACACGTCCCACTTTTCCCTTGCCTAGGTTTGCGTATTTGCTTTCGATATCTCGGATCGCAGACGGTTCAATTTCGGCTCACAAATTCGGCTTTGAATAATTATCGAGGAGCACGCAACAAAGCCCGACACAACCGAGGGAGCGGAGCAGGACGAGTGGGAGAGGGGAAACTGAAATGGAATGAACCACCTCGCAGACGGCCGTCCTGGGCCCGATGTGGGTCGCCCCTCTTCTTCTTCTTCTTCGTCATGGAGCTCGTTCGGATTCGGCGGGAATAAAATTAATACGGCGTCGTGAATGTCAAAAACCGAGCCAAATAAAGTCCCAGCCCAGCCCGGCGCATCGACAGCGGACTCGGACTCGGACCCGGACCCGGAGTCGGGGCCACAAAACCACAAAACCGAAAGGAACAACAGCGATGAGCAGCAACAACAACACGAACCACTCGTGCCCACTCCAGAAGGCCCTAAAATATCGCTCGCCATAACCTTGCGAACCTGCCCGGCTGGACCGCTGGCTCGCTCGACGGCTGGCGGGAAGTGCGTGCCCCAGTGCGTCCGGCGCCCCGTCCGGCGGCGGTGGCGGCGGTGGCGGGCTCGAGACTGGCCGGCTCATGAATGAAAAATTGCCCAGAGAAATGATAAATAACATTTCTTAAAGGAACATAAAAGTCTTATTCTACTGCCATGTGCCCGTGGCCCGGCTCGGCATATGGTATGTGGCGATGGTGATGGTGGTACAAGCCACGAGGTATCGAGGAGTCGTCGTCGTCGTCGCCGCCGTCGTCCTCGTGGTACGTGGTCTCCACGGCTGCCGAGTGACCCAACGGGCACGGGAAAAGGAAAGGGACTTGTTTGTTTAGCACTTTGGTTTACATGATTTGTGGGTTCCCTATATGCGTTCCTCCCCCCCCCCCTCTCTTCCTCCTCTGCCTTCTCCCCTCCCTCGTCCTCGCTCGAAGTCCTCCAGGCCCCAGCCACGACTCGCTCTCACTCGGCCTGGGAAAGAAACTCCACGGCAGCGATTTTTTACTTGTCGTTGCTTGTTCGGCATGTTGTTGTTACTGTTATTGTTACTGTTGTTGTTCTTGTTGTGCTGTGCTGTGTTGTGGCCAATGTGCACAATGTTGTTGGGCTTATTGATGAGTTTTAGCCACAGGCGCCACTGGGGGCTGGTCCGAGATCGCGCCATGAAATTATTAAAATGTGACAGTCGAACGATTAAGAGTGATCATTTTAAATCGAACATTTCATTCACCCCTTGATTTACGATCCCGGGCCACGTCGAGTCCGCGGAACGGACTCCGCCGATCCCGAGGGTCCGCGGGATCAGTCGAGATGATCCGGTGATCCGGCTGATGAGCTCTTGCTCAGAGATTCGGTCGTTGGAGGGCCAGAGCATCGGATTCAGTCGCCGGCAGTGGGACTTACTGGAGGTTCTAGGGGGGAGTTGCGGATTCCGAACCTTGAGGTGAGCTCCGAAACACCCCAACTACAAAGGTCGTTAAGGGTTAAGGGTTCCGGGAAAGTTCGGGTTTCCTCTTCCTTTGGGAGTCCCCTGCCTAATGAGGCCACTTTCGGCATTTCGGTCACGAATTTCGAGCCCTAAAGCCCTTAATTGCTTGCTCGAATCCTCATCAGACCGATTAAGACCCTCCAGGAGCAAGTCAACGTTGAACGGAGCCCACTCGAGCGGGCGCGGAGGTCTCCGCGAGTCGTGAATCGTGAGTCGTTGCGAGCTGTGAATTGTGAATCCTTCCGGCGACAGTGGCGAACATGACTTCGCCATTGAGCGCGGACTCGAAACATTTCGAGAGCCCTTGCGCGCTGATATTGGCGAATCGGACGAGAGCCCGCGCCCTCCTCGACGCTCGCTCAGTGGCCTCCTGGGCGACCCAGGGCCGTTGTTTGGGTTTGGTAATAATAGTTTACTAGGTTTCGACAACAATGCCGTGGCGTGGCGTGGCGCGTTTGAAGGACCGCGCAGAGGCAGCAGGACTGGAGTGGAGTGGCCTGGAGGGGGATGAGGGCGAGGATGCGGATGCGGAGAACGATGAAGAAGGGGCGGAGCAGGGGCGGGCCGTGGAGGGCAAGGGTGCCTCTCGGGCGCGCCCCAGGTGAGTTTTCCGTTGAGTTTTGACAAACAACGGAAGGCTCTCAGCGGCGCCACTGGGGGTTCGGCAGTGATGATGATGTGGACGGATGGCGATGACGACGCGAGTGTGAGTGTCCGGAGTGAGTGTGTGCTCAAGTCGGTCTGTGTGTGTGTGAGTTGGATTCTGTGCCTGAGTGTGTGTGTGTGTTTGGTGTTCGGTTTATTGGTTTCGCAATTCTGCGAACGCCGCTGGGTTTTTACGGCTCTCGAAGCTGTTGTTGTTTCTATTGCTGTTGCTGTTGTTGTTGTTGTCATAGTGGCTATTGCTGTTTTGACTCTGGCCATGTTGTTGTTGTTGTTGTTGTTGTTGCTATTGTTGCTGTTGTAATATTCCACGAGTCAATTTGCCACCATCAAAGCACACGCTGATCCTTCGCCCTGATTGGGTTTTGCGCGCGAAAAATCCTTCCCTTTCCCCTCCCCTCCCCTCCCCTCCCTGCCTTTTCCCTCACCGCCCCTTCCCACCCCTCTCTTGCCATCCCCATGGCAACCCTTGGCGAACTGCAGCGTTGCCAGCTAGTTCTATTGTGTCCCCGTCCGCGCCCAACAAAGGATGGCGAATGTCACAGATGTCAGATATGTTGTAATTGCAGTTGTTGCTGCTGTTTCTCCTGCTAAGTTGTTGTTCATGTTGTTGTTGTCGTCGTTGTCGTTGTCGTCGCTCTCCCGACTCCAGCGACATTTTAATAAAGTTCGTTAAAGAGGCGTGAAAACGCCTGATCCGCACTTCGGGCCGATCTCCCACGGTGCTCGCGAATTTAATTAAGTTCCAGTCGCCCTGATGGGTGATGGAAAATGGAAAACCGCCCAACGTCCATGCCATAATCGCCGTGTTCGGGCGCCCCAGGGGGGTATGCAAAGGCAGGGAATCGGGAGATCGGATCAGTGAGAGATCGGGAAGGGATCGGGCAGCGCCCACGGCCAGGGAAGGCAGGGCAGGGAAGTCGCCTCGTTTGCAGTCAAATGCAACGGGAACCAGAGGCCGAAAACCCTGCTCTTTTAGCGCGAAGGTCGCCAGGTGGTGATGACAATGTCCAAAGGTAAATGTCCTTATAATAAGGTATATGGCGTAGTTGAAGAACGGGTTCAAATACTTGCCTTTCGCCTAATGAGTTGATGCCATGCCAATTGAGTAGGAGGAGTCAAGGAGTCGCCGATGGAGTGGGAATCGATTCGAGTCGCCCCGACCGCGCCCGTGCTGCTCCTCGAAGGGCCATTGAACGAGGCACAGAGGGATCTGGAGAAAACAAATCGCCCGCCGACAGTCGGCCGAAGGTTCGCGTGTCCTCCCGAATCAGATGTATGCCTGCCGAGGGGCGACAGGACGACGGGGCGGCCGGACTGCCTGCCAAGCTTTTCACCGGAGATAAAGGCGGGCGAGCGAGGGAGGCGAGGACGACAATGGGCGAAGGTGGCGAGCAGCAGACAATTCGGGCTAATTCCATTTTTATTGCAATCATCTTCCTGCTTTGTTGGAACAAACACAATTACAACTCGGTTGGCGGCGAGGGCAGGAAGTGGGCAGGCGGAAGTGCACAAAGGAAGACAGCGGAAATGGAACAGTTGGATTGGTTTCAGCGCCGACAAATGAAATGCTCCGAGCCCGGCAACAACAACCAGCACCAACGACGAGGGCGATGAGCAGAAAGATGAGGAGGGGGGGGAGGACGAGGAAGTGGCGAGCGAAACCCCCGCAAGGAGCGCGTGCTGGCTCCGTGTTGTTGTTGGCTCGGCGCGGCTGCGATTGGTGTTGCAGGAGGCGTGTTGTTGTGCCCTCTGCCTGCGACCAGCAATTCGGGACGTTATTGCGCAGTTTGTGGCATGTGCGAGATCCTGGCGAAGGGTTCTCGGGCCGGAAGTCGGCCCACGCTGGCGATGCCGATGCCGATGACGATGACTTCATCTGTCCGACCCGACCCGATTCGCATCCTTCAAACTGTGAAATTGTTCGATGGCTTCCCTCGGTCCCTCGGTTTTACGGCCCTCCACCGACCACCGCCTCCTGGGGCTCCCTTGGCTCCTTGGTCGGCCCGGAACGAACCCGATTTGAATGCTGCTTCAGCCGAGGCCTCGTCTTCCTCACCCAGCTGTCCGGCCGCCACCCGCTGTCCGCTCCTGGCTCTCCTGCCTCACTCGTCTTCTGGCCGCGGTTGCGCCCCGACCTCGACCTCGGCGCGGCTTCGGTTTCGGTTTCAGCCGCGTGTGCTAATTCTTAATGCAAACTCTGCCTAATTTCCTTCCCGCGGCGATCCGATTCGCCTCCGCCTCCGCCTCCCTCGACCTCGCCGCCACTGTCTCTGTCTCTGTCCCCGTCCCAGTCTCTGTGTCAGTGGCTGCCGCTCTCTGCCTCGGCCTCGCACGCGCTGACATATTTATTGCCCAGCACGATCTAATATTCGCAATTTCGCAGTTCTTTGTGTCATCTTTATCATTGTCATACTTTTATATCCATGTGTCCCCCTCCCCTCTCCTCGCGCTCTCTCTTCTCCTTTCTGTTCGCTGTCGCTGTTGGGCCGCTGTCCCTGTTGTTGTGGCCGTCGCTTCTGCCATTGTCCATGAGTTATTGTTGCGTTTGTTGTAATTTGTCATCGTGGGGCGTTTCGTTGTCTCCCCGCCGCACGAAGGGCTGCGATTTATTTAACTTAATTTGTTTGAAATGTTGCAGCAATTGCCGTGATTTCTTTCCGCGTACTCCATTCATTTCCTCAGTCATTCATTCGGATTCATGCCTTTTCCCTAAACCCCTCCACAACCGACTCCCTGTAGGCGACGGGTTCCGACTTCGATGGCTGTGCGAAGGAAAATCGCTCAAAATATCGCTGTTTACTTGAAATTTCGATATCGAAAATTGGAAACAAACACCTCAATGCCACGTCAATGGAGAGGAGGAAACAACGATTTTCTGCTCTTACCGCCAATTAAACGACCCACCACCCGATCGGCGCCCTGCCACAAATTATGTCAGTAGACCCGGCCATAAAACCGCGGTTCCGCCGAATTCTCTTACGACCAATTAATATTAGTTAACGACAGGCCAGGGAGCTGGAGCTGGAGCTGGAGCTGGAGATGGAGATCATTCCCATCATCGAGAGCACTCGGCGTTTAATTTCATAAAACAAATAAATTGAATAATTCACTGTTTATTTGTGGTGTGTTCGTGTGGCGGCGGGTGTGGCTGAGGGTCGGTGCGTCGGAGTAGAGGTGTGGATGTGTGTGTGAGAGTGGGGTGAAAGAGGAAAAATAAGAGTGTTTTGTTGATGCAATAATTCAATTTACTGCACAGTTTGAGAGAAGTTCTAATTACTGCTGGCCAAAGGCACTTCATTCTACGTTTTCTTTTTCCATTTCCACTTCCATTCCACGTTCTGCTACACAACCTACCCCGGGTAGCCCCATAAACTGGGCTCCAGCGAATGCATTCGCCCTGCACTTGCTTCCTCTCGCTCTCCCTCCATCTCTCGCTCGCTCGCTCTTCCTTTTGTCTCCCGCACCCCTCGCCATCGCTCCTGTTGTTTGGTTTAAGTATTCGCTTTGTTTTTCTTTCCTTAATTTATGATATTTTCCACGCTTTCGGCCCTTTCGGAAGCCCCCCAGTGGGGCCGCATATGCCGTGCCCTCGTCCCCTGGCCCCCCCTCACCGGCCACCCAGTATAATTATGAAATGTTTCCCTCCCTCTCCCGGCGTTTAATTTAACCTCGCTGTATTTCGCTCTCGCTCTCCCTCTCAATATCCGTGTCCGCCTCGTTCCCGTTCCTGTTCTCGCTCTCGCCGGTCGGGTGCTAAATTTATTTTTAATTATAATTTTCCCTCGGTCTCTCCTGCTCATTAGCGAAGCTCAGAAAGTGTCAAACTGCGCTGAAATTAATATAAAAATGATAAATACGACAAGGCAAGGAGAGTTTTCCGGTTTCTCTGCTCGGCGCTCCTCCTCCTCCTCCTCCTTGCATTCTTTCCTTGTAGAGATGAAAACCAAATAAATAACGGTTAAGAAGGGTTTTCGGTGGCCCGAACGGATCTCGAAACTTTCTGCAATTAATTTGGCCGGCTCTTCGTTGGCGGCGGGACAGAAGGCGTGGGGTTCAATGCGTCGTTTTAAATCGTTAACAAAAGGATGAACCGACGAACCTTCGAAACTCATGGCAGAAAGTGCGAGTTAAGTATTAAAAATTGAGTGGGATTTTCGCATTAAGTTTGTGCAACTTTCGTGCCCAGGGTCCTGCCGGGGTTTCCAGAATTTCGGTTTGAATTTTAGCGCGAATTTCATTACCAACTGCAGACTGTCTGCGGACCCTGGAAAGGCGAGCGACGGCGGGCTTTCGGAAGCCCTCGGGAACCGGGACAAAGGAGGCTCCGAGCCAGCTCGGCACGATCGACGGGCGAACTGCGCAGTTCGGCTGCGAGGTTGAAACGTCGTCTAATTGCCGAACGTTACGCCCCATTTGCGTGAAGTGAACAATGGGCTGGCGAACACCGGGTCCCACCGGGGTTGCCACCGGCCGCTGATGCGGTGAAATGAAGCGGAAACGCAGATCAACCGACAAACAAATCAACCGAACGTCACGGCGCGGCGTGAGGCAGGCGGAGATTCCACGTGATGTGTTCACCAAAGTGCGGTGCCGGCATTGTTTTAGAGCCAACAAACACTCGACGACGGCCCGCCAATTCAAAAGGCCCCAGTGCAAACAGGCCAGGAGCACTCGGAATGATGAAATACCAACAAAGAGGCTGACGACAAACTGCGCTTTTGTGAACTGGCCCGCAGTCCGAACTACGCGCGCGTACCTTCCAGCGGTGGCCACATGTGAGGGAAGCCGAGGCCGTCGTCGCCGTCGACGTCGCCGCGACCCCCAGGGAGGCATTAGCGACGGACGATTGAGCCGCGTTGCCAACTACGCATTCGCATTGTGCTCGAGAGCCGACCTTTGTTTGCAGGGAGCGCGAACTGAGAAATGTCAAACGTGAAACGTCAAATGACAAGCGATCAAAGGGCAGGCGAAGCCCATTGTTTCAGCAGGACCGAGTCGGGGTCGGCTGAAGGAACTACAGAGGGACAGTGGGGCGGATTCGCGATCCCACCGCTGCCCTCGGGGCGAGGAAGTTCTCGGGGTGCAGGCGGAGAAGCGCGAGGAAGTTGCAATCGGCAGGTCGTCGCGATCGCTCGTTCCAGCTGCTGACACTCGGTGGCCGCCCACCCGCCTGCTGCGCCTGCTACCGGAATCCGGAGCTCGGCGGAGGCGGAGGCTGCGGCCTAGATGAGCGGGGCCCCACTCGCCGGCTGTGGTCGCGGTTACGGTCACGGACCAGCCGTTCGCGCCGTGGGCGCCGGAGCCGGGCGAGCGTGCGCGCGGCCACTCGAGGGAACGGCCGCACTTTTGACTCCTGCTCGGAGGCTGCTGGGCATGAGTGACGACTGCGCCGGAACCCCCTCTGGTGGCAACAACAGCGCGACGTGGCGAGGCCGCCGGCAGCAGCGGCAGCGGCAGCGGCAACAACTGTTTTACATCTCATCAACTCAGCGTTGCCACAGCTTGGCCGCGGAAGAGTTCGGAAGTTCTTCAGCGCTGCGGCCTCCCGGATGGCCCGAAATAAGGCAGGAGCGGTTGCTGTTTTTTGTCTTCTCTCCGATCACGTTCACGTCCTGCTCCTGGCCGCCGCAGTCGCCGTCGCCGTCGCTGCGGTTGCGGTTGTCGTCTGGCCGGGCCGCGGCTCCGCTGGAGACCGTCGAGTGGACTCAGGCTGCGAACGCGAACGCGACCGAGTCCGGGACCGGGACCGGGACCGAACGGGCTGCGGCGCCCTCCCATTGCGGCGCCTCAGCACGCGCGCACTCCTTTCCGCAACCGCCTTAAGCGACGCACGCACTCGCAGCCACCGCCAGCTCACCAGTTGCCTGCTCGGCCACAGGCGCACGGCGCAGGGCGACAACAAGTACAGCACCAACGACAAGTAGGAGGAGGCAGCAACAGCAGCAGCAGCAGGAGAAGCCGCAGCCGCAACGCATGCCGAGAGCGGCTGCCGGTTGTTTTTGTAATTTCAGCACTCTAACTTTATTTAAAAAATATTCCCACTCTGCCGATCGCACTCGCTCGCTCTCTCTCTCTCTCTCTCTTGCTGGAAAACTGTCGCCGGGCGTCTCATTAACGCCGCCTTTAATTGTGTGCATGCGGCGGCAGAGCGGACGAGTCTGAGAGCGAGAGCGAGAGCAGGAGCAACCTGGCGGGAGGCGGCGGCTGCGACCCACGAGGAGCACGGCCAGGTCCAGGACCAGGACCCGATGAGGAGGAGGAAGAGGAGGAGGAGGGAAGGGGTGTCCTTGCGAGCTTCCGGTGCTGCGGTCACGTTAGTGGAATCGGCCGCGGTGCAGGGCGTGGCTCGGGTAAAACGCATTACTTTTGCAAAATTAATTCCAACTCGTGCTGGGCGCACTCGCTCGCGGTAGGTTTGCGGCGAGGAGAGGGCGTGGAGAGAGGCGAGAGCAGTGAGGGCGAAGAGTTGTGCACAGTGCGGTTTTTAATTTAATAACTAGTCATGAGCGTCCGACCGACATTGCAGGATCTCAATTAGAACTGCTCGAGTGAAGGGTCCGCAAACGAAGTCCTAACGGCGTCTCCGGCCACTGCAGGGACCAAGTCGAACCCCTCTGCCCCTCGCAACAACTATGCGTCCACTATTGGAATGGAATTAATTTTCCGACTGACTTTAACTTGAAGCAGTGCTGCAGACAAGGCCAAAATATATCGTTTTCTTTCCGACAAGTCCCACGAATTAAGTATTCAGTTTTTAGAGAGATGGAGTTTCTCCGCAGATGCCCAATTGGAGGCCTCCCAGATGGCCTGAATGGGGGCTTCAATGGAAGACAGATTCCATGCGCCTTTCGATCCACTTTCTGCACTCCACTCCGGCCTCGAGGGCATTGAAGCTCCTTTCCCGGGACAATGAACTTATTTTAAATTAAATGAAAAAATGTGTTCCTAAGTCTCCCAAATCGCGGCTCATAAATCAAGTCTTCCGGCAGCCTGAGAGGTCTCTCAGTAAAACTTTTTTATTATTTCAATTGAAAGTCTGTTCGACTGCCCACCAATCGTAGCAATTTTTAAAGTTTTCCGTCCCGAATTGCGAACGCCATGGAATTGTTTGCAGTGGTCGACGAAACCCACTGCAACAAATATTTACAGAGATAGTAATTAAGTTGATCATGTAGATGGAATTGTTTAAATGGAAACCATAATTCGATTGCATTAACTGATTGCTCCGATAGACGATCTGTTTGGTTTTTTGAATTAATTTCCGGACGGGAGAATGTGTGGACGATTTGCAGAAATATTGTTGCCGACCGCAATCTCAATCAGTCCGACTGTTTCATGTGGTCGTCGCCGGGGTAATCGTGCCATTAGACCTCATTAATGTGTCAGTGTATTTGTGTCGTTGTCTGCGGCAGGGCTGGGGTCGCTTTGACTGCGGCCAAACCGCAGGATCATATTTAAATGCGGCGGCGGAAGGACGACTTCGGCGATGGAAGTCGCGGCGACTCCATCGACATCGGGCTCATCACAATTGTGGTCAAATGTAATTAAAACCCGAGGCATCGATGGATGGGGAGGGAGTTTTCGAAAATGCATCGATTTCTATTGAATTGAGGAATAATTGGGGGAATGGTTCCCAACCATGTCTCGCTGTTTGCCCGAAAGGAGCGAAGTTCATTAAATAGCGATCTCCGAGGGATCTCGATGCAGATGTCATTCGTTCTGATGCTGATCGTGTTGATGATCGTTGACGTTAATGATCCCGGTGCGTAATGAACTCAACACAACAACAGCAACAACAACAATAGCAACAACAACAATATCAACAGCAACCGCGACATCGCCACCATCGCTGCCACCAACAACAACTCAAACTTCGCCCATCGTTCTCAATGAAGATTCTCACAAATTTATCAAACTTGAAATTTGTTTTTGTTATCAACTGTTGTTCTCGTTGTTATTGTTGTTGTTGTTGTTGTTGTTGTTGTTGCTGTCGGGTCTGTGCCCCACTGTGCGCCTCCTGCATTATTCGAATAATAAAGGGGAATTTGTTATTTTTTGTTTCTACAACAATTGGGAAGATGAGCAGGAGATGAAGAGCGACGAAGAAGAAGAAGCTGAAGCGGAGGAAGAGAGTGCTCATTGCAGCAACAATAAGAACAACAACAACAACAACAACAACTGCGGCGGAGATAATAATAAATGCTTAATCAAATGTTACACTTTGCAACAACAACTGGGCAAAAACACAGATACAACAACAACAACAGCAACAGCATCGAGCAGGCCTCAATCGGTTACCGAACATTCACGAGATATGAACGAAAATGATTTATCGATTTTCATTACAATTCATTGGAAAATCCATATCTCATCGGAAACACACACACACACATAACACTCTCAAACACACATACGCTCACACACTCGCACTTCGCCACACTCACCTGTGAAATTGAAGCACAAAGAAACTTTAATTGAAAAATGAAAAATTAAAATTGAACACAAGAATTGAACCCGCCAGAGACAAAGACGGACTGCGGACCCGGGAGTGAGCGGCAGAGAGAGAGAGAGAGAGAGCAAGAGAGGGAGGCGCGGAAGGGAAGACAATGAGCGGAATTTGTTTACGTTCGATTTGGAAATTTTAATCTCCCGACTCGGACTCTCGGGTCGTCTCCTCCACGGAGTTATTGTTTTCGACTCCGACTCCGACTCCGACTCCGACTATGGCTTGGCAGTGGTTCCTCCCGGCTTCGCGGTGGAATCCATTAGTTTTTGGCCCTCACACGATCGGTCGTCGCTGGATTTTTCGCTTAATTTAAAGTTTTTGTATTGTGTTTCTGTGTTTCTTCATCTCCTTAGCATTGGTGTTGGCATTGTTCGTAGTTGTTGTGTTGTGTTTCTAAAGTTTTGTCCATTCTTCGAGTAGAAAATAATGTTAGAAATCAGCATGGAACATTTCACATTCACCGCGTTTCGGGAATGCCATTAGGAGAACTATTTATTAATGATTTGGGCATCGTTTTGGGGAAATCGCACCAGATGGCGGTGGGTCTGGCTCTGGGTCCGGGGCCGGGGCCGGGTCGGTCCTCCTAATCGTGGACACGTCGCGTCCGCGCTCAGCCGAGACGATTATGTGTAATTTCTACGGGAATCAGAGGCATTTCCTGCCCGAAACGGAGAGAAACGCACTTCGTTTAATTTCTGAAAAATTTCCACCAGAAGAACCCCCGGCATTTTCACGAAATCGAGCAGAGAAACCGCTCGATGCCGGTGGCCAGAGGGAGGCGGGAGGGGGAGAAGGAGAAGGACACGTCGCCGATGCTAATCCCGATGTGAGCGAAAAAGCAATTAACTGCAATGAGTTCGACAAATGACCGAACATCGCTGCTAAAGGGATTCGCATGTTTCTGGAAATCCAATTAAGGCTCCAACATTCATCACCCGCACACGAGAGGTCCTGGTCCGGCCGGAGCTCGAAGCCGTGGAACGCCAGTCGCGATACAGAGTGAGGCGGACGAGTCGCCCCGAAAGAAGCCTGGGAGCCCTGGGAGCCCTGTGAGCCCAAGTCCCCAGAGCCCGGGAGCGCGTCGTCGAGAGGGCGGCACCCGGTTTCGACTCGGCCCGATCGCCGAGAATTGATTTGCGGTAGCCACACACAGCAGAAAGACATTCCAGTGCGGTTGCACATGCACCGGCCACAGCAGCAACAACAACGACAACAACAGCAAGGATTCCACCGCACCTCGGGGGAGCCTCTGGCAGCGGCCCCAAGACGGCGACCGGGCGACTGCTCGAGGCGAACCGAGCGAGCTCCCGACCGGCTTCCAACCTTGTTGTCAGGACGCTAAACACAAGTGGACGTGGACACGGCCCCGATCCCAGCCGAGCCGGGGACGACCGGGGCTCGCTCGCTGGCCGGCAGCCACTGTCCATGGGCCATGGCAACCTGAAGTTATGACCTGGCGCTTGCCGGTTGGTGGTTGGCGGGGGGCGAGCATAAAGCATCCACAAGCAGCGCTTTGACACAAGCGCCGGGTGAGAAATATATGCGTCTGGGCGAGAGTTGCCCGGCTCGCCAGCAACAACACCGAAGTGACCACAACAACAGCGAAAAGGAAGGAGCGGAACCCACATCCAACCTCGACTCGAACCAACTGCGACTCCGACTCCCGGCTCCCGACTCCGGACTCCGGACTCCGCCCCAGCTCCAGGGCCGTCGCCAAACGGAACTCCTTGCCAATTGGACACGCCACTGGGACGGGGCTCGCAGCGGGGGCGCGGGTGGGGGAGCGGTTGGCCTGGTGCTGGTGACGCTGGGATGGGTTGGGCCCGCTGGGGCGGGAGGGGGGCATGCGAAATATGATGACATATCGCGTCATAGTTCAAACGGCAGGGAATCCTCTGATCAATTTTGAGCACAGCGTGCGCCATCTATTGGGTTCGTATTATTATTACAAGGCCAACAACACCAACTACAACCACAACAGCAACAAGAACACCAAGAACAATACAACAACAACAAAGTCTCATTGCAGCGACTCCTGCCTCGCTGTGCGGAGGACGAGGACGAGGACGAGCGCGAAAACTTTGTTCTAGAAGCTGGCGCGGAGAAGTTGGCGAAGGAGCTGAGACGACGGAGAAGCAACAGAGGAGGAGGAGGAGGATGAGGAGGAGGAGAGTGGAAAAGATAAGGGAAGTGATGGAGAATCGGGATGAGGCTGAGGACTCATTCAATGGAACTTATGCTTTGAAAAAACATTTTTTCGCATTATGAAAAAAAGCTTCTTAATGTGGTTGGTATAATTTTTTATTATTCGGCTGCAGTTGTTTTCTCTTCTCGTCTTCTCCTCGTCCTCCTCTTCGTCTTCTTCGTCTTGCGATGTTGTTGTGGCTGCGGCTGTGGTTGTTGTTGTTGCAATTATAAGTGGAGTCCTGTGCGTTCTGGTAGCCACGTTGCATGGGCCGAACTGCTCCGTCAAGTGATCATAAAAATAATTAATTGGTTTTTGTTCGAAAACATTTATTTCAGGAGCCACTCGCACACTCGGGGCTTTCAGTATCGAGAGTGGGAAGCAGTTGGCGATGGGGAGAGACAGCGATGGAGAGAGAGGCAGAAATGTAGAAAACCAGAGTGCGAGAGAAAAGGAGACATCATCGTACTTCTACGCCCGAACTTTTACTCTCTCTGTCTCTTTCTGAATGCAGGAAGGAGTCTGTTGAGGATGAGAAAAGGGAAGATTTGTTCAACTATTTTTCATAATTTGTATATACAGTGTCTAAAGAATTCACCACGGAAACACCCTTTTTATAACTGAAAACTTAATGATCATCTTCGCACTTCATTCATGCACCTTCAGTATGTCGAGGAATAATCGGTCTGTTCGAACATTTTGCGCCGAGCGTGCGCTTTCGCATGCCGATGGAAACGATGCATCACGAAAGAAACATGGAGCGATTTGCGCAGACTTCGTGGCGAATGAGAAGCGCCGGCTGCCGGCACCAGCAGAGGGCGTCGTGGCGGCGGTCAAGGGGAAGAACAAGAGACGCTCCATCGTTCATTGGGTCGTCGGTTAGGTGGAGTTGCTTGCTTTTGTTGTTGACGTTGTGGTTATTGCTGTTGTTGTTGTTTTTATTCTGTTGTTCTTCTTCTTGTAGATACGCTGGTGGGGTTGGTGTTTTTGTTGGAGCCGAAGCAGACAGAAGCTGGAGCCGATTGAACCTGTTTGCAAATGCGCGTCCGTTGATTCGCCTCGCGCAGACACGCCTCCGCGGAGGGAGTGAGGGGACGAGAGAGCGAGTTCAGCTATGTTCGTGTGATTTAGAGGAGTGTGTGTGTTATCAACACTATTAAACTAATTTGTTTTTTATTAAGAAATTTTATCTAATAAATTAAGAAATTTTTTGATTTTTTTGTTTACTATATTATATACCTAAAATGTATTACGAATGGAATTTGAGGACTTCAAAAAAATAAAATTCAATACAAAAGAAACGTATTTAATGAATAGCAATTATTATTCAAATTCATATTTCTGATTGTAAAAAAATGTATTAAACAAAAGATATGTCTCTATCACTTTCACTCTCTATGTATAAAATCACTCGTGGCCATCTAGTGACGAATAGCAAGTTCTGAATTTTGGGGACAAGTAAGTACTTAAGTACTAAAAAAATACAAATTTATGGTTTGTTTATTTACATTCTTGTTGACCTTCCCTGAACAATATTTTTATCATTCTGGTTTTTTTCTTCAAATCATACTATTCGTCAATAGATGGCGCTGAAAGGTATTATCCACAAAGAGAGATAAAAGAGAACGAATTTTTGACAGTTGTCAAAGTTGTGGATCTCATCGACAATTCCACAACTTGTCCTTCGACGGACGTCAGATCTGCACAAGCCTATGTGTAAGAAAAAAGTGTATTATTGCAAACATACGCGTAGAACAACAATTATAGTTATAAACAAATTGAGATCTGTTGTAAGGAAGACCAAATTCAAAAGGTGTAGCATATAAGAAGGTATAAATTTAAGTTGCGAAGACAAAATGAATGCAAATTTATACGAGGGACTTGAAAAAGGAACAATGGAGTGAATTTTTTGACAGTCGAAAAGAAGAGAATAAAGAAGTTGTGTGTGTAAGCAGGAAGTGGAGGATGTGCAGAAGAAGTCGGATGAATTACGTTTGGATATCTAAAAAGTAGATGTGTAATGAAAACGTAGATTCGCGACATTTATGAATGGGCGCTTGGACATACATTCGACTAGAAAAAGTTAAAGCAATTAATTAAATTGAAGCGAACCGACCGGTTCCGGTGTTTGCACACATGCTTCCATGGGGGTGAGGAGTGGATCACATAATTGTTTGGAAAGAAGTATGGGGGTGTCAAAAATTGATCTTTCGCAGCTTACTATAGAAATTGTACTCTATTGACATATTTTCACCCTGTATTGTTCACAGATTCCTCGTTTGGGCATGCAATTTGCTAGAGTGAAGCAGCTGATCCCAGTCCAGGCACCATAATGCTCGTAGCAACTCCTGGTCAAACCACCTCCTACGCGCTACATGCCAAGAAACCATGCCATTCGGCTAACAATTCAAACTCTATTAACGTATCCACCACATCGTCCACCACAGGCAGTATTGGCACCATCAGTGCCAAGAACGCTGCTAACATTTTAGGACACAAACCGGCAAGACATGTTTTGGGCACTTGTGTTGTCGCAAGTTCCACCGGAATCATTTCCACCAAACCGCCACTATTAAAGTTGGCCACCAACAATCAAAGTAACACCACCAACAACAATAGCACAACGAATACCACCACCAACGCGCTGATGAAAACACTATCTGTGCGTCTCAATCGTGGCACTGAATTCCTAAAAGAAACCGTACAGAAGGCACTAATCTCAAAGATTCCCTCGCATCTAAGTTCCGTTCTGAGTCTCTATACCGTCCCTCCAACCGCTACGCATCGATTTCCCGAAGAACGATTGAACGCCAGCAGTGCTGACAGTTTGCAGACGGAAATGTGCCATTTTAAACCCATCCGCACTGCGCCCACTACGCCGTGGAAAAGGTATCTGAAGTTTGCATTTAATTATAACAACAGCTCTCACATTCAGTCCATTTATTTTGTAGTAGGAGCAAATCTCGAGGAGCATCTCTAAAAATCCCCAAGGCCTGTTTAGCAAGAAAATTGAATTTAGCCTGTGATGAAGATGACGCCGATAGCAAGGACATGGAAGGATATCTGCAGTTTAGACCAAAGCCAAGGTAATATAAACTTTAAGCTAGCAGAAACTAATATTATAAAAAAATTTGTAATCGTAGAATTCGATGTCATATTATTCAAACAAAATTTTTGAAAATTCTTTGTTTGTAATTGTGATTTAGTCCATAAAATTTGTGTAGCACTTTTGAATATTCAAAATTTTTGTTTTTTTGTTAAATGTAATTTGAATGATTTAACACAGAAACGTGATAAATTAATATTTCTCTTCTTACAGTTCAACTCTATTGACTACTATTGTTACGACCCCAGCTCACCAATCTGCATTCGTTTGTTTGGTCGCTAACATGAAAACTTCCGCTACTGTACAATCCAAGCAGCTCGACATGGAGTTGCATAAAACCAAATCTAATCGTAGCCGAACAAAATCGAAATCGCTTATTCACTTGAAAAAATCATCTATCACTGTGCCACTAAATGAGCTGATCCTTCGCAAACGCCGCAACCCATTTGTCCATGTGAAGAAAATAAACATACCGACGGATGTAATAGTCACCAAAAGCAAGCGCAGCATACGCAACTGTAAGCCTTCAACCACAGCAGCCAACGCTAAATCGAAGTCAAGAATAACCGTGATATCATCCAAGTCAAAGTCAAAGTCAAAATCAGGTAACAATTCAAATGAAAGCAACTCTCAGCGGGTAACGCGCAAGCGAAAGATCTCATGTGAAGTCGATGAATCTGCTTCGTCTGCGGCGGATCGTCCTAAACTACGGAAGAGCGCAAGGCTATCGAAAGACTGCAGTGAGATTATTAAGTTCACAGGAACAAAAAGCATTGTTTCTATTAGCAACCGACAGTCCATCTCACAGACGAAGCGTTCACCAGATTGCTTCTCCCCACCCTTGACTCGTTCACGCCTGAAGCAGATGTCATCCGCAAATATAAAATTAAACTCAGCCTTAGAGTATCGAAACCGTGTTTTCTAAATGTAAAGACAAAGCTTAACATACAATTTTTATTTTCTAAATTTGATACTAATTGTCTTGGATGTTAAACTTTGTAGAGAATCCAAACTTCTTTAAAAAGAAAACAGACGTATAATGAATGAGAAACATCAACTAAGGATTACAATAATGAAAAAATATGGGGAAAAAAGTAGCTTGGCGGATAAAATTTTAAGTTCTCTGCAAATAATATTTTTTCTACTTTTCTTATACTACTTTTGTGTAATTTTACACACAAAATAAACCGATTTCGCAAAGCGTACTTTTTTCATACATATTTTTGCCAAAAGTGCGATTCATTAAATTTTTTCTTCTGGCTCTTTAAGTATTGAAGTCCGTTTCAATATAGATTTAAGTTAATTTAAATTCATTGAAAATGATCATTTCCAAAATTATGTACAACGTCTTAAGATAATTTGTATTAACTAACATTCTACATAACTTTTGGAAATGTAAATTATTAATGTTTATAATAAACGATAAAACACTCTCTACTAAAGAAATTTAATCACAAAGCAGAGGAACTAGTTTTTTACATAAGCCTTTAAGTAACCTTGTAGTATTTAAAAGTGGTTCGAATTTTATAATTTTACATTATTATTTGTTTTAGAATTTCAAAAATACTAACATTGACACGAATTTATTAAAATTCTGTGTTTATTTTCGTTTGATATTATTATTTGCTTAACTTGTTTTAATTTTTTATCAATCTTCAGAAGAGATTCAAATTTATGTTTTATGTTCTTGGTGCAATAATTTGGGTTTTAAAGTGAATGGTATTTAAAAGGGTATAAAATGAAATGTGAAAAAGTGTTTAAAGATCGTTTTTTATTCGTTTTCTAAACAAGCTCTTCTGATTTTTATAACTTAGTTTCTCAACTGCCTCAATTTATTCATTCACTAGATATACTGAAATTTTCACAAAAAAACAGAGTATTACATTAAATTTAAGTCATTGTATAATTTAGAACACAAACAATTTTAAAATACATCATTCCTGGTAAAGTAACCAGAAAACGGTTGGATCCGATTGGAATCGAATCTTTGGAAATATACAATTTGCTAAGATACACATAAAATTGTATGGGTTTCTCGCGACCCTTCCTATTAGAGTTTAATTTTGTTTTGTGTAGCGTTTAAAAGAGAAAACTGTGTGTTGTGATATGAAATATTAAAAATGCATATTACTATAAATTAAGAAATTAATAATATAATCACTTATTTACAATTATAATTCAACAAAAGAAAACGAAAAGAACAACATTATTCAGCAACATAATTCTTCAATGTAGTTGGAAAGAAAATGAATTTTTAGTATTAATTCGCACGTTGATTACAGAAATGTGTGAATTGAAAAAAAAAATTAGTTTTATGTAATGAATATACTTTAATTAGCATATGTATTTAAACAAATTGCATACATATAAACTCAACTATGACTAATAATAAATAAAATAAAAATTAATCTATGTGGCTCATTTTTGTTGGCATGACGTCCCACAGATCCTTCACCTTGAATCCATCCCTTATTCGCTCCATAGCAAATCCCACCTCATTGCAATAAACTGGCTCGCGTGGTTGCGTTGCTGATGTTCCATCTGACAATGTCGAACCCACAGCCAGGTAGGCATGTAATTTGGAATTTACTTCGCGTTCCTGCCGTTCGTCGATTTCCTGATAATCATCTAATTTAAATTCGTCATTTTGCTGTTGCTGCTGTATCCGTTGGTCCCCCGAACCAGGTTCATAGTTGACGCCAAAGTTCGGAGTCTCACTGTAGATGGAATGCAACGACGAGAGTTCTTTGTAGATTTCATTCAAGCGCTCCTGAGGGTCAACTCGAAAACCAAGCACGTATCCGCCTCCAATTTCGGTAGTTTGGACCACGAGTGCAGGTCCATACTTCGACTCGCGAATGCGTACCTAGACATATTGGCGTTGAATGAGTTTACTGTTAAGATAATAAATCACCTACGTTAGCGATTTGCAAATAGGGTAAACTAATGTTGAACGTCTGGTTGGCATCAGCGAACCACACCAGCCTAATATTGGTTATGACGAAAACGCCCAAATTGCCCTGATCGCTGGACAGATTCCAGACCCCATGAACCGTGCTGAAGACCTGCTCCTGTGGCAATAGAATCAATTGTCCCGACTGCACTATAGCCCCACGTAGTTTTAAATCTCGGTATAAATATGTTCGTAGATATAGTCTAACGAGGGAGAAAATTACGATGAATTATTAAAATCTATTCAGGCACCCACTGATGGATCTCAATGATAGCGGCAAATATTGGAGCATGTCTGCGAGCAGTTTCACCCGATACATCGGTAAAGAGGAACTCGAAACGCGTATTGCCTCCCAAAGCCAGAATGTACAGCGCTTGAGTTGTGCCTCGTACTTTAGAGAACACCTCACGACTACTTATGTTCCCGATGCGACCAAAACCGATTGCTGGTGATTTGAATTTAATTAAATTTAAGGCTTGATCGGAATGTGTTACAGAAGACAGTGAACTCACACAAATTGAATTTCTTGTGCACTAACGAGTACCAGATGAGCCTCAGACTTGTGGCTATTAGGCGTCCCGAATCGCCTGGGTTTCCTTTGCTGTCCTCGATGTGATGTATCGTATGTAGCACTCGTTCACCATTGCGCAATTTATTTTGTCTGCAAAATGAATTACAATAAACTAAAATGCGAAATCAAAATCATATCTTACACATTCGCTGTATCGAAGCGAATTTCCTTATCTTGCCATAGTAAGTTATTCGTTTTTCCACTCATAGTTCCCAAAAATATATAACAATTTCTGTCAGCGCTTTGGCGAAGAACTCGTTGTGGTCGTTGCTAGGGACCCTTATATTTCGTATCCAAATTTAGGGTGGAGCGAATAGTTAGAAGTAATAGAACAAGCTGTAGCTTTCTAATTCCTACAGGGATGGTTTTAAATACTTCTAATGGCTGAATGAAATAACGTAATGTCGTATAATTCTTATTTTTATTAAGTAATTTCATAACAGTGCTACATCACAATTATATCAAAATTTATACCTGATTCGAAAATTATATGTTTATTAATTGTTGTTTTTACATATTTATTTATTTTCATTAAAAATAGCACATATATTTCTCAAATTGATTGCTTTAAATGTCGTAATAAAAAATATAAAAGTTTAAATTGTAAATAATGCTCAGCATAAATAAAAATTTCATATATTAGCTTATAGTTAAAAGCATAAAGAATTTGTATAATTTAGTGTAGCTTTTTGGAAATGTATATATATAAAGATATTTAATGTCTAATACACGGTTCTCAATCAAAATAAATGTCTTAAAAAGAGAAGCCAAGAGAGGTGTTTTTGTGTGATTGATGTAAATGTAAAATGATAGGCAAATATTGCAGTTCCTTCCCGAAGGAAACATTAAGTAGCCAAGACTTATATTGTAGAAATTTATACAATTTACATAATATCACTCACACCCAGACCCGCAGCGTACAATTTAGATGTTGATATCTTAGCTCTTATTCACATGATAATTTGTGGTTCTGGGACACTAGCCGCAATATTCTTGTGCGGAAGCACTTGTCCACCGTTAATGTAAATCTCATCCTTAACAATCACATCCTCACCGAGCACGGTAATGCCTTCTAATCTAACCCATCGCCCCACAATTGAACGCCAACCCACAATACAGGAGTCTAACCAGGAATGTGATTTTACGATGGCTCCTTTTAAGATTGTTGAGCGCTTGATGCAAACACCATCTTCGATTACAACTCCCGGTCCGATTGTGACATTTGGGCCAATGCGGCAGCCAACTCCAATCTTAGCCGTAGAGTCAACGATGACATTTCCAACAACACCGGGCCCAGCGTAAAGCATTGTTGATTGTTTTTGTCGGAGAGATGTAAGATATAAACACATACCTAAAAATAAAAAATGTTCAATGCAGATATAAGAAAGTCTTGTTAATAAACATTTCCCGAATTATAATCTACCTATAATATAAAATCATTCTAAAAACTAGGGTATTTCCCTATATTTTCAAATTAAAAAAATGGTTCGGAACTAGTGACGTTATCAGTATAATTATCAAAAGATAAGCGACATAAGCAACAACATAAAAAGCAGGTAACATACAATAATTCTAATTAAACAATGAGTCAGTACCCACCTGTTAGAAAGTCTTTTGGCTGTCCGATATCCATCCAAAACCCAGGCAGTTCCATTGCGTACAACTCTTTTTGATCAGCCATTACCGGAAAAATTTCTTTCTCAATAGATGTGGGCTTTACTTCTATGCGTTCTAACACCGATGGGTTGAAAATATATATGCCAGCATTGATTTTATTGCTGATGAACTCCTGAGGTTTTTCGATGAAATTTTTTATACATCCTTGTTCGTCGTACAAAACTACACCGTACTTTGATGGCTCTTCAACCTTTGTTACTACAATAGTCCCTTCCTTCCCATGATTTCGATGGAACTGCTCAAGTTGCTTAAAGGGGAAATCGCATATAACGTCTGAATTAAGAACGAAGAAGGGCTCCGAGCTCGCATTCAGTATATCTTTGGCCAGAGCCAAAGGGCCAGCTGTGCCAAGTGGCTCAGTCTCATGAGAGAATATTAAATCAACACCAAGTTTCTCAGCTTCCTGCTTCAGTTCGGCCTCCATCTGCTCGGCACGGTAAGAAACGGCAAGTATTACCTAGAATTAAAATACAATGATAACTCTATCAGGAAGGATAATTATTTACCAACCTGATTGCATCCAGCGCTCACTAACGCCTCAAGCTGGTGCAACAAAATAGGTTTGTTTGCAAATTCCACCAGCGGTTTCGGCGTGCTAAGAGTTAATGGACGCAATCGAGTTCCATATCCTCCAACAAGGATTAGGGCTCGTGTCCCTCTCGCTTCAGTTACATTGGCGCCACACATCTCGGTTTAGGATTCTCAACTGAGGAACTAGGAAGATAAGAAAATAGCACTTTATCTATGACTATTTTTCTTGACACGTAGACTACTGCTGCAGCCGGTAATATTTCTTGGTTTTTGGTTCGATGCGGGTACACATTCAATACGACTAAAAACAGTCAGCTGCTCCTGCAATACTCACTGTCTTTGCTGTCACGGTCTTTACTGATAAGAATTATTTCGAACCAATCAAACAGAGCAACGTCACGCACCGCTTCAATTGTTGAAAAATCTTGGAATAATTGCAGTAACAATATATAGATCAACTTGGTATGTTCCAAGAATTTTAATAAAATAATTTTCAAAATTTGTATGCATGTAGTGTTTTAAATTAATTAATTTATCATTTATCCCACCCGAATAGTAAAAACTCTCACAATGTAAATAATAACTGAATTCTTCGAAATTCGATATTAGCTGTCAAAACGAAAAGATAATTGGTTTGATCTCTGTGTTGCAAAAAATAAATAATACTTTACATTATAAAATTAATCTGAATAATAATTAAAAGATATTTTAAAATGTTGAGAACAACTTTTTGCTGTACTAAAATTATTTATATCAGAAGCAACATGTAAATCTATCAATAACTAAATTATTTATTAACATATTTTTCTTAAAAGAATTATTGAAACATTATTTTTACAATATTTTTACAAACATAATATCATTAGAAAAAAATGTTATGATTAGTCATCGCTATTATTATTAAGCATCTCTTTCAATCCGACATAGTTTTTATTTAACAACACTGGTGTAGGGTCAGTGCTGAACTTCGAACATTGAGTTTGATTGATAAGTACACGTTTCCGGTAAAACTCGCTATATATTGAAAAATTTATACACTTATAATTGTATATTAACATTTGTTTCTTAAAATTCTGAAATATCTAGAAAAAGTGCTATTGTTGCGAACGCACTCCTACTTTCGAAATTCAACTGGACCTCGTTGTCAACGAGAGACTCAATGAGTTGAGTTTTAATTTGAGTGTGAAACCAGACGGTTCGTTAATCGTCGTCGAGTTGCGGAAAATTTAATTTTTAATTTTTTGTGAATTTACATAGGAAAAATACAAGTAAATTTAGGATTAGGATTCTACAATACTGAGTCTGGGTAAGTACTAAATATATATTGTTTCACTTGGACATTGTGTGATTCCTTTTTATGGGAATTTTTTCTTATTTCATCATCCATGGCAGACGTCGACGTCCACGGCTACTGACAGAAAAACAAAATGTCGACCTTATAGATTTTTCTGCTTCGTGTAATTTGGGTTTGCGATTTGAAAACAGAAATTATCTATTAATTTCTTTACATCGTTTTAAGCTCTTGATATGGAACGAAGATATAATTCGGAAGTATTAGTTAAAATAATGAAGTTTGGGTTCTTTCCAAGGCATTGTTTACAAAAATCCGTTTCAGATGTATTGATTTTTCTTGGTGACGACGAAAACTCTGAAACAACACTTCCCAAGAATGTTAGACGCCATGCCTCCATACAATTATGGAGCTGCTGGTGCTCCAATTAAACTCAATCGTTTGGTCCTGTGGTTTCATTCCTCTGCCTTTATTATTCTTCCTCTTTTAGTATGGAAATATGACATCTTGTTTACTTTTCTCAACAGAATTTTCCACCTATGCGAAGATTACATGGTCACAAACTTATCGCATTCGATTTCATAATTCTGCTGAATTCGTTGCTACTCACTATTAGTCACTATTCTCGGCTTAAAATTACAACCTCCAAACTTATTTAATCATCATTCTATCATTTTAATTTAATTTCAATCATGTTGACAGCGACGGCTATTTTTTGGATTGCTTGCTATATTTATGGTCAATAGCAATGAAACTGCGAGTTTGCTTCTGAAATTATTGTGTATGATGTTGGTTCGATATTGAAAGACAAGTTTTCAATATGGGTTTTTATGGAGACATTACTAGAAATTCGACTTAGGGTGTTTTTCGTTCATAATAAAATTAACCTTCCACCCTTAATATGCTTTTCATCTTTGAGAGTTTATTGTAAATGGCTGGGTCTCCTGTCGACAAAGTAGATGCTTATTGCGTAGTGAGACGATCTTCCACATATTTCGGTAGAACTTCGTTACAGAACTTCGTCTTTGTTCTCTTTTCTCTTTTCCTCTAGTTCTCAACAGAAATATACTTTGATTTTCTTCTTGTTCTTCTCTCCAAAAATGCACAGGAATTATTCACGATTAACACACGCACAAACCACTTTACACTCGAACGAATACAAAACCAAACAAAATGAAGTTTCGTGCCATTATAAAGGATCCACAGTATATGCGGGAATTTCAGAATATTATTGCCACGCTTTCCAAGTTGACCAAAGAGTGTGTCATGAGAATCTCCGCCGATAAAGTCTATTTCATTGCCAATGAAGAATTTGGTAGTTCTGCCCCCCTGGTATGGGTGGAGATAGACACGAAACTCTATTTCAGCGAGTATTCTATGGAAGGTGTGAATGAGTTGCATCCTAATATAATACTTTCAGTTAGCGCTTTAAATTTGGGACGTGCACTGGTGGGACTTCGAACCAATGCCCGTTATTGCAAAATAAAATTAACGAATATACAATTTCCCTGTTTGACTATTGAGTCAGATGTCATATCTCAGACTTCTGACCAATCTCGCCTCGTCGTACATGATGTCCCTGTCAGTGTAATACCACGAAGTGATTGGTCCACATATGCAGTTCCTAAAGCTCCAAGCTCGAAAGTAATTCTTAATGTACCATCCAATCGTTTAATGCGTGGTCTCATCGAGAGAATCAAAAATCTATCACCTACTATTATTTTCTTTGCTACTTCGAAAGGTGAAATGAATGTTGTGGCCGAAACGGAAATGGCTACAATAACAACGCGTTACAAGAACTTGGAAATACGCGCATTGAACCCAAACGACGACGATAAAAAGAAGGAACACATCGAGGCATCGTGCTCGGTTGATTGCAAGAAGACTGCGATTTTCTTTTCGGCTTTACAGGTGCCCACTTTGGAGTTGTCGTGTGGCATTGAGGACGATCATATGATACATATGGAGGTTAATGTTCGCCAGGGCATTGCTATACATTCGATACTGCCGGCAGTTTGCGTGTGACTTGTCTCAAACCAAAAACATTTCATCAAGGATTCGAAGGCAACTTACTACAAACTTGTTTTGCCCAATGATATGAAACAATGTCTTTTAGTTTCAGTAAATAAAATGTTTTATTGATAAAATGCCGATGTAAATTTAGGTCAATTTCTACTTTAGGTGGACGAAATTTCTGTTGAGGTTTTCTCCATTTTTTTGTAGTGGTTCTAAAGGGAATCAATTTCTGCTTCAATTCCAGATTTTAATACATCTATCTCTGTCATCAGCATTTGTATGGAAATATCATGGATTTTTCCATATGCAGTAGAGTTACTGCCTTTGTGCTGTATTTAGTTCGCCACAGCCTCGGTTCCTATGCCTTGTCCTAATTTAAGCTGCTCATTGGCCTCTTTTCCTCTCCATGCAACAGACTTCTACGAATACAAGAATTTTTGCATAGTGAGCATTTATTTTCAGACTCGGTACCTCGAAACACTCAAGTTAACCGAGCACCTCACCATGCACAGATACAACAACTACCCTGGCTGCGGCAGCAGCAGTTCAAAAACAGAGTTCACAACAGTCACAACCACACTGAACTGTGGATAAAACCTGCTCCCGACCAGACTACGACAACGACTTTGAGTTCGTGTGTCGATCGCTGGGGTCCTCGATTTGTTCCCATTGACTCCTGTGTTAGTTTTTTCATCCTTCCATCCAGTATTTCCGCTGCCATTTTATATTTTATTGCCATCCCGTCATTTTTACTTCTTTTCCATTTCATCCAAAATTTTTCTCTCTGTTGCTTTCTGTTTCTCTTGCTTCCAATGTTTACATCTTTCACATGAGCATTTGTTGGACTTGTTTAGTTTCTCATTTTAACTTTTGAAAACAAATATCGCATGGTGGTACATAACAACAAAGTGAGAGCGAACTGCTGGATGGCTGAAAGAGAACGATGGTGTTTCTGTGTGGTTACTAATACTACTGAAAATGTATGCGAGATGATATGACGGTGCTCTCGCTCTCTACTGCTCAGAGCCACGTTATTGTTGTATTATTTCACATAGTATTTAACTGGTTTGGCAATGGACTAGTTGGCTTGTTCGCACATTCTCGTTCAGTTTTCTCTCATGTGCACACTGTGCTTCTGAACATTTTTCAGTGTGCTTGCCATGAGAAACACATGGTATTCACTGATATATAACCAGAGATGTGATACATAAAATGTCTGCTGTGTAATACAGTGGATTCTTAATGTTTTTTTAAATATTTGAACTCACCATGTTGTGCATGAACATTGTTATTTTTTCTGACAATTAAATTTTTCTATTTCGAAAACGAAGGCTCAAACTAATGCAAATATCCAATTTAGAATTTAAAAAATATTTATTATAATATAGTATCTTAATTATATATTCTGGAACCAACAAAAAACTAAATTCTATATTACCAAATGACTAATATTAGTTCAGCCATGTTCTATTGTATTTACTCAAGGTTTCCTCTCATCGAAACAGCTGGAAATTTTCCACAACTGTGAAAAGACTCGATCAGCTGATCACCGTCGTGTGAATTTCCAGACAGGTATACACGGTTTCCAATAAGGGAAGTTTTGAGTAGTATATTGAAAAGAAACGGACCGAAACTTGAGTATACGGCCGACCTTTTATGTCATTACCTACATCCAGCGTGGACCCCTCTGTGACAAACACATGTTTCTATTCCATGTTATTGTTGTTTGTTGGAAAAGATATAAATTTGTTATCATCAGCAGCACTTGAGTGAAAATAGGCATAGAAATGTGTATTTAAAAATAAAACTGCGTAGTAGTTTGTTGACCTCATTCGATTGTATCGTCATTTTTGAATCATAAAATGGCTTTGTTATTAATAAGTTTACAAGTCTTTGAATTATAAATAAATAATAAATAGTCTACCAGTGTGGGGTTTTTAATAATTTACAGAATATTATAAACATTTGTATGAAAGTAAAGTTTGAACAGAAAGAAGAAATCATGGCAACTCGTCCATAAACATCCCTGTGGTTGGTGAAAACCACCACCAATACACGCTCAAAGCCTTTAAGCGAGCGACACTGCGCGGGGCACTCAACCAGTGCAGTGGGTATGGGAACAAAAGTAGACAAATGAGTCGAGTTTTCTCTCTCGCTCTCTGAAAATATATACCTTGTCATGTGTCCCATGCAGGTTTCCAAAGCAGGCTGTCATGTTAGGCCAGATACCGGAGACCACAAGAGAGCCACTCAATCGCTGTGTGAAGTCAGTCTGAGAATTGAACTACGTGCGGAAACAACTAAGTAATACACAGAGTATATATACGAAATCACCAAAATATTGAATAGAGAGACAAAAAGTAAAAATCCAAAATAAATTATAGTAGGATAAAATAATATCAGAAACCATACAACTAGTGCAGAACTAACTGAGTTCGATAAAAGACTTTGCGATATCAATTGAAAAGACAAGAATACAACTGAACACAGTTAGGCAATTATATTCAACGAAATGAAATAAAAATGGAAGAATAGATAGACGACGGACAACTAGAAAAAGTGTGTGTATTGAGATGAGGAAAATATATACGACATTTGCTACTTTTCGTTGACTCTGCAACAACTTTTTTCTTTTTTTAGCCCTCCTCTGGTTTGTGTAGGAAATTAATTGAATAATTTTACTCAACTTCGATGATATAATAGCAAAAAGAATTCCTTATGAGATGATTATAACAATTGTGGGATAATATCAGAATGACTATGCTTGAGTTTACACAACAGATGTTATTTCTGCAGTTATTGTATCACCATTCGATTTCCTCTAACCACATTCGTAAATATCTGTTTTTCCCAATTACGAAATAACTGAATGACACACTTACTCACAAATATGCCCCCAATTAAATGGTAAAGTCTACTACACTTTTCCTCCGTCCGTCTGTGGATCCTCAAAGCTCTGGATTTAAATTCAAGTTAGCAGTCTCGATAAACGGCAAAGGCAAAGGGCAAAATACGTCGTTGTTTCGTTTGTCGTCTGCGTCTTCGATTTTATATCCTATGCTCTGCTTCAGTTCAGTCAATGCGAAGTGCGACGAAGTTTAGGAGTTGCAAAGGAGTACACTGAATGCATCGTTGAGTACAATAACTGCATGTGTAGAGTCCATCACGGTCTCGAGAGTTATATATATATATATTATTTTTACTCTTTATCTGTCTTCTCTCTTCACATGAGTTTTTGTTTTATTTGAAGTTGATGCATTTGGGAAATTTTCACCTCAAGTTCAGTAAATCTAATAATAGTCTAGTTTTGACTAAAATATATAACCAATGCAACAATATTAAATCATAGAAATGTGATAACAATATACTTAAATTGAATCGAAATGATATTATGTGTTAAATATTTTAAACGAATTCATTAATTTGTATAATTTTATTCTTTGCACACTTTCGGTGCGTTACAAACGTACATGCGGTTGTATGGATCTATGTATATGTCAGTACATAAATGAGATATACATAGATAAATAAATATATATGCACACGCCATTCGTTTGAGAAACACTTCATAAGCAGAAGCAGCGGTGTCCAACTCCTGCTTTGTGCGTGCCTTTCCGTTTCATGCTCATGAACTGTGGATGGTGGTTACTTCTTCATTGTTCCGAAGCTGCAACCCATTTGTTGTTACATGGGGTGGCTGTCTGTAATGGGGGTACTTTTTACGAAAGTTCATCGTCTTCAGTAATTGTAATTCATAAACAAGTTTTACATAAATTCTGTAACTGGCTTTGTTGGAAGGGTAGTAGCTTGTACCATTTAAAAATAAAAATGATCGACGATTGGAGTTTCTTGTAGCGGTAGTATATGTTTTATTTCCTTCAAACGGCTTTATTTAAGCGTCCTTGAAATCATTCCGAACGCAACTCGTCAAGCACTAAGCTGTTCAGTGCTCCGAGTTGGACACTTGGGACATATATTGAAAGAATCATTGAAATGATTATTGCGTGTAACCATATATATATATATGTATATATATATAAATATTTATATACTCATGTATATATAGGCACATGAAGATACTCGTATAAACAAACGCGTAAGCATGAGCACAGAGCGACGGAGCAACAGTCGGTGGAGAGAGAAACTGAAATGGATGTCTCTCGATCTCTTCCAAAGCCCATTCAAAGGCAACTTTTAGTTTGTCAAATGTCGAAAATAATTAAGAAACCAATATCTCATGATATCATCGTTGGACCCAGTTCTGTCCATTTCCAATCAAATGTCAAAAGCTATATTTCTTTGATTAAAATAAGTTTGTGATTGAAATTAATTTAACTAGTAGTTTGTAGTTTTGCTACACATAATATCGAAATATAAATAATGCATTTGTAGTGTATGGTGATACATAGGTATCTATATCAGTTTGTATATAAAGGGGTACACTTGTTTACATACCTCAGACGAAAGGCCCTTTTTCCATCACGCTGCATCTACTTCAGAGTTTTTACTGTAGTACTTTGTGATTTGATTTTCGTATCTTTCCGATTTGTATCTGTGTGGTGTAGCAGAGCGAATCTCTCTCTCTCTCTCTATCTCCCTTTTCCTCTGTATTTTGATAGTCTCTCTCGGCTCTCAGCTGGTTTGGTGTGATTCTCTCTCGTTTATATACCCGAGCATATGTAGTTTCGAACGTCACATTCAATAAACGACCAACTGAACGAATGAAGGAAGTTGCAAGAGAAATTCATAAACAAAATATAAACAAACTGAAAACAGCTGATTTCAATTTGTGACTGTGTGTGTGTGCCGTTGCCTTCAATTGAGATACTTCTACCACCACCACACACATTTACATCGTTCTCTCGCACAGATACAAATTCATTTGTTCTCATCTCTTTTGCGAATGTGTGCGTATGCTCAACTCGGTTTGGTAAGCACGAAGAATCATGGAGTGAAAACCTGTATTTGAGTGGAACTCATTCACCCAAAACAAAATTGGGTTTTCTTTCATTCTTTCTTTCGTGGATATTCCTACTGATTTTTACCTTTTACCTTCCTTCAAAGATTTGCAAGTTCCTCTTAACGCGAATGCGAATGAATTCGTTCGTTTTTGAAACAAATTGGTATATTTGATGATTTTAAAAATAACCTATCAAACATAACCCTAAACTGTGCTATGAACTAACTCAAATGTTCAGTTCTCTCGTAATACATTTGTTTCTCTTTCTCTGTCTGTTCCTCTCATTTATCCCCTTGTTTGCCATCTTCGCTGCTGGGGTGAATTCCTTTTGTTGAATCTAATCTCGAAAACGTGCCCTGCTGCCGCTACCTAACGTCAGTTTGAGGTCTATTGCTTTGTACCCTAGCTCTAGGTCTAAGTTTGTGAAATTTTTGTAACTTTTTCAATATAATTCCAGTTCATTCTTTCGCTGTCTCCATTTCCATTATTCTTTCAAGGTTTGCATTTTCGTATCGGTTTCGTTGCCACAATTTGCTCTCCGATTGTTTGTACCTGAAACACGTTTCACTTGATTTTTTCTTACTCATTTCCATGTGCCTTGCTGTAGTTGTATTTGCAACGTGCACTTAATGTTATACTGCCTCTACCTACTCTTCAATAGAAATTGAAGTCCATTTGAATAAACTCGTCAGTGTGTGGTGTTCTATTATTTATCGGCACATTATCATGTGTTTATGGTTTATCACTGAATATATTCGTGATTTTCATTCGGCACTTCCGATTGAAGGCTCATAACCAGTCCAACGAAACGATGCTAATTAATAAAATCTTATATTTTTTTTTTTAAATGAAGAGTTAGCTTTGCTTTGATGATTTTCAGATAATTGTCAAATGTCAATGCGGTATTTTTTTTTTTTTTTGTTTTATTTACATTTAAATATTTTTAAATTTGTCAAATTTGTGGTGTATTAAAATTTAAATTGTAATTAATTAATGCATTTTATCTCTTTTTCGATTTGATTAGTATTGGACAGGCGAACTCTACGACGTCATCGATTACAGCATCGCAGTTGCTCGAATTTTCAGTTGAAAATTCTTGAATAAAACTTTTGATAAACACGGGCGGGGGAACACGAATATTTGCGATAACCAACAAGGACTAAAGTGTTGTGGTGGCATGTTTAGAGAGATCGAAATAACGGTTAAGTGTCGTCTATGGCCGAATCCGTTAACAGTCAATCGCTCTCTGCAGTGACGGAGGGGCACGACGGCAGTACGACAATAACATCATCAAAAACAATAATCACGACAACGACAACAAAAAATAAGACACGTCGTGGAAGGCAACAGCAACAAAAACCACAAAAAACCAATAAATACAATCAAACCCACGAATATCACAGCAGCAGCAATAATAATAATTCCAATTCCACAACTCAAATCGATAGCAGTTCCACGACCACATTGTTGGAACCGATATCAACGTCGGAGTCAATAACACCAACTAAAGCAAGTACTACTAAACGCTCCAGAAGTGAAAATCGTAAATCCCAAGCAAGTAAAGTGAAGCCTCGCACTTCATCTCGCAACGCTCTCGACAAGTCGCCTGCATCGCCGGCGTCCACACCTCGAAGTGATCGCAAACGACATCATCCAACCTCAAAGGAAAGTGAAAAGTCTAAATGTAAGTTGAAACAAACTATAGAAAACAATTGAGGGGAACATGTTAACAGCCTAATTCACGATGTATTTATTTTAAAAACTTCTAATTTGTGTGAAAATATTTTTTTTTTTTTGATGTTTTTAATTCGAAAATTTTGAAATATGTCAAAATTATACTATTTTCTTAACCAACACATTCTATTTGAATTTTTCAGCATTAGGTGAGACTCCCACGGATTTGAGTTCACCTTTAAAGAAGCGACGTTTCCAAAACCTATTTGCAACACCCTTCAACAAGGCAAACACATCGTCAGGTGCAGCAACTTCCGTTGAAGTTTCCAACGTTTACGGTGACTGCGTAGCACAACGAACACGCTCAAAAACAATTTCTCCCGAAGAGCCCAGCACAAGTCGGAACAGCTCCCTCGCAGCGAGCTCCACTCAGTCTCACTCAAACACCAGTAGGGCCTCGACGAGTGGCTCCCACACCAATACAGTTAGAAACAATTGCATTGACTCAGTGACACCACATCGCAGCAAAAGCAATCTCCTGAATTATTATAGAAAAACACGTAAAATTAGCCACAGTCACAGTCGTAGTTCGACGTCCAAAAAACGTACAACAACAACCGCATCTATCAACGTTTCTGCTGACTACAGTTCCGATAACAGCGGCAACAGCAGTGATAATCAACAATTACAGTTACAACAACAACGCTCACACTCATCCACACATACACGGCAAATAATCAGCGGAGGAAAAATTAAAGTTAGCTCCAAAAACAATAAAAATTTCAACACTTCGTCGAAGAAAATTGAATGTAGTGGTAGTGATAAGAAACAACAGCAACAGCAGTCACATCAACCAACACACAACACTAGAAATCTGTTATCAATCGTTGGCAATAAAGTCAAACTTAATACAAAAGCAAATTCAACAACGTCAACGTCTGCGCAGAACAACAACGTAGTTGCCGCAGCCAGCTCAACGTCAATAACTGCTTCAGCAGCAACTGCGGGCGCATCCACACATTCGCGGTTCGATAAAATACGGCAATATCGCAAAAGTTCAACGACAAAATCTAATAACCTCTTGAGAAGTTATCAACTGCTTTCGTTAGCCAGCGGTAACGACAATACTGCTGCTGGAGCAGAGGAAGACGACGACGAAGAAATTGAAGAAGAGGAGGACGAAGAAGTCGACGACGACGAAGATTTGGAAGACGAAGAACTAGCTACCGAAGATTCCGAGGAAGCTAACGAAGGTAAGTCCAAAAATTGACAGTGACAGACACATAACTAGTGCGACAGAGATGGAGTGTGCGAGAATGAGAAACGAGTATTTGTTTAATTGTATAAAACGCAGTTCATTTTAAATTTACACATACTTTTTTTTTTACAAATTGTTATTAATTCTTATTTGTTGACGTAGATCAAAAGTGTTTAGCGACGGCGTTGAATGTTTGTTTGAAAAAAAAAGCTCGTTTGGCATTAAACAAACAGAAATGTGATTAATATTAATACATCGATGGCGAAATGAAATCGCAGAAGTACTGAAAACTGCTGAGGTGACTTAAGGTCACATGCAGAGATTTCAAAGCCCGTCCATGTACAATAAGTTCTTTAATTAGTTCTTATTATATATTTTTTCTGATGGCGACTACTTATTAAACATTTCGTTCAACGCAATCAATAAACAGTTTTCTAAATATTATTTGGTGTATATATTTATATATATATTAGTTATTATTTTATTACACAAGATATCAGTGCTGTCACCTTTTCACAGGAAACATACATTTGTAATTGAATGTCTTTATTTTTTTTGCCACATTTTTTGTTTAACCTTACCTGAACCCTTTTAGCACCTTCCCCTTCTTACACTCTCCATGACTCAACCACAAAATTTAATTTCACACACTCATATGCAATATCAATTGGAGGTGGCAGCTCTGGAATATAATGAACCCTCACATAACAAACGACAAACTCTTATGATTTTACTCACTACTTTTGTAACTCAAAATTTTATCACATTTACTCTGGGTTTGAAATTCTCTTTATTTACCTTGCACGTTGCTGTTGTTGCAGTTGTAGTTGTTGTCGTTGTTGTTCATTACTATTTATGTCTTTGTAATAATTTTGGTTTTAAAGGAATGCGTTTGAAAAGTAAATGAAAGGAATTCCATTGATTTTACTTTGAAATTGACTGAAACACAACGAAAACAAAAAATATACAAATCAAAACCAATCTTTGTTGTTGATGATGATGATGTTGTTGTTACTCTTTTATCGTAATTTTATCAGTTGCTGACTTATCAAACACTACTACAACAACAACAACAGAGTCTACAAGTATTCCACGAAGATCACATTTGCAAACAAACTCGTCAACACTTGCTGCATCTGCAAAGCACTGCTGCAACTCCCAGAGCATTTTGCCAAAAAAACGTTTTAAGCTGAATATTGCAAAAGCCACAAACCTAAGCAAATCCAGCAACAGCAGCACAGTGGGCACGACAACGTCATCATCATCATCATCATCGTCAGCAACAAGGGCTTCAACGTCCGCAATCGGCGCACCATCAACAACAATTTCAACACGAAATTTCTATTTACATCCTCAAGGTCCGATCAACACTAGCAACGCTAGCAATCATCATATCCAACAACAGCCACAACCGCAATATATCGCAGCAGCAGAGTCGATAACAACAACAGCTACGACGACGGGTTACAATAGAGCCCCGAATCTGGGGGCACGTTTGGCGCGTAGTGGTGGCACCGAATACGCTGGAACCAACAGTGGACGCGAACCATCACATCATCCACATTCTCAGACGCATCACCATCAGCAGCAGCAGCAACAGCAACAACAACAGCAAATACCACAACCTCAAGTGCAGGCCCATTATTACAACTCTCAGCCGGTTCCGCAACAACAACAACAACATCATCTTCATCATCAACAACCACAACAACACCCACAATTGCATTTCTATCCAACATTCCCCAACTCTACTGCAGCCGCTGGCTCCGTGTCAAATTCTTCGACAGCGATTTTAAACCTAAATCTAAATCACTATCAATCAACAGGATCAACTGCTGCAAGTGTTGCATACCATCACCAGCCACATTCGCACCAGCAGCAAGTTGGTCGCTACCACCATCCACATTCCCACCATCAGCACCAGCAGCAGCAGCAGCCACATCATCAGCTCAGTTCTTATCAACCACCTCCGTCGCATCATCCCCATTCGTTAGCACCCAACGCTCCAATCGATATCGGGCTCGGTGCTGGTCTTATACTTGACCACAGTTCGGGCTCGTCCACAGGAGCGCCGGGAGTTACTTTTGTTAGCAACAATCAACAGGCACACGCAACAGTTGTTTCATCCAATTCACAAACTTTGAGACGTAGCTCACGTGGCAAGACGGGTTCTTGTGTAAGTTCAGCGGCGCAACACGGCAGTGGCACAAGCGGTGCTGTTGCAGCTGCCACAGCATCATCATTGTTGGCGTCATCGGCATCGTCTGGAACAGCAACAGTTGGCCATACTTATTCCACAGCTTCTTCATCCGCTGCAGCTGGAGGGGGTGCTGCTGTTGTTGTAGCCATTGGTGGTGGTGGTATCGGCGGAGGTGTGGCAACATCAGCACTCACTCAGCAGCAACATTCATCAATAGCAACGACATCCACTGCAAGAACAACTATTGTGCAACCAGGTTTTCTATATAGTTATCGTGCGAATAATAGTGTTGGTGCCTCACAGCTTCAACACCAACAGCAGCAAATACAACTGCAACAGCAACAGACCGGTGCTGCCCCAACAACTAATACACACACAAATTTAAATAATCAAAACAAAACCAGTGGTAAGTGTGAGTAGGAAGGTGAAGGTAGAATAAGTTGAAGGTTTTCGTAGAGGGCTTGAGTGGGTGGTAGAGGAATCCTTTGAATGGATGGTTGAATATGTTTGACGGTGTGTTGGAGGGGCGAGTGTGTTTAGAAATTCCTGATGCGAAATTCGTAATGAAAATTCTATATAAAGCATTATTTTGCCTTCCTTCAGCTTCTGCGGATGCATTAAGTTATAACTTAATGGCACAGCAACCTCCGAACGGACCGCCGAACTCTGGTGGACAACCCAATGCAGGTAAACATTAGTTTATTGATCAACTAATGAATAACATACAAACAAAATACTCCCTATAATTTTATTTTCATAATCTATATTTAATAATATAAAGGTGGCAGCATTGTAATATCTCTAAATGTGCTTCTATTTGTTCATTCGAATTACTAACATTATTTTTGTATTTTTGTTTCAGCTAACTCTCCGACCGTAGCTTTCTCAACACCGCTCAACACGGCCAGCGGTACATCGACTAACAATTTGACAAACCAATCAACTGGTGCAGCAACTGCATCAGGTACTACAAACTCTGGCGGCAACACGACGACATCACATGCAGATTCAGAGAGCGATGATAGCGAGGTGGGGCGTCTTCAGGCGTTGCTTGAAGCACGCGGTCTACCGCCACACTTGTTTGGAGCCCTGGGACCACGAATGACCCATATTCTTCATCGAACAATAGGCAATAGCAGTTCATCGAAGGCACAACAGTTGCTGCAAGGACTACAATCACACGATGAGAGTCAGCAATTGCAGGCCGCCATTGAGATGTGCCAAATGTTGGTCATGGGTAACGAGGACACACTGGCCGGATTCCCAATCAAGCAAGTCGTTCCAGCATTGATAACGCTGTTGCGTATGGAACATAATTTCGACATTATGAATAATGCATGTCGCGCCCTGGCCTATATGTTGGATGCCTTGCCACGTTCGTCTGGTACCGTGGTCGAGGCGGTTCCGGTATTTCTGGAGAAACTTCAGGTCATTCAGTGCATGGATGTAGCTGAGCAGAGTTTGACTGCCTTGGAAATTCTTTCGCGACGTCATAACAAAGCTATACTTCAAGCGAATGGAATATCTGCTTGTCTGACGTACTTAGATTTCTTTTCGATCAATGCCCAGCGTGCGGCCTTAGCTATTACCGCCAACTGCTGTTTGAATTTGCATCCGGAAGAGTTTCACTTTGTTGCGGAGAGTTTGTCTCTGTTAGCACGTCTCTTGTCGCAGCAGGATAAGAAATGTGTCGAGAGTGTTTGCAGCGCTTTCTGCCGCTTGGTCGAAAGTTTCCAGCATGATCCGAAACGTCTGCAAGAAATCGCAAGCAAAGAACTCCTCAACAATTGCCAACAGCTGTTGGTAGTGACGCCTTCAATACTTAACACCGGCACCTTTACGTCGGTGGTGCGTATGCTTAGTCTTATGTGCAGCAATTGCCCCGATTTAGCAATTGCCTTATTGAAGAATGACATTGCCTCGACTTTGCTTTATTTGCTAACTGGAACTGCCGAACCAAATGTTTCATCCAATCACGTAGAACTCATATCCAGAAGTCCATCAGAACTGTACGAAATAACTTGTCTAATTGGTGAGCTTATGCCCCGACTTCCCACAGATGGTATTTTCGCCGTCGACGCTTTGCTTGACCGCCCATCGCTTAATACTCAAGATCAAGTGCAGTGGCAATGGCGCGATGATCGTGGAACCTGGCATAATTATTCTACAATCGATTCTCGGATGATCGAGGCAGCCCACCAAAATTCAGACGATGAATTCAGTCTGAGCACCTTAGGGCGCACATACACTGTAGAATTTCATTCAATGCAGCAAATAAACGAAGACACGGGCACAACGCGTCCTGTGCAACGTAAGGTAAATCCCAACTATGTGCCCCTCACATCATCAGCGACAACCGCAGCACTTGCCGGTCAGGATTTATCAGCTTCCGCTGTTGCCTCTGCCATAACAGCGCTGAGCACCACAGTAGCTACCACGGCGACGGCAACTGCGTCTCCGTCTAGTGCAGTTGCTAGTTCGAATGCAGGTGGATCTAGCACACAACCGCAACAACAATCGAAACGTCGAGCCTCAGTAGATGCCCGGATTGCCTGTTTAAAGGAGGAGCGCGGACTCGCTTCAGAGTTCATAAAGAATCTGTTCAATGTATTATATGAAGTATACAGTTCATCGGCTGGTCCCAATGTACGCTACAAATGTTTACGTGCTCTTCTACGAATGGTTTATTATGCCACTCCGGATTTATTGAAAGATGTCCTTAAGAATCAACTTGTCTCAAGTCACATTGCGGGTATGATGGCTAGCAATGATTTACGCATTGTGGTTGGAGCCCTGCAAATGGCTGAGATCCTTATGCAAAAATTGCCTGAGGTCTTTGGAACCCATTTCCGTCGCGAAGGAGTTATCTATCAAATAACTCAGCTTACTGATCCCAACAATCCTATTTGTGCCAATCCATCACCGAAGCCACTAGCTGGAGCAAGTGGATCGCAGAGTGCGCCCCCATCTGCCTCTAGCCTGCAGGTCAATCCGTTCTTTATTGACAACAGTCAAGCAGCTAACAGTATAACGACGTCCACATCGGCATCTTCAACGCCAAACTCCTCGAAACCTTCACATGGATCTCATAATCACCATCATCAATACACTGTGAAGAGTTTCTCACATGCAATGAGCGCACTTACCTCGGGCGCCTCTGCCAGCGGATCACAGAAAATTACTTTATCGATGCCTTCAACAAGCGCTACGTCAATGCTCCATCAACTGCCATCTACCAGTGGAACGCCAGCTTCTCTGGCACTCACTATAAATTCAGCTGCCATTGCTCCTCCAGTGACTGTAATTGGAGCTGCCGGCACAGCTTCTGAACTTCACTATCAATATAGTACGCCTCCACCGCCACCACCAACCCATCATATGCCGCATCAACAGCATGCCCATCATGCAACAACAATTCCGGGCAATACAAACTTCTTTGTTTACTCAACAGCTGCTGCGGCAGCACCTCCGCCACCAGCAGATCCACGACAGTATGGACACTTCCATGGCCATCCGCATCCGCCTCCACCGCACTTTCAACCACAACATCATGTTGATATATTACCGAGTTCATCTGCATCGGCTTCCTCAGTTATTGCCCATCCTCCACCCCAACAACATTTGCCCCAGGTTGTGTTTACAACGAATGACCATCATCATCAGCAGCAGCAGCCACAGCAACAGCAACATCCTACACATCATTCCTCCACCGCCATATCAACAACCTCTGTACCAACATCTGCTGCACCATCGTCTTCATCAATGGCCATTCAGAACAAAATGTCTGATATGCTGAAACGAAAAGTCCCACCGAAACGGAAGTCTCAATCGAGCAGCAGATCAAAACCTCGTCAAGATGAATCTTCGGTGCATGAGCTTCTAAGTCGTGCTACAAGTAAGTTGAAAAAAATTGCCTTATTCGAATAGATTATAATAAAATTTTTTCTGTTTACTTTCACAGGTCTTGGTAATAGCACTGGTCGCAATACACCCAGTTCTAGTGGCGGGAAATCAAGATTTAGTGGCGGCGGAAGTGGTAATAGTGCCGGTTCCAGCAGTGGCTCCACAAAAACATCGTTCCTCGCATCTCTTAATCCAGCCCGTTGGGGACGTCAAGGATCTCATCATAGTTCGTTCACCAAAGACTCGAGTACAAATAGTGGAAGCAGCAGTGCCAGTAATGGTAGCAGTACCAACTCTAGTGGCGTAGGACATTCAAGCAGCTCAAGTGCCAGTGCCGCGATTAGTAAAAGCATTTCGAATGCCAACCTCATTGCTGCCGGTAATCGCGAAAAGGCCCGACAATGGATTCGCGAGCAGGCGATTTCTTTTGTGAAACGCTACACAGAACAGGAAACGGCTCAATCGGAAACTGCTGGTTCTTCCAACAACAGTTCTGCTATTGCCCATGGTCATTCCGGTGGCGCAAATGTGTTGCAGCGATTGGCCACTATTATTTTCAAACTCAGTGGCAGCTTTTCAGACTGCCTTGATGCTTTGCTTGAATTGAAAACGATTTTACTAGAAAGTGATATCTCACCTTTCGAAGTTAATCATTCCGGATTGATCAAGGCAATGTTAAACTTTATGACTAGTGATGAAGGTATCGTTGATCGCGATGCTCGTTTGCGTACGTTTATGCATGTGTTTGCTGGATTACCACTTGAGCCGGTAATGAATGTTGGTCAGCTGCCGAACATAGAACCAGTTGCGTTTAATGCATTTGTAGCCAAATTGAACGGTTGTGTTACGCAACTGGAACAGTTTCCTGTAAAGGTACATGATTTCCCTACTGGACCAGGAGGTCGGTCAAACACAAGTGCGCTTAAATTTTTCAATACACATCAACTGAAGGTGAGTCCTTTGTCTAGTAATTTTATTAAAAGTGTATTAAACAATCATATTAAAAATTGTAGTGTAACTTACAACGACATCCAGATTGCTCAAATTTGAGGCAATGGAAGGGAGGTACTGTTAAAATCGATCCACTTGCCATGGTACAAGCCATCGAACGGTATTTAGTTGTACGCGGTTATGGTGGTATACGTGGGGACTCAGATGATGATTCTGAAGAAGATATGGACGACAACGTAGCCGCTGTGGTTATGTCACAAAGTGGTTTTAAGCATAAGTTGCAGTTCTTAATTGGCGACCATGTATTGCCGTATAATATGACGGTTTATCAAGCTGTGAAACAATTTTCACCACTTGTAAATGATCAATCGGAAACGGACACAGATACGGAAACACCACTAGGTATGTTAATATTTATTAAAGAATACAATTTCTTATTAATGCTACTTTTTCTCTATAAAAGGCAATGCGAGCGTTTGGGTACAACAGCATACGATCTATTACCGTCCCGTTGAAGAGGAAGCAAACGCCAGTGGTGCTAATAGTGTAGCTGGTTCAAGCAATAATGCTAGTAGCACAAATAAACAACATTCAACGCCTATTTCAATTGTCGGTACCTCAGTGGGTTCAACTTCTTCGAGTTCTGTTAAAAAGAGCAGCAAATCTTCATCAAAGTTGTTACGAAAGAAAACTGAACTTTGGCATGAGGGCATCGCTCCGGCGATTGTGTCTGCACTAAAACCATTCCTTACAAATACACTGCCCACCGATGTGGTGACTGTGCAAGACGCATCGCTGGATGCACTTTGTATGCTGCGTATAATTAACGCGTTAAATAGGCACTGGGAGCATTTATACGGTTGTGTGATACGCCAAAACATAATTGCACAGTCTGAATTTGTTCATCCAAAGATAACAGCAAAAGCAAACCGTCAACTACAAGATCCACTTGTAATCATGACTGGAAATTTACCACAGTGGCTACCGCAGATAGGAATGGCATGTCCATTTTTGTTTCCCTTTGAAACTAGACACCTTCTATTCTACGCTACTAGCTTCGATCGTGATCGTGCGTTGCAACGTTTACTAGATACAACGCCTGATTTGAATTCAGCAGAATCGTCAGAACGTGTAACACCTCGATTGGATCGTAGGAAACGAGCTATTTCAAGAGAAGATATATTGAAACAGGCAGAACATATAATTCAAGATTTTGGACATTCTAAAGCGTTGTTAGAAATACAATATGAAAATGAGGTGAGTTTTATTTGAATCCACGATAAATATATGTTCTGAAAATATATTTTTGCAATTTTAGGTTGGTACTGGATTGGGACCAACGCTGGAGTTTTACGCTTTGGTCTCCTCGGAGTTGCAACGTTGTGATTTAGGTTTATGGAACGGAAGTGATAGCTATAAGCAGAATTATTCCTCCATTGCTGATGTTGTGAAATCAACATCAGCACAAATTGATGACACACAGGAAAATACTTTACAAATTGAAGAGAACAATATTACTGCAATACGGACAACAAATAATGCAAATTCCGTCAACAATACCACAACTGCGAGCCCTCCTGCCACACATACACGGGGCAGCAGTCGTTTTAACCGTGATAATTCTAGTGGGATTGTCCACTCAACGCGGGGTAGCAGCATTGGTGGATCTAGCGTAGTTATCACCAATAATTCAATCAATCAACAAAGTAGTAATGAGCATGGATCTTCATCAAATGAAAATGCGTTAAATATGATTATAGAGCAGCAATCTGTTGATATTAATGTTACACAGCAGCAACAAAGTCTTGGCAATGTTGAAGAAATCAACTCGTCATCCGTGGGGGATACCCCGATTGAAAGTCCTCTCGCAGTACACACTACTGTTAGTTATGTGAATGCGGCGCATGGTTTATTCCCCATGCCATTAGGGAAATCATCGAAATTACCGCATGTTTCGAAATCGAAATCTAAATTCAAATTCTTGGGGAAATTTATGGCGAAGGCTGTGATGGATAGTCGAATGGTAAATGTCATACTCAATACTAAAGAGACATATTTTATAATAATCATTTGTTCTTTTTATAGCTTGATCTACCATTCTCGATACCGTTCTATCGTTGGCTCGTCAATGAAGAACACTCCTTTGGTTTGGCTGACTTAGCGCGGGTGGCACCTGAGGTACAATCTACACTGGTTCGTTTGCATGGTGTAGTACGCCAGCGCGAAGAGATTTTGGCAGATCCTAATATCGATGCAATGGAAAAGACTGAAAAGGTATATATAATAATATTTCGTTGAAAGTCAAATGTAGTTAATATTATTCGTTATTGTAGATTGAGTCGCTTGACCTGGATGGTTGTCCGATCGCAGATTTGGGGTTGGATTTCGTTTTACCTGGCCATGCTAATATTGAGCTGCGTCGTGGTGGTCGCGATATACCAGTTACTGTACATAATTTACATCAATATATATCATTAGTTACATATTGGTTCCTTATTGAAGGAGTGCAAAAGCAATTTGAAGCTTTACGCGAAGGTATGTAGTTGTTAAATTAATACTTTATAAAATGTACTTAAAAAATGTGTAGTACCATTTGAATAAACATGGAATTATCTTTATTGCAGGATTTGATTCTGTGTTCCCCACACAACGTCTAAGAATGTTTTACCCCGAAGAATTGGAGAACGTTTTCTGTGGATCTGGAACAACAAACGCTCAACGATGGGATGTGAAAATGCTACAGGAATGCTGTCGCACAGATCACGGGTTCACACAAGACTCTCAGGCAATACAATATCTCTATGAGATACTCTCTTCATACAGTCGAGAAGAGCAACGATTGTTCCTTCAATTTGTCACTGGCTCACCGCGTCTACCAACTGGTGGCTTTAAATCTTTAACACCACCATTGACCATTGTACGCAAAACGCTCGATGGCAACCAGAATCCAAACGAATATCTACCATCTGTGATGACCTGTGTAAACTATCTGAAACTGCCCGACTATTCGAGTCGTGAAGTGATGAGGCAGAAACTGAAACTGGCAGCAAATGAGGGTAGCATGTCCTTCCATTTGTCGTAAGATACAAAACATGGAAGGCATGAGTAAGATTGAAAGAAAGGAAGCATGAAAGCAGAGATAATGGAAAGAGTTTTGTCTTAAATAAATATGTTATGCATATAATATTTATTTAATGAAACAATGCAACTGAATAATGAAATCACCGATATATTCTCGGCCACGCAAGCAGCAGCATAAATAAATTTACGCATAATTATCTTTAATATATATATTTGAATTTAAAAATCCGTATAAATATTTAAATATTAATAATTACTATTAAAACCATAAAATTCTAATTTAAAATGAAATGAATTACATGAATGGCTATAATAATGAAAATACATATACGCAGCAGAAAAATAAGTTCAAAAATTGAAAATATGAATATTACGAAATATTACAATATATGTCATGATCAATATTGCTATAGACCCTTGGAGAAGTTGGAAATTAAATGAGTGCTTTATCTTTGAAATAAACTTATAATTTTTTCTATTATTTTCTAATTTGTGATTCAAACCATCTCGTCGTATATTGAATTTTTTTGGGTAAAACAATTCGTTACTTTTATATATACTTAGTTAATATTGTTTACCCACATTCACAAGGAACACTTGAATGCAGCAATGTTCAATATATGTCATTAAAAATAAGTGGCATATATTGTTTTCTTTAATAAATCTTGTTTTTTTTTTTGTTAAATGCTTTAAATTAATCAAATTATATACATAGTAAATTCCTAGTAAATCTATGCATATTCAACATACAAACTAATAAATGTTCTTTTTCAATTTATTTTAGTGAACATAATATTATTTGTTATATTTAAAGGTAGAATAAAAATATATATTTTTTGTCTCTTTAATTGACTTAAAATTTATTTAGTTACTTTTACTACTGAAAGATTCACCAATATGCATATACAACATTGCTATACATAGTAATACACATAATACGTATGGTACCACTTACATATAACATTATATATTCTTTATTTCTGTTTGTTTATTTAACTAAAAATGATATAATTTCAACAATCTCTACTTGGATGTGAAATAAATAAGTATATAATTAATTATGAACTTAAACGTATAAAATTGAAACATGTCATAAAAAGCAAAAAATTAATCTAATGAATATATTACACAGAACTTGAAAACTAAAAAAAATAAATTAAATATTGAAAACGAACAGCTGGTATTGTTGTTTTATTGTTTTGGTGCAGCCTCCGCCGAGAGAGAAAAAGAAATTCCTTCATAAATAAGAATGTTGGTATTTGAAAGTCTATTTTTGGCCACATTAAAAAAATAATGAAACATCTTGGAAACCTGTGTAACACCGAAAAAATAATACGAACCATGATGAGAAGATGTCGTTTGTTGAATGAAAACTATATATATATATTCACATATATGTGCGCATGTATAGTACACAGCTTATATAGTCAAGAGTCTCCGTATCCAAAGCATGCGTCTAGAAACTGGGTGAAATTTTGGGAAACCGAAATGCGGAGAGAACATTTTGAAAATCACTCGCAGAGAATCTTCTGCGGACCGAGCTGGGCGAGATATATTCGCCTGTCTATTTATACCTATATTTATAGAAAAACGAAATATTTTTGTAGAAATGCGTTTTTATTTGTTGAACAGTTGTGCTGTAGCCGTAGTGGATCGACAAACTTTTCCACAAAAGAGGCTCGTTTTTTGGAAATTTTTTTAATTATTATTAATTTATCAGCACATTAAATACGGTAGTTGAATAGTGGAAAAGTTAAACATTTTCGAACCCAACTACACAAAACTTTCAGGAAAGACGCCGAGAGAGAAGCCGAACATATAGACGGATAGATATTTTATGGTTCATCCTCTCGCGTATCCGCAAAATGTGTTCAATGTCAGTGCTGTGTCCACTGTGTGCGCAATCGAGTTTCGCCAGCATCGACGCCCTGCGAGTCAGCCTCATCCGAGCCGCCAATGGACCGCTGGCATGCCCCATCTGCCACGAGATGTTCCTGGGATTGGACAAGCTCACCATACACCTGTTCAGTCACACAAATATCTTGACGAGCCCCGCGGACGCGACAGGATCGTCGGCAGCCGCGTTGCGGGGAGAGCACGTTGACTCAATGGAGGTTTCCAAGCGGGATAAGAACAACCAAAAGCTGCCACAGTTTTCTGCCGCCCCCGAAGCTTTTAAGAACGAACCGGAACCGAGGGTCCAACATGCGATTCTGTCCGATTCCCAAAGCAATCAAGCGGCGCCGACCCCGCCCCACACTACTTTGCGCACGTGCGACATTTGCGAGTTCAGCTTTCGGAATCGGGAGCTGCTCGAGATGCACTATCGTCTGGTGCACCAGAATCCGGGACACGCCGGAGCTGAGAGCCAGCCGCCCAGCGGTGGGGCGAAGCCGGGGCATGACTTCAAGTGCCACCTCTGTCCGAAGACCTTCAAGATGAAGGGCTCGTTGCGCGTGCACCTCAAGGTCGTCCACTTGATCGGCATCCCCAGTGGAAGCAATCCGCCCAAGCTAAACATCTGCGAACGCATACGGCACAAGGAGGTGGAGGTCGGGGGCGAGACCGAAACGCAAGTCGCGACAGGTGCTGCCAGCCAGCCGATGGCAAATTCAAACGCTGGCGCCAATGTACATTCCGCCCAGGGTCTTCGATTTGTACTGAGCACCGCCTCGGGGCCTCTGTTGTCGACGCAGGCGTCTTCATTTGCCCCGCAAAGCACAAGTGGCGATCGAGGCGAGCTTGGCACGAACGTGAGAAACTTCAATGGGGCCGTCATGAGCTTGGAGGCGGCTGCCAACACGGTCCACCTGCCGCCCAATGTCTTGCTAGTGCTGAGCACGAGCGTTACCCCAAACGGCAGCACTAACGCCGCCTCCACCACGCCGCCCATGGCGGAATCGGAGAAGGAGCCCGCGTCGAAGGCCAGCACCGAGAGCAGCGCGAAGATCTGGGAATGCGACGTGTGCTCAAAGTCCTTCACCACCAAGTACTTCCTGAAGAAGCACAAGCGTCTGCACACAGGTGAGTCGTTCGTCCTCCGATCCTCTGATCCTCCGATCCATTGCCATTGGTATTGCCATAGGTGAAATGCCCTACACGTGTGAGATCTGCAGCCGCACGTTCACGTTCCAACAGTCGTACCACAAGCACTTGCTGTACCACAGCGACGAGAAGCCGCACGTGTGTGCCACCTGTGGGCGGGCCTTCAAGGAGCTCTCGACCCTGCACAACCACGAACGCATTCACAGCGGGGAGAAGCCGTTCAAGTGCGAAGTCTGCGGTAAGTGTCATCATGTCATCAAGTCATCGTGGCTGCTCGCTCATTGGCGAAGGCCGTTGCTCAGCACTCATTCCCCTCACTGGTCTCTGGTACTGGTTTGCAGAAAAGAGCTTCCGGCAGCGCGTCTCGTTCCTGGTGCACACGCGCATCCACACCGGCGTCATGCCCTACAAGTGCGAGGTGTGCCAGAAGAGCTTCCGCTACAAAGTCTCACAGCGGACGCACAAGTGCCTGCCCAAGAGTCCGGAGGCGCCGTCGCCCGCCGGCAACGCCGACACGGTGGATCACATATCGGAGAGCTTCATCAAGGCCTTCCTGGAGAGCAACGCCACGTCGATGGAGGAGTCGCAGAACTCTCCGCACAGCGCAGAGATCGCAGCCATCACCGGGAACAAGTCGGCCGAGTTCGCCGACAGTCTGGACGCCAAGAACGCCATGGACGAGGCGATGCTGTCCAAGACCATCGACGACATTGTCGTCGAATCCTGCCACAAACTGGGCATCGGGGTGAGTCCGTTAATGGACCAACAGCAGCAGCAATCACAGCAGCACCTCTCGCCGCCTCCCTCCGCCAATGGCCTGGGTGGAGGGGGAAACGATCGCAAGCCGGCCGACGGGACCCATTCGCCGATGCTGAAGCTCCAGAACATGCGCCTCTACTCGCCGGAAATGATGCAGCAGTCGCTCTGCGAGGACGCCGGCGACTTTCCGCACTTCCTCTTGGACGACGTCGGTCCGCAAATCATGTAGGAGCATCCCGACCCACCCAACTCTAGGCATTAAGTAGTAGAATTTTAGTATACTTATCGTTGGAGATAGAAAATAGCATTTTATATAATAATAAAAGCAATTGTGATACTTGAGAGTTCGAGAGCCGAGTTCCTCATGCGTGAAATCGTGGGTGGGCGTCTGTTAGGGGTTGCCAACCGTAGTGTTGCCAACCGTAGGGTTGCCCTGCGACTGCATATTGAATATTGACAAAACAATACACACACACATACGCACTCTCACAAAACCCCGAATATCCGAAACGTGAGCAGTCAAAATATTTGAAAGCCCAATATTCGAAACGTAAACGGCCGAAATTTTTGAACACAAGTCGGACATAATTTTATCGCCAATATTCGTCTGCAACCCATCGCAAGATGAACCAGGACGCGGTCTTAGCCGAGGCCATGAGGGCCATGGGTTGGGATCCGGACGCCGAGATTCCGATGGCCAACGAGGAGAACTTGTGCATCCTCAGGGAGCTGGCCGAGCTGATGGAGGAGAAGGCCAAGCTGGACGAGAGGAAGCAGCAGAACGAGGAGCGCTCGGAGAAGCTGCAGCAACATTCAAAGAACGCCGAGGTCACCATCGAGCACAATCTGGTATGGCATGAAGGTGGTCGAAGTATCTTGGTAGAGGAGGCGCCACTGATGTGTCGGGTGTTGTGTCTTTCCAGAAACTGCTGCATGCCTACCAATCGGAAGTGCGCACCGAGCACCATCTGATGAAGCTGTCGGAGCGAGAGCGCTCCAAGTTGGAGGAGGACCTGAAGAACACGGAGAAGGAACTCGATCAAATGAAGAGATACGAACAGGCCACGGAGAGTCAGTAGAGGAGCAAGGTTCCTGGGTACAGCCGACGATTATCCAACCATATTTTCTTTCTACAGAGGAAATATGCAAGCGGAAGAAGAAAATCGACGAGCTGACGAGCAAAATCCAATGGGCCAAGACGGCGATGCTGGAGTGGGAGGAGGCCATGGCGGACGGGCACAAGGGCTGCATTCTGATCGAGAAGTACTTCCAGGAGGACCAGCAACGGGCCAAGGAGCAGGACTTGAAGCGACAGCGGCTGCTGAGCGAAATCGACAAGAAGCGAAAGGAGCTGATCGTGCTCTACGACGAGCAGAAGTCGCTCGAGCAGAGCCTTGAGTGTGCGGCGAATCTCTACCGGACCGCCCATGCCGAGCGCCGCCAGATGGTCGAGACGTGGAAGAGCGCCGTGAGCCAGATGATGCAGCGCGAGAAGGACATCGAGAACGGCGAGCAGGAGCTGGAGCAGTTGAAGGCCATCTCTAAGAAGAAGGCGGACGAGCAGAAGATGAACGACAACAAGCTGAACGAGATTATCGAGAACAACCGCGAGGTGGAGGCGGCCATCGAAGAGTTGAACAAGAACTCCTCGGAGATCAAGGAGCAGATCCAAGGGATCCGGGACAGGGTGTTACTGAAGGAGAGCGAGGTGGAAATACTGCAGAAGGAGCTCCAGAGTATTGCGAACATGGTGCAGCAGCACCGGATTGAGAACCGGGAGAATGTCAAGCTGAAGGCAAGTAAACTCGAGGAGCTAACGAAGTTCGAGGAGTTGTTGGCGAAACTGGAGCAGCGGTACACGTCAATGGAGAGCAACAACATGAGCGCCCAGCAACGCCTTCAAATCCTGGAGGACATGAACGACACGGAGCAGAAGCTGCAGGCGGAACTGAACAAGGAAATCGCCAAGATCAACGGGTTGGTCTTCAGGGCGCAACAACATTTGGTCAAGTTAAAGGACGAACAGAAAATTCTACAGGTGAGAGGTCAACCGAAGGCAAACGAGTTGACACGGGGTTAATTTTTCTTTGTGGACCCCGTAGGTTTCCAATGAGGGTATATTGGTGAACATTCAGGCCATGGAGAAGAGCATTCAGAAAGCGGAAAAGAACTTGAAGCAGCAGACGGAAATCCATTACGAAGCGGTGAGAACCAATGCGAGCAGATGTGATCAAATAGCTATTAATCGTTCTGCTTGCGAAGGCCTTCAAGTGTCTGCAGCTTGAGCGCAAAATGATCAAGCTGCAGGGCGGTATCATTGACCCCGAGGTGGAACGGAAGAACCAGATATATCTGGCGCAGTTGGAAGAGCAGCACAGCAAGATGCTGAAGAGCTTGCAGGCGACCGAGGCCCAGAACGCCAAACTCGACGACAACATGCGAAAGCTCACGATCAGCTACAACAACGACATCAAGGAGGTCGAAACCATTGTAAGTACATGTGGCTCAGAACTGGATTTGGGGTGACGACCTCATGGGCATTTCCTTTGCAGAACTTCAAAATCAAGGAGGCCCAGGTGTACTGCGAAGGCGGCGTCAAGCGCATCAAGGCAGAGACACATGCGAACCAGGTGCTCATGGTGGAGCTGAGCCTCCTAAAGATGCGCGCCAATGAGTTCGAAAAAGAGATCGCCAAGTGCAACGAGAGCTCATACAACTTGGAGAAGCATCGTCTGCACCTCAATCGCACGATCAAGGATCGCTTGGTGGAGATCAAAAGTCAAATGGAGCTGTTGGAGCTCAAGCGCAAGCACGTATGCGAAGAGCAGAGCACTCTGAAGGCAGACATAGGGGAGCGCAACATCCGGATCAATGCGGTAAAAGCACGCTTCGAGCTGACGTCAAAGCTCCTGGGCACCAACCCGGACGGCAGCCCGATCACCGCCACCCAGCTGAAGGTGGAGCTCGCCCAGGAGAAACAAATGCTGCTGGACCAGGGCAACGAGCTGAACGCCAAGGTCCTTAAAGCCGAGGAAGAGATCAAGGCTTTGGAGAACACTTTGCAGGTAATGAACGGCTCGAATGAGTCTTATCGCAAGAACTTCCAGAAGAGCGATGATGCAGGTGAGTGGAATAACATGTCTTATATCACAATGTGTTTGACATTCAACTTGCTACTAGGCGAAACCACCATCGAATTGAACAATCTGAAGACTGAGTACTGCAAGGCTCTGTCGGAATTGAAGACCTTGCGCAACAAAATTTTGGAAATGGAGCAGGAGAACGAAAGGGCAGCCAAGAAAAAGGAGGAATCGGAGCAAATTTTAGAGATGGAGACCAGAAAAAGGTAGCGGCATGCAGAGAAGGAACTGTGCTAATCATGATCAATTACAGGGATGAGCGCAAAGAAACTCTCAACAAACTACAAAAGGAGGTAAACGACCAGAAGGTTAAATTGCAACGTGCGGAGCGAGAGGTGAAACTCGCTCTGAAGGCAATACGACAACGATCCATCAGCGAGGAGTACATGAAACTGTATGACAAGGAATTAGACTTGCGAGAGCTGGAGAATCGAAATACAAAGGCTCTGAATCAACTAGCTAATATGGCTGAAGGCGATGATGTACTTGGTCCGAAAATTGTACGGGCGTTAGCTGAAAAAGGCATCAAGTTGCCACATCTTTTAAAGAAAACCAGAAGTTACTCCTCTTGTCGGAGTGAACAATCCGACATCTCCTGTTCTTCATCTAAAGGTAATAATCTAAAGGTAAATAAAAATAACGAAGGTATTTATAACAATCGCCTGTCCCATAGATGTTTCTTCTTCGAGGTCATCTATATCTGAAAGCTCTCAATCCCGCCTGCAAGCATCTTCGGCAAGAGTCAGTGTGATATCGCTTGATTTTCCACCTCAAAATTAACAGCAACATTAGATCATTTGGAAAAACAATTTATATTTTTACATTTTTGTATAATGATTAAATGTTATTGAAATTAAACAATGTTGTCGTAATTCATTTCGTGCTTAATTTGAACACATGTTAGTTTTGCCTAATCCTCATCCGAACCACTACCAGATCCAGATCCTGAACCAGAAGGAGATCCTGATCTGGAACGTGTAGGCGACCGAGAAGCAGAGCCAGAACGTGAACCTGAGCCACTACGTGAGCCAGATTTAGATCTGGATCGTGACCGGGACCGGGAACGAGACTTCGATGGGGACTTGGAACCATTGCGACTAACAGATCGGGATTTAGAACGCGAAGCTGATCGACTCTTTGATCGGGAACTGCGTGATCCAGAGCGGGAACGAGACCTGGAAGCAGACTTGCTGCCGCGCGAACCGGCTGGAGTTCCTGAACGTGATCTTGATGGTGATTTCGATCCAGAACGAGATCGGGAACCAGATTTAGAACGACTGGAAGAGCGTGAACCGGACTTTGAGCGTGATCGTGATCGAGAACCTGATGGGGATCGTGAACCAGATCCCGAACGCGATCCAGAACCTGAGCGCGAGCCTGAACCTGAACGTGATCGTGATCTCGACTTTGCATGTGACTTAGATCGCGAACGCGACTTCCGATCTTTTGCAATTTGCTCCGTCGATTCTTCACCGTTTTCTTCCTTATCTGAGTCATTATTCTTTTGCTGTTCGTTTTGTTGTTGAGTATCCGCTTCAACCTCTTCTTCTTCCTCGTCAACTTCCATTTCTTCTTCTTCATCTTCGTCTCCTTGGGGTTCCAATTGTTTTTCACGATATCGTTGCATGCGATGTTCATTGGCATCCAAAGGACGATGTTTTACAACCTGCAAAGTGGTTATTATTATTATTTGAACAACATTGAAACTTTAATTCTAGTACTAACCAATTTCGTGTTATTTGGCTGTTGTCCAACTTTAACACGACGCTTATTCAACCGCACTCTTGTTTCCAGCTCATTGTAAAATACACCATCAGGACGCACAACAAAGAAGTAGTTCTCTTCGTAACCTTTCGAGGCCTTGCTCTTAACATTCCAATTGTATTCACGGGCAATTTTATACTCGTACTCTTCTTCATCCCTGTACACAATATTCTCAGCGAAATCATTTCGTCTCTTCTCAAGAGTGGATTCCGTCGGTAAGAAATAAGCAACGAACTGTTCACCGCTCTCATCCATGACACCACGAATCATGGCTTGAGACATTTCTTCTAATTGAGCAGGTACATTCTTACCAACAGGTGCAGGATCGCTGTCAAATATAACCTGTGCGCAAGGATACTTCCAGTTTTTAAAGTCAGGGAAAACAGACAACACCTCCACCGGCACAACGTTCGGTTTACTATAGTGCTTATTAATTTCTGTTTTAGAATCACTGAATGTTTTCTCGATTGCCTTAATTTGTGCATCACGGTCCAGATACAGCGTCTCTTCACGAAGAGATTTTTTAACGTTGTATCCGACCTTGGCTTCAATATTTTCCAAATTCTGAGGCTGGAAACGAGTTTGTTCGGTAGAAATATACTCAGACTTCCGTAACCAAGAAACACTACGCGAATGCTGACGAGATCGCATCGAGTCGTGTGGCGTATGGACATCTTCTTCCAAGAGCTTCTCGTCGGCAGGATCCAGTTGAGCATATGGATCAGCCTGATAGAGGTCTCGGTTGATCAAGTCAATTGTAACACCGAGATCATGTTCAGTTAGAACTTCGTATTTGTAATTGCGCTCCAGGGAAGTGGGATTGTACTGAACAAAGCGGTGACTGTCGAACGGATACTGCAGAAACTTTAAGTCGAATGGAATGTCTGGAAGGTTATTACCATATTTCACACGACAAATCAGTTCGGACCTGGTAAAAATATAGAACATTGAAATAACAATATCTTTTAAAATTGTTTTACTTACTTCCGCTCTGTTGGTCGCGGTGGACGCTTCTCTGCGCCTGCAATGTTGTTTATGGTTGGAGCCATTTTCTGCTTAAATCCAAGTGCAGAATTTAAATATTTAATTAATACATGTAAGAGAATATTCTCTCCACAATTATAACTTTTGTAATTATTATTATGGCGAATAATTTCAACAAAACCAGCTAAACGAAACGCCGAAATTCCACAAATGAAAATTCCGAACTGTCAAAAGAGGGAGCTGTCAAAACACATTGGAAATTCAGGAAGGTGCATTCAGCGGCTCGCACAGTGGTGTTGTGAAGTGAAAGTTCATACAAAAATAGAATACGTATATATTATAGACTAAAATATAAATATTATTCGAGAATTACCTCATAAACTCTATAATGAAAAACATTATAATAAAATCAATGACTATCCTTTTTTGTGATACTGCACAGAGTTTTCGACTATATATAGAAATTCGTAAATATTCCCCGTTTTCTGAATACGAAAATGATTGAAACATGGGAAAAGTTCCTACATTTCTTTATCAATCGATTTATAATGGATTGTTAATTTTAGTTTTCTCCCTCCACGTCTAGATAAGGCAGAATAAAAAGAGAAAGTACTATTTACTATTTATATCACCGCAGACGCAAATCAAGAAATGCATAATTGTAATTTTTTAAAATATTGTTTGGTTACTTCAACAAGCAAAGAAAAACATTTCGCATTTTGAGTATTAGTATTTATGTATGTATATTTGGGCTCTTCAAAGTATTTGAATACACTAACAACAGATATATAATCTCTACGCAAGATTATGGCTGCTTCTTCTCCCAACCCCAGGCAGGCCGTTGGCCAAGACCACGTCACCCAGAGGCAGTCGGCAACCTGGGCCAAGTTCTAAAAGAAAACATATTCCGTTTCAGAGGAACCAAACAAACCAAGAACTTTAATATATACAAAAAACCAAAAACAGTACTTCGACGGTGATGGACTACGAAGCAGACATCATTTACTCAAATTGTTATTGTTTTCCCATACAGCATGTATAATAAACATTTCGCGAAATGAAAATTCCAATCAGCTGTTGAAATATTTCTCCTCTCGCCACACATCGATGACGTCGCTGTGGGCGCGCAATTTTCTCTCTCGAGCGGGTGGCTCCGAATCGTGCTGCGGGAGGGTGGGCTGAGGGCGTCGGTGAAATTAAATGGGCAGAAAGACATGTGGCTAGGGACCTGGGAAGAAAATTATTATGAATTTTCAATTATTCTGCTGAGAAGCGCGTTCAGAATGGTTCAGCAAATATAACAAAACTCTGAAAGCGAAAGTAGTGAAATCACAAATGCTTTTCGGGAAACCAGAACTAAGAAAAATATAAGTATATATATATATACTAAATATATATCCTCATCCTAAACCATAAATCTTATGCAACTAGTGAGAGGGTGGACAAGATTTATATAAAAAACTATATAAAAAAATACAGCAATTGTGTTGGTATTCATTTCAATAAAGTACAAAAACAATTCAACCGGATACAAAAGGATTTCCGTAGCTAGGAAGTAATGGCGGCCGCCTTGAGGATCGAATGGATCAACTTCAGCTTCTGCCATGAGTACCAGGTAAATAAAAAGTACTCCATTCGTCTCCGTCAGAAAGCTGTTTTGCAATTACGACAAGCTTTCCATTCCACTTTTTCTCGTTCGGGAAACGTGACTCACTTGAATTTTGTCAATTTGTTTTTCTGACTAATTTTTGAAAATGCAATTTCAACTACCCACGTCTTTTAGCAAATTCTTCTATGCGGCCTCACAAAGAACTTGACATTCAAAAAAATATATTTGAATTATTGACTGTACCTTCGACATGATCAACATCGATTGCTCCTAATGTGCATTGTGTGTTCTCAACCGATTTGATGATTTACTGACGTAGACCATGCATACCGAAGTGTTTAAAATTGTAACCTCTTTTATTGCTGTTGTTTTGGGGTCCAATACTATATCTATGGTTAACAATGGAAACAGCAAATCAACAAATGTATTCAACCAAACCATGACGATGCATCTTCTCTGATTCCACTCCAGACAGAGATGTTCCAAAAATATATTTTGGTCTAGAATCGATATTGGGTACGGAGGAAGGGCGAGGATAAGTATAAAATAAATACGTTGGTTTGCGGAAATACGTAATGAAGCTTGTCAATCGATTCGTACGGAATTCGTTTCAAATTCGGAGGAGGGAAATTCAAAATGCCATGACCATGAAAAACGCCGACAACAGATAACAACAACAATCATATATTGTGGTACTAAAGGAGAAGGGAATTAATAAAATAAATAAAACGGAACAGTTTTCAAAATATACATACGTACATCCATCATCTAATGACACTTAATGATTACGTGGGTTATCCATGTATTGCAATTTGCGATTAAGATAAACAGAAATTTTTTTCCAATCGATATCGGAAAACTTTTGATATGTGGGCAGGACGGAGAGTGTTTGCTCTTCCACTTTTGGAATTTGCGATTTAAAATGTTAAACGTTTGACTTGACAGATGCGCAGTCCAGTAGAGTTCGAACATTTTAATTGATTCGCGAATTGATAAGAAAAACACTCGCATTTGATTCGATTACCGCGGACACGGGGCACTGAAGAGCACTGCAGCCTTGTACAGTGGGCCACAATCGGCAGAAAGTGAAATGCTAAATCAGCCATGTATGAAATATCTGCAAATCACACAAATTCGATTCGATATCACCCACTGTAATTGGCCGTCAAAAATTGCTGGACCAATTTGCTGATCGTTGGCATTTCGCGATAATTATGTTGTCGACTTGGTGTGTGTCTAAACAATTACCGCCATTTGTCACCACTCATATAATCATTAATCACTATGATTGAGAAGATCGACGCACACACAGCCGTACACATCCGACGCAAAGAACGGAATATCATACTTTGATTAATAATCGAACATTCGCGAACATGTGAGGGTCCCATGCGAAGGGAGGGCTCTGGTTGCCAGGTGTTAATTAACCAAATTTTATCTTATGCTCACGTGCTGCTCCTGTTTATTTCTCATCGTACACAGTTACTTTTGATAGATGTACGTTTTCCTCTAAATAATTTATGGATACACCTAAGGACAACAACAAACTTCAAAGACAGAGCAGCAGTTGGCAAGCCGGCCCACTGAAGCCGCGATTGCCAACGCTGGATTCTAATTTCTCCGTTCCAACATGGCCGACTCCGTCCGTCGCGTTCGTCCGTGTGTCCGATTCACGTTGATACGAGGCTTCCCGGCACAATATTTGCTCAGAAATTGACAAATCTCCGGTGCTAAATGAAAGAACAATAACAAAACAAAATCGCAACTGCTCTCATTAACTATTTGTGAATTTCGTCAAACCGAATCATTGAATAAATAAACAACTGGGAGTCTCGTCGCTACTTGATTATCCACAATAATACAGTTGTAAGTGGATCGATTGATCGACTGAACGTTGGACAAACTGAGCAGGAATCCACAATCGGATCGGTTGGGGTCAGTTTCGAATTCAACCTGGTCTCTATCGGATCGAGCACCGAAATCGGGTCGGGACTCCAAATCCAAACCAATTGGTCGCGATCTTGTTTCAAACAGTTGTTTCCGTTTATTTAAGTGTCGGGCTTTGGAGGATATACCCAGTTATTTGCGAAATTCATTCGAAGCTCGCACCTCAAGGAAACCAAGGACAGTTTAGCTGTGACTCTCCAGGACCTCCTGCGTAAGTTTCTAAAATACAAATTACTACGTCCTCTGTCCTCTTGCTTGCCAGCAAGGACTTGTCCTTATGGCATCGTTGTCATTGTCAACGAAGTTATGCAGAAACAACCGCTTCGCTCCCTCTCCCACCGAGGTCAACATCAAGTTCAACGACTGCCGAATATACATATGTAGATATGTACATATCTACTTCCTGTGTGCTTCGCGCCCGTTCTGCATGTTTTCAGAGAAAACATTCCAAGCCTTCGAGTGGATTTCCCGCTGTCTGTACACCGCCTGTTGTTCTTGTTGTCGTTCTCTCATTATGTCACCGAACCGTTTTTTGCTCTTGCCAACCAAAATATTTCGATTGAGAACATTTTCGATTCCCAGCGACGACTCTATTTATATCAATTAGAACTTGTAAGAATCGCAACGCGCTGCCAACTCTTTACTTTTCCTGTTACTGTCTGTGCACCACGAGCGCTCGCCAAATACCAAGACAACTTGGGTCGTGGCAGGGGGGGAGTTCGGCGAACTGAAGCCCTCAAACGTGTCCCGATTTCGGGCTACCCCGATCATGCACGGCGTTGTTGCGATGACCCACCACTGTCTCTTTCGCTCATCGGCCTGGCGAGGGACGGAGAGGCCAACAGTTCAGGAAAGCCTCGTCTGTGTCTGGCGCACATGCGACCCCCTTCCGTAGACGGAAGACAAACGAACTTGAACTTGAATTCGGTTGCTCTCGAAAGTTGGCAACGGCTGCAGCAGCCTCTGAGTGAGAGGCGGGGCGCGGCAGCTGCCGCGAAGTCGACGGCAGCAACCACAAGACCCACTCAATCGCCGCGTTGCACCGACTCGATTGCTGCCGACCCTCGTTCGCCCTCGGCCAGCGACTGTTGCATCCAAACGGTAGAGTTGTCCGCACGTTCCTTCCGGATCCTTTCTGCGCAGATCGCAGGAGCGCATTGAAAGAAATCCATAAAGTTAACACGCGAATGCATACAAGTGAACATAGGCAAACAATAAGAGTCAACGAGAGTGAAAACCATGCTTGTTTTGGGTGAAACCATCAAATAAGTACTAGAAAAAACGGTGTTACGTAACCAGTGTTCGGTGCAAAAAGTTCCATCCGACTGGCCGCAAGCATGGTACAGTCGACCATCACGTCCGAAGTAGCAGCGGCCGAGGAGCTGCCGGAGGCCCCGCATCCCTGGGACACGGCGTCGCAGACCAGCCACGACAACGGGTCCAGCCCCGCCGAGAATGGGAAAATCCAAGTCATGCTGCTGACAGTCGAGGTGAAGGGTCAACTGTGGGTCCTGTTAACTGTCCTTGTCCTGTGTGTGCGCCGAGCTTAGTTCCAAGAATAGGGGGATTTCGTGTGATCCTTTGTTTCGAAAGCGCCTCTGGCACCACGAAGATCCTGGCGCCTGAATAGCCTCGCTTCGGAATATTCCTTAATTGCCATACTGCAATTATTAATGCCCAATGCCGTTTCGCAATTAGCTTCTAATTAACGGTGGCTCAAGCTCATTTGAGCAGTTGACTCCATTACCTTCGCTTAGTGGGGTGGTGGGCAAAACGACGAGAAGAGGTGGAACCAGGGAGAAGGAGGTCCATGCATAAATATCGAGTTAACGAAGACGCGATGGGAGAACTGAAAGGGAGTATTTTTGCGCAGGATAATGGGAATTGAATAAATTATGTTTGCATTGGGGCCAGAAGCTCGCCCACAGACCTTCGGCAGCTGACCCTGGGGGCAGAGGACGCCGAGTCAGGAGTCAGCGGCGAGGTTCGCTGGAGCAACCTCTGCCCGCGGAGATTACCACGAATCCCCGAGTCCGGGCACCGAATGGGTGCACCGCGGCCGGGTGAGGGGCCGTTTATTTGGATGCTTCGCGCAACATGGCACCGAATATTTGAATCTATTTATTGCTGTTTGTCCTTCGTGTTTATTTCGATGCCACAAAGTTAATACACGCGGCACCGTAAAAGAAAATGGGAGGAAAGAAGGAAGAAGGCAAAGGGCTGTTAAACGGCTGGTCGTCTGTCCTCGAATCCGCTTACAGTTGATTCGCTCTAGTCAATTATTTTCAACGCATGTTGTTGGCGCTCTCGTGCTTAGTGTGGTTGTGGTAGTCATGCTTGGTGTTGTCGCTATATTTGTAGTTGATTTTGTTGTTCTTGTCATCATTAGCTTAAGCTCCTTAAGAGTTAGCCAGCTCGTAGGTGACTCGAGAATCACGAACACGACTCCTGGGCGGCCAGGAATCACGAGCCACGAGCCGGGGGCCAGGAGGCGCATAGTAGGTCGGGCGTCTAAAAATGCAAATTGCTTTTTCATGGCAATAAATAAAATATGGCAAACGACTCCATCGCATCCACATCCTTGACATTTTGCGAAGCAACACGCACACGAGCACGAACATGAACATGAGCAAGAACATGAACACGGACATGAACATGAACATAAACAGGGTTACGGACACGGACAGGAACCGGAACCCGAACATGGGACTATGCTCGTCCCTGGCGTGGCCGGTGTGCGTCGATGGGTGCCATCGACGGCTCCTCGCCCCCGGGCGGACGGGTTGAGGGCGCTTTCGTTGCCTGGACGGCCGGATGTCGTGTAAATCCGATCAAGCGCTATTCGATTACCATCGGTGAGGTGACCTGGAAGGACGCAACCGCTCAACTAGATCGAAAACGCCCCTGGCACGGAAGTCCATCTGGCGACCACATCCTCGCAGTTCGCAGCGTCAACCAATTGCGAGAGAGGTGTGGTGAATTCCAGCTGAAATCGCTCCTCCTGCCACGCCCACCTTCGGCAGCCGCCCCGTCTCCCGTTCCTGCTCAATTAAGGGAGGCGTTCCTTGAGCTCCAGCTCGTCCTTCGGTCCTGGCCTGGCCTGGCCTGGCTCCGGCCTACGTGGTTGCCGTTGTCGATTACACATGCCGTCGAGCAGCAGCAACAGATCCTAGAGCAGCAACAACAACACAATGAACATATTCTGGGAAAACTTTTCACGTTCGTCGCGTTGCAACAACTGCTCCTTGGCTCATTGGTTCTGGGTTTGCGAATCGATTGTTTCAGCCCTCTTCGATGTTGCCGACGCCGTCGTGGTTGCCGTAACGTCATTTCCATTGAATGTAAATCATCGAGAACCCGGGTCTATTGTGTGGGTTCATTGAAGGCGGTGTTGTTGCTGTCCCCGTTGTTGTTGTCGTCCCGTCGTCTGTCAGCCGTAATCAAGTCGTTGGCGAAGAAGTTTGCCTGAATTTTCCTGGAATTCCGCAATGTGAGCAGAGGGCGGGGGTTGGAGGGTGGAGGGCGGAGGGCGGAAGGACGGGGTGCGATGATTGAGCAACATCATCTGCTAGTTAATGTAATTGCTCCGATCGAGAGGCGGGCCAAACACATACACGCACACACACACACGCACGCACGCGTCCAAACCCAAGTGATGTTCAACTGCCGAGATTTTATTTTATTTCTCAAATACGTGGGCGCTTTCGTTTTAAAGTCCCTCTTCTATGAATTTTTCATGCAAATATCAAATTGCGCATTATGGGAATTGTTTAGATTTTTATTCACAACTTGATTTAAATACTACGCCGTTCCCCATTGCGAATCCCTACACGAGCTCAAATTGAGTCCCTCCATTCATTGAATATTTTCCCATCGTTTCTTCTCATTTCCGGCTGCGTCAAATCGGTGAGCCCGAGTGTGTGACCGTTGTGTGTGCTTGCGTTGTGTGTGCTTGAGCTGTGTGTGTTTTCGTTGAATCCACCTACACCTGATCGGCACATTGACGGCTCCGCGTGGTATCCTTGAAGTACGGTAATTCATCAGACTACCGAGCTCATACACACACTTAAGCATACACAAATACACACACACACACACACATACTCAGGACAAATCAATCTCTCTGAAAACTTTCAACCATGACGGAAGAAGAAGTAAATAAGTACGAAAGCGGGAGAGCAAAAACAAAACAAAACAAATGACGACGACGGAAGCCTCGAAAGCTGGCCGAGCGGCCCCGGAAGCTCGATCGAGGGGCGGCGAGCGGGACCTCGAGCCTACGACAATGTGTTTTCGCCAGCCGCAGCCGCAGACCCGGCCCCGGCCCCAGCCCAGGCCCCAGTCCTAGTCCGCCTCCCACTTCCACCCCTGGCCTCCATCGACCAAACGACAACGTCGGGAGCGCCAAGAAGACAGGAATCGTCACGGCTCACGCCAACGCTAACCTTCAAACCCAACCCAAACCCGACCCAACTCGACCGTCCTCCCGCCGACCTCCCCTCAGTGGCCGCCCTCGCTCCGGCGGTGACGACGGCAACCCGCCCGAAGCTCCGTCGGCGCACAGCTGACTGCGGAGCTTTCTGGCGTAACCGGAGCTTTCGCTGCCCTGGAGTCTGGGACGGCTCCCGGAGTCTGGATGGGCGCACGTGACTCTCGAACTTTCGCTTTCGCCGTCGTCGCATTCGCCGTCGCCGTCGCTCTCGCCGTCGATTCCACTCTCGTCGCCGTTGCTTTTGTTGCCGTTAGTGGGGCTGTCGTTGCTGGCCCGAGCCGGAGCCGGAGCCGGAGCGGAGCCAAAGTGGAGCGAACTAGTTTTTTGAATGAAAGCCACCGCAGTACGGCGAAGGGACGTGGGAAAAGCTCGTCTCGCCGCGGGGCGTCGAGGGCGGTGCAACGGCGCAAAGTTCGCTCGCTGCCAGGAGTCAGTTGTCAGTTGTCAGCCGCCGAGGGCACAGGACATTCGTCGTCGTCAGCGGATTTGTAGGCATTGGAATCGTCGTCGGTACCGCCGTCGCAGTCGCAGTCGCCGTTGCCGCAGTCGTCCGAGAGCCAACAGAGAGCGTCGCGACGCGTCGGGTCGGGTCGGGTCGGATCGGGTCCTCCGTTCGCCGCCGTCCGTCGGCCGCATCGCGGAGCGCATCGGAAGCGGAAGGCGTTCGTTTCGCGGAATCGAGCGCGACTCGATTCATCCGCGAAACAGGAACAAGAACAAGAACAAGAACAGAAACCAGACCGGGCGAAGTCAGTCGAATCGATGAGTGCGAAGAAGAGGAAACGGATCGGGGCCCAGAATCCTTTGAATGAGTAAATTAGTCGTGGAATTGATTTTCGGGATTTGTTTGTGTCGCCGTCGCCGTCGCTGTCTGAGTCGGAGTCGGAGTCGCAGTCGGTATCGGAGCCGGGTTCTTTGTCTGTGTCGTTGGCTGTGCCTGTGGCTGGGGCTGCGCTGAGCCCCGAGTGTGTGTGAGCGAGCGAGCAATAGTGAATCTCTTCGTTGTTGGATTCATTGTCGTTGCCGTCAACGTTGTTGTGGTTGTTATTGTTGTTGTGTCTGGACCCGGACATTCGGGGCGTCCGAGCCAATTAACTAAAGCCGTCGGCCACCAGCGGTGCGACAGGCACGAGGGAGCGACAAGGACCACCGGAGGAAGTGAAGGGGACAGCCGCAAGCCTTCCCGACCGAAAGCTCTCGCTCTCTCCCACTCCCACTCCCACTCCCGCTCTCTCTCTCTCTATCTCGACACGGCGACCCGTCCCGGACCAGCGGGTACCCGAAAATCACCTGCGCATAGATTTAATGCCGATATTTTTACGACTGGAACTCGTAAACGCACCCAAGAAGCGGCAGCGGCAGCTGCAGCGGAACGAGGACGAGGAGGAGTGGTAGGAGAATAAGAAGAAGAAGACACCGTCGAGTCGGAGGAGCAGGAGAGGCAGCTGAACGAGTTCGGTGTCCCGAGATTCCGAGACTCCGGAATAAAGAAATCAATAATTCGAGCGGAGACTCCTCCAGCGCTTTTCGGCTGTGTTGCGGCGATTTGGCGTTGTTGCTGTTGTCATCCGCTCTGTTGTTGTTGTTGTGGTCGCCGCCAACGATCTATAAAATAGTTTATGCTCCCCACCCCGGGCAGCGGAGGCTCGTGATTGTCCTTGGACGGAGGGAAGACACACTGAGGCAGGATGTCGGACACCAGCAGCGTCAGCAGCAGCGACACATTCACGACGGCGGAGGGCGTCGCGGACGGGGACGAAGATGAGGAAGAAGAAGAAGAAGAAGAAGAAGGCGACGACGAGGATGAGGACGAGGATGTAACGGTATAACGGACTCAAACCCCTTTTTCGCTTTTTTCACCCCAAACGTTATGCAATTTTCTCGACTTCACCCACTCGAACCCGAAGCCGGCGCGAGTTCGGCGCCCGGGTCTACGGACTTTCCCCGGGTCCATCAAAACAACGGCCCGTTCTCGCTCGCTCTCTTTGCTTCCACCCGCTTCCCTGCCTCTCTTCGGATATACATACACATGTGTATATGTGTGTTTGTATGTTTGCTTGTTTGTTTCGGCGGCAACTCGGCGCACTTGGCTCGGTGCGTGCGGGGCTGCGTTTGAGCTCCCGTTTAATTATTCACGCACACACTAAATTTATAATTAGTTAATCAACTCGCTTAGTGTCCGCGCGATTCAGCCCTGATTAAACATTTTTATGATTACTATACCGGCGGTGCAGTGCAGCAGACCTCCCTTATGCAGCCCTCTCTATGTAGCGCTCTTCAGCCCTTCCCAACGCTCCATCCCTTCACTCACTACACGGCCTCCCTTCGCTACACTCAGCCCTGCACTACAATCCATCCCTTCACTAAGTTCCATCCCTTCATTTCCCTTCACATTTCACATGCCAATCCATCCCTCGTCCGCACGACCCGTCGCCCGGGTCTCCCGAGCCCCGTCCGTCTGATGCTGCAGCCGCGCGTATAATGGGAGGACTTCTCTCCGCCATCCGCGCCCGCCCTCCATGCACCGCCGCGGGGAGGCCGTCGAATCGGGGCCACGGCTCGAGGCGGGAACGCATTGTAATTACCCACAATCAGGGAATGAAAGAGAGTCCGCTGGTCCGTCTCCTGTTGCGGGTGACCTCGTGTTGACATCCGGATTCTCCCGCTCGAGAATCCTTCCAGGAATCGCTCTGAGCGCACGGATCCTGCAATTCCTACAGGCCTACGGGCGGACCCAGCGGCTATCTGACCACCAGCTCTGGCAGTGTGCAATTGATGCGACCCCTTGCAGGAAGGCTGCCGGGCCTGAGATAGCATTGACTAATCATTGCAAATGGGTGAACTCGGTGGGGGCGACGCGGCCTCGAATACTTGTTGAGTGCGGGTTCGGGTCTGGGTGCCAGTCATGGGCGGCCAATTAATGGATTGATATCAGAAAACTTTTCCCATCAATCCGCGTCGCCCTTGAGGAGCGCAGCAATGATGGATAGTGACGGAGAGTGGGAGCGAGGGTAAGGACAACGAACCACGAATATTGGCAGGGTCGATGCTCGGGCAGAAGGTAGTAGGTAGTAAAGCCAGTTGCCGGAGGCTGCTCGCGATGGATCCCGAATGTTCGTTGGAAGTCAAAAGACCAGCGGTCGGCAGTGACTGGGATTTAAAAATGACCATCATGTTCTCGGAAGGATCGCTTTATTTACAAACCGCGTCATGGGAGTGGGTGGGGGGTCCAGCGCCAGAGGTACGAATTATTTAAAGTCAAAAAACAAAACCCCAACCATTTGGGGTTGGGCGCCGATGAGGGAAAAGTTGGGGAATCGCCTCGTGGCCATTGACGAAGGTCTGTCAAGGGAATGGAGGATACCTTTGTGCCTACTTAACCTGAGTTCCGGGCTCCGCCGAAGGGTCCCCGGGATCCGATCGAGAGGTTATCATTGGCCCTGGAATTATTTCGAGCACGTCGCGCAGGTGGCGGGAGGGAACGGGAGGAATGGAAGGCGTGTCGACGGAAGGCAGTCGCGAAGGATGTCCATCCTTCACAGCCCAGCGGCCTGGGAAATTGAGTACGTAATAAAAAACTTGTCCAAAATGGCAAACACCGGGGGATGCAACAACAACGAGGTGGAGAAGGATATAAAAGTTCCCACGAATATTGGGCTCCATTTGTGTTTGTCGTCCCCTCTCTTGATGTCCTCCAACCCTATTCCGCTCTCCGTCTTATCCGTCTGTTTGTCTCGCCGCCCACTCTGTCTCTGTCTCTCTCCCTCTCTCTCTCTCTCTCTCTGGCTCCTCCAGGCCACTTCGTTCGTCCGGCGCCATCCACCCCAGGCCTGGAGGAGAATTTCGTCGACTTGGCAACATCGTTTGGGGTTTTATGCTTAATTAAAAATATTCCGCCTCCCGCTCCCGCTCCATCCGCCTCTCGCCAGCCTGCGGGCCGGGCATTTGTCAAGCCGAAAAGGGAAAACGATATATCAAAGGATTTTTATTTAATTTCCCCCGTTTGAAAAGACTTAAAATTTGATAGCCACGTAATTACTTGACATAAATTTTCACATTCCCTCAGGCGGAAACTCGAAACTCATTCTTTTTCTTTGTTTTATTGTTTCGTTCTGTAATCGGACAAAATATTTTCCAATTTCAAAGAACACACTGTTTGAATTTTTAATTAATATTCCATATTGAATCAAATATTTATGAAATGATGGGGAAAACAGAACGCAAAATGGAAACCGTTTTAGTACAAAAGGCTTTGCATACTTTCGGGCGGGGGTTGAATAATTTATTCAGAAATTAGGCTGGCGCTGGGTGGGGGCGCTCGCTTGATTAGAGACAAATTATAGGAGACAAGAAGCCCAGGACGAGCCCCGGCCTGGTTGGGCTCCGGAGATGCCAGAGATGGAATCGCACGCTTCGATGGCTCGTGGATCCATCGTTTTCCCCGATTCCGCCATTCCGTTCACCGATTCCACCATGATTTCCGCCGTTCACACATCCGCACTCACACACAGAGAGAGAGAGCGATTCCAACGCCAAGGCGACCCCATTACGAGGTACGGCTTTGTTTCCGGCAGCCATATTAGAGGCCGTAAAATTACAACGGACAGGCCGAGGAATCACTCATCAAAATATGCCAATCGACACCGACAATAAGACAACAACAGCAACAACGACAGCACATATACACAATCCGAGGCACGAATACATGCGCGTCAGAGGATGAAGTTCTGAGAGAAAAATGCGGACAATGAATTCATTTGTTGGCTTTTAGAGAAGCTTCCTAAAAGGATTATCGACCTCTGATCCCAGGCACACATACAGACAAATGGGCAGTGGGAGGTGTGGGACGAGTGTGAGAGCGTGAGGGAGACAGGGAGATGGCGGCAGCGATGCTGCAGGATTCCTCGGCTTCGGGGCGCTTCTTATTGATTTTGCCACGAACTTTGACGAGATGTCCTTCGTCCGTCCGGATACGGGGTTGGCTCGGGGCCCTGGATCCAGGGATGGGGCCCGAGTTGCATCGACCGGTCTGCCTGAAATCGAATTTGAAATTTTAATACGTTTTTCATGCTTCCCGCTTATTTGTTTTCCGTCCAAAATGGTCGCCTCTCAAAGCGACCTTCGCCTTCCTCCTCCTCCTCCTGCCCACCCCCCCCCCCCTTCCCTTCCTCTCGTGGCATCGGCATCGGCATCTGCGGGAAATCAATTTTCCATTCAATTTTTCCCTCTGTTTTTCATTCGCCTTGGTAGACACTTCAAATTACACAAACAAAAGCAAACAAAAACAAAATACTAACAAAAACATCATCAAGAAAGAAAACAACAAACAACAATGGCGGGGAAATATAAATAACAAGAACAAGACAGGACGACAACGCCAAAGAAATGAGGAAGGCAAGAAACACATTAAAGGCAATAAATGGCGCCAACAGCTTTAGCTTCTCCATCGCCCAGCGCCCGTCGTCCGTCGCCCGTCGCCCTTCCACCTGCCACGCCCCCTCCTCGGCACCGCCCACACCGGCCCACACGACCTCCGACACCCTGAGCGCCATTTTTCGGCTGCGACATCGCACTGTCTCCACGTCTTCCTCTTCATTTTTTATTCTCCTCGTTTTCCTTATTCGTTCTTCTAATTTTTTTCGTTCTTCTTTTCGATTTTTTTACCTTCTCGACCCTCTTCTTCTTCAGTTTTATTCTCTCCCATTTGGCTTCTTGTTTTCGTTGGCATTTTTCCCTGCCTCTGAAGGGATACGCAAAAGGCAGGAGCGACGTCGGGGTCTCCCGGGAGGACCCGCTCTAAACTTTTATATAACCACACGCACACGCACGCACTACCCCCGACACACACACACACTGCCAGACCCTCAACCTCCGCCCTGCCGCCTGACCCGACCCTCCCGCTCCCACCGCTTGTCCGCGAGGCGCCACCGCCGCCCGCTCTCCGGCGCTCCTGCGACTGCTGCACCTCCCGTCGGCCTACGTCCACCGTCCTTTCTGTCTGTCCTGCTTCTCCAGCCCGCTCGTCCTGCTCCGCCACCTCCTCCTCCTGGCTTCCGCCACCTCTTCCAGTGCCGGGCATTGGTTGTGAATGACTTCAAAGCGAAGACAGAACCAGAGAAACACAAACGCCAATCGCTGTTGTTATTATTGTTGTTGTTGTTATTGTCGCCACTGTTATTTACGTTACCATCGTGGTCGTTATTGTTGTTGTTGACTTTGTTGTCGTTTTTGTTGCTGTTGTCGGGAATCTGAATCAAATCCGATGGCGGAGGTCGGGCGTCGGCTCCGCCGGTTCGCCACAAACATTTCAATATTTAATTCAGTCAATAGAGTAATCGAGAGGTGGCGGGGGGTGCGGGGGTGTGGAGTTGTCAGACACGGCCACGCGAGCCCACGACGACGGCGCCGGAGGGAATCAGGGAGGAGGGGCGGGTCAGGAGACCGAGGAGTCGTTAGAAATTCGGGGAAGTCTCTCGTCCCTTCCTCGTTCGCAACGCGTCTTAATTTCCTGTATCCTCTCTACGCCGAAGTCCCGCACAGCATTCGCGCGTTCCTGGCGACATACAGGCAACGCATGGCTGTCATCCGAGGCCCCGCTGTCTGTCCGTGTGTCTGTCAGTCGATCCGCCTCGATGCCCGAGGCCTCGCTGCCGTGCCAACCAGATGAAGAACCGCCGAGCCGCCACGATCTCCCGGTTGCCTCCTGGTGACTCCATCGCCGGCGCGTTCCCGGCTCCTCAGGTCGCCTTCGTTGCGGTTCGGGGGGACGCGAGTCATGTCAACAATTAAGTAATTCCGGGCGAGCACACGACCCGGGATGAATTGCCTTGACGTTGCGATTCATTGCGGACGTTCCCCAATAACGACGTGGTTACAACTGATCTGTTGTCGTTCTGATTGTCGTCGTCGTCGTCGTGATTGCTATTGGTCCTCATTACGAATCAATGACTACATAATAAGGGCGAGCGAGAGGGGGCGGGGGCGAGAGAGACTGACGAAGGTGGACAGGCGGATCGAGTTTCGACCTGGCCAGCAGGAAGCGGCGAAGGCGGCCGAAGCGATTGGGCACGAGCCCCATTCCTCGTGGTTGTTGTGGTTGTGGTTGGTGTTGCTGATGTTTTTATTTTCGTTCTGCTATCGCGTGACTTTCTCCCCCTCACCCCAGCAACGCCCACCCCTTCCTCACGACTCGCCGAAGGAATTCCCGCAGGAGCAACGGGCTGTGTGTGTGTGTGTGTGTGTGCATGTATGTATGTGGCTTATTTGGCTGCGAAGATTATGTTTATGCGGAGTAGATTTGCCTGTGAAGGCGCGCGCGTGTGTGTGTGTCCAATGGTCATTCTCACAGCTTGCCACTGAGGCGGAAGCCCGGAATCCCTTACCTAACATAATGTGTTTATGAGTGTGCGCGCACGAGTGTGCGAGTGTGTGCGAGGGTCGTGTATCAACTTTAATAATAAATATGTTTGCATTCCACGTTGTTTTCCATAATATTCGGCCATGAAGCACACTTGCCAACAATTCTGGAACGAGAAGCCCAATAAACAAGCGATGTGTGCGTGCATGTGTGCGATTTAGTACCTCGTCATCACAATTATACACACACACGCGTTCGTCTACCTGTGTATGTTCCTGTAGAGGCTGTGTGTTCTTGGGGGAAAATAAAACCGATCGACTTTTTCCCCAACTCTCATTTTGAATTTATACTCATATGAGCCAAGGCCAAATGAATAAATATGAAATGGGATTCGGTGGATTTGGTGGGCAGAGGTGGATTCGTTCGGGTGAAATCGAAATCGAAAACGAAAACGAGCCAACGACACGACGTCTCGTCCAAGCGATTGAACTTCTTGAAGGCCACCCTGGCGTATGAGTGACATTTATTTTGTCCCGCCGTCCCCGCCCGCTGCCCAGAGGACGGCTCGTGCCACGGCACGCTGTCTGGCTGGCTCGCGGCATCGCCCACGGATTCGCGAATTCCCTTCCCCTCATTGCAACTCATTTGGGCCATTTATGTTTCATAGAGATAAAAATAATTGCACATGCAGGCAAATGAAGCGACTCATGTCGGCCGCAACGTGTCGGAAATCGCCGTTGCTGGCACCGAGGCGTGCGCCGCCCAACACCTGGCAGCCGAGGCCGTGTCGCCCACGGCCCCGAAATTCCCACAGTCCCCGCCATCCCACAGCCTACGCCTGCGGTGACTCGTTTCAAGGCCTCGGTGAATCCGCAGAATTTTACAAAGCACAAAAACCAAAACCACGAAAGGCACAAGCGCAAAACGAGTCCTGGCCACGGCGAGAAGTCGAGGTGAACGAGGCGAGAAGGGGAGTGGGGCGAGAGGACACGAGACAAATCGCCGAAATGAAACACGCATGGTTGGCAACGCGCGGATACACAGAAGCCCACAGTGAGGGGGCCGCATTGCGGAAGAAACGCTCGAGCGCCACGCATGTGTCTCCGACGCTTGCTTCTCGACCCCCTGCCCGCTTCCTGGCCCGCTTTGAAGTCCTCCCTCCCTCCTCCATCCCATCCCCAGGGAAGGTGCTGCATGTGTGCGTGAGCTCTGCGTGTGTGTCGGCGCTCGAGTTCATTCGAGTGATGAATTCACGTCGGGAGCTTGCGACGGGGCCGAGTCCCCTGCAGTCGACGCTCGTTTTCCCAACTAGTTCCGACCTCCTCCACCCCTCCCTGTCCCACTCGCTGTCTCTCTCTCTCTCTCTCTCTCTCTCTCTTGCTCTGCTCTGGGTGTTTGGGTTCCTTCCCCTCCCTCCGTATCCGGTCCGCCGGCTTCGCCTCCACTGCCAAAGCCGCATTTTTCACTCGGTCCCACTCAGATCGCTCTCTTACGGGACGCGTCCCTGTGACGAATGACGGCCGTCGACGTGCTGGAGGAGCCCGGCCAGGACGCCCAAAGGGAGCCGACGTCGACGTCCCCACAGAGCCACAATTTAATGGCCCCCACTTTGCCACTCCATCATCATTTGGCGCCCTCTCCTCGCCCGGTGTCCCCTTCAACTGCCCTCCAGCTCGAGTTGAACTCTTAAGCAGTTCGTAATTGAAGGGATTTCCTCGCGGACAAACTTCTCACCCCTTCCCGCCGGCACCGAAATTTGCCTCTGCCTCTGTCTCTTCCTCTCCTGATCTCCCTCTGCCTTTCTAATTTCCCTCCCTCCGGCGGCTTCCGCTGTCTGGGGCGGAAGGCGGGGAGTCGGCCTGTCTCTCGTTCGACGGCGTGCCGGGGGGAATCCTGAGTGACGCAGGGACGACTTTCAACCTCAGCCTCCTCCCGCGCAGCACCCACGGCTTCAAGTGTTCCTGGAACCGGCCTAACTCGCGACTAAACCCACTCGATCTAAGGCGATTTCAGATTTAAATTCCCGCAGGCAGCCGGCGCTTCTGGGAAAAGAGTTCACTAGCACATCACTTTCCCCTCTCTCTCTGTCTATCCTTCTCTCCCTCCCTCTGACGCGGCACGGCCGATTGACATTTACCTTGATTGGACTCCTGGGGAACGCAATGTGAAGGTAATGCATATTAAAACCCAGTCAGAGACTTCAAAGAAATGCGAAACGGCGCCCCAACCTCCTCCTCGCCCTACCCGCCCTCGGCGAGGGCACCGTGGCCATGAGACGTGTGGCTGGACCGAATCGGCCGACGTTGCCCGGAGCCCGGAAAAATCGTCCATATTCAAATTAAAACGAGAGACGGAGCCCGCCGTCGCCCCCGGTCCTCCTCCGCCGCCACCGCCTCCTTTGGGCGTCCTTGTGATTTATTGAATTACGATGCCGAAACTCCGAAAGTTCCTGTCATGGCGACCAGGAGTGGGAGGGCCGCCCATTCATTCTTCATCCGCCCAGGCAGAACCCGGCCATGGAACATTTTATTGAGCTGCGGAAACTCGAAGCCGTCTTTGCTCTGAATTTCCATCGGTCATTGACATATCCACCAATACACTGACATGTCTTCCTTCCTCCACCGCCCCCTCCTCCCGCACACCCTTGACATTCCGAGTGGTTGATCCTTTCTCGGGAATCACGAGGCAGCCGAGACATCCTTTCGCACACATTCGTTTGTGCCGATTGTTGTGGGTGTTTTGTCGCTGTCGATTGTCGTTTTCATTTTAAATGCGAGCGGCGCCATCAATCGAATTACGAGGCGACGTCGGCCCACGTGAGGGTTCTTCATCTGGCCGCAGCTCCTTCTCGGAAACCTCGGAGAATGTCCTCGAGTGCCCGCAGTGCCAACGTTTGCATGGCTCGAGAGGCGGGATTAATAACATCATCGTCGAACCCGCTCTTCTCCTGAAATATAAATGCGGCATTTTAACTCGTGTCCTCGCAGGGCTGCGCCGTGTCACAGGGACCCAGAGCCATAAATTCAAAGGATCTGCGGGACGAACAAGCGCCATTTGTGTCGACTCGGACAGCGGACGAGGTCCTTGGCAAGCAGATGGCGATGGCGAAGGCGTTCGCCGGAGATGGATCGGGATTTTTTTGCCAGTCGGGCGAGTCGCCGCAACCGCAGCGCACAAAAGTTTCCGGCTCCAACTCGCCTCCGTCGCACTCCCGCACTCCCTGCCCTGCCCTGCCCTGCACCGGCGGGGCTTCGGCTCCTCTGGGGCTCGTCGTCAGCGGCGTCCTTGAAACTAAATTGTTTTCGTGCAGAAAATACAACTTGAGCTCCGCCCGACCTTCGTCCCGATTCCTCCTCCTCCTCCTCCTCCTGCTTCTCCTTCCGCCACTTCTGCTGCCGTCTCGGGCGAGCGATGGCACCGCGTGCCACGGACTCCCGCCCAGACGCATGGGTAGGAAATCAGATCCGGAGCGGCCGAGTTCCTCGAACCTCGTCGGGAGCAGGGGCGGAGCCGAGGTAGGAGTCGGCGGGAGGCAATTTGGAGCCGCTGTGGGAGGGCCGGAGTTCGTTTGCGGGCTTTGAACATAGCAATTTCAATGTCGCCACGCCCTGCACCGCCCCCAGAGGCAGAGGGCGAGGACGAGACGAGGACGAGCACTGCGAAGACAACGACAAGGACAAGAACGAGAACGGATCGAGATTAGGTACGGCCGGCCAGGACTGGAGCGAGCGGATGCGGCGTGTGTCGCCGTGTCCTGCGTCAAACACATTTTGCTGACGACTGCTGCCTGTAGATTATGTAAATCCCGTGCACCAGGTCCCAGACCCCGCTTGTTCCTCACTCAATCCATCGACCTGCCCCCCTCTGTCTTCGCTTCTGCCACCTTCACCACCCCCCCTTTCCCTGACGCTTCCTGTGTGCTCAACCATTGCGTCTCCCTTCTGTCTCTCTGCCGTTGTTTCTTTCTCGAGGCGAGAACTTTCGATCTACGTATTTTTGTAACTTCCAACACCCCCACCCCTACACACAGACCCCCGCATACACTCTCTCTTATTTACATGCGGAGATGCGACGTCAATGTTTGCGTTGAAGTCTGTGTTTGTGCGCCGACCCCGCTTCTGCTCGCGCGCCGGGCACGTCCCGGCTGTGCCCTCCGCTGCGCCCAGGGCGACGGGTTTATCGTGGGCGATGGAATTAAAACCGGGATCGGAGTGGATTCTTGGGCTCCCTCTCTCTCGCTCTTCTGGTCCCGGGACTCCCCACTGGTCCACAAATCGTCTCCACTGCCAGTGTCTTTTGTGATCACGACGCCGGCGGATTCCCATTAAAATGAAGTGCAATCGGAGGGAGGAGGCGGAGAGAGGGGTGGAGGGGCGGACTCCAAAGTGCACCCCGTGACACTCGCCGCTCGCCCCCTCTGACCCAGTTCGGGGCGTCGCCTTGGGTTTGTGTTGCCAATTAATGCAGTGCAGCGAGGTTGGCTTTCGCCACCGGAGATGACAGCATTCGGTTCGGATCCGGCCAATGGGGGATTCCGTGTCTTTGGACCCGGAGCAGCTGCAAGAGCCACTGCAGGACATGGAGGAGAAGGGGGAGCAGGCCGTGCCGTCGCTTGAATGAGTTCTGATTGTGAATTACTGTTCACTGGGGCATTCGAATGAGACTTGGAGCCACATGCTCGGTGTGGGCATTACTAAACTTTGGTGTACTCGAAACAGTTCGACGCCGCCCAACCCCCTTCACACCGTTCTCTCTGATCCAGTCCGGAGCAGCAGTGGGAGCGGGATGGCGGCGGCGACCCTGGGGACTGCCAAATGTACACCTGGTAATGACCTGGCCGACAAATGGAGCCCCTTCTGACTGCCCACAGAGATGACGTCGGCCGTGACTCAGGCGCAGGGCTGGGAGGACTCGGATCGTCCCCACGTGTGCGTGAGGGGCGGCTCCAGCTGCCAGGGCGGACGCCTTGGTGTTTACGGACATGTCCCGAGGCCTTGTAGAAAGCAGGTGGCTGGACAGGTTTGGGTTTGGGTGGCCTCAGGGTTCGGGCTCCCAACGAGCACCGCGCCATGCCCTTGTTTATCCTCTATTTTGGGTTCCGGGCTCTCGGCCTTTCCTTGCCATGAATGATGACCTTGGGAGCTCAAGCCCTGTGGGAAGCAGGAGGAGGTTTAAAAGGATTTTTGCTCTCAGAACATGTTGATCCCCTTGCTATAGAGGAAACTTACATGCATAATTAAAGGGCTTGGGCTGAACTTTCGACGTGCGAACTTCTCTTGCAGAACCCTCGAAGTTCGGGCACTTCTCGGGAAGTCTCCGGGCACCCCTCGAGGGAGGTCGACCCAGTCAAGGCTGAAATGTTCAGTCGGCTCTGCGTCAACGACTTTTGACAGGCAAAAAATAATGAAAATAAATCAAAAACGCCAAATCGCAAACAAAGTTGAAAGAGTCGCAGTTAGAAATGTTTGTTTCTTATGTTTAAATTGGGAAAAAAATGCACACAACACGAAGATCAAACGGTCTGAAGGACGCCGTAGTCAACGGCCGGGCCTAGGAGGGGGAGGTGACAAAACGAGCCCCGGCCAGCGGGTGACATGACGGGCCGGACAGGGCGAGTTGGCCGAGGGCCCAGAAAGACCGAGACAAACGTCTCTCGGCCAGACGAGAACAATGGTAATGACAACAACACGACGCCGAAATCAGACCAACACCACACCAAAGCAATTGCAAAAGTTTTGATCGCAATAATTGTCAACGAAAATTTCACTCAATCTGGAGCGGGCGGTGCTCAGAAGTGGACAGCCAGACGATAGAAAGCTGGGCACGGACATAGGCATAGGAAGGGGGCAGGAGAGTGACGGAGAAAGCGCAACGTAATGTGATAAAAATCGGCTCAAAGGCAGCAAATGGAGACAATGGGTCGAAGCGAGACAAGGCGGGACTGAGGGAGACGGAGCACCAGAACTGTGTGGCGCTTCCGCCTCCGACGCACACCACCCCCCACCCCCTCGCTGAACAAGGACGCTTGTGGGATCCCTCGCTTTATCAAGTTATGAGCGATATTATTTTTCCAAACAAAACAGACCCCGCACTCGTCGTCGCCCCAGGCCACCGCAGTCCGTGAGGGTCCTTTTACGCATCAGAGCGGAAGGCGACCCACTTAACATGCCCAGGGTAGGGGAGGGTCGGTGGCTGCTGGCTGGCTGGCTGGCCATTGTTCCTGGGAGTGATTTTTTAGACCACTTACAGTCGAGTCCCGGCCCGGCCCGTCCCGTACGGACGGACGGCGGGCGGATGTCGAGGAACGAGTGCCCCGTGCCGGTGGCCAAGGAGCCCTCTTCAGTGGTCCGGGAGCGCCCGGGAGAGAGCGAGGAAACTTCGAGTAATTATCTGCCAAGTCGTGCTCTCGCAAGCGCCAATTACGATTCCCTGGAAGTCTCCTCCGACTGTCCGCGCACCTCGCCGCATTGGAAATAAATCCCGGAGTCCGTCCGGGCGACAATCGATGGGATTTCAACACCTCGTGACGACGCCCTCGTTTGTGGGCAGCTCGTAAAAACAGCCGAGGGCGGGTGGGAGCGAGCGGGCCAGGTGAGAACGATGGGGCGAAGGGGAGCGCGAGGGTGGGAACGAGAGCGAGAGGGAGCCCACCCCTGGGCGGACGAGCTTCCTGCCGGAGGTTAAAGATTCTACGTGATTTCCCCGATTGACCCACCGGGCTGGCCAGAGGACGAGGGGTGGGGGCGTGGTTTAATTCTCGCGCGACCTGACCCTGGCCACTCCGGACGCGACGACGCTGACGACGAGGCCGGGGCCACCGGGCAGGGCTCTTGACGGCTGCCAGGTGCTGTGGATCACGCCGCCACCGCCCCAGGGGAACCATCAGCGGAGGCGGCAACAACAGCTGCCGTGGGGATCCCCTGGCGCGCTCGCGCACCCTCCCCCCCTGCGTCCCAATTCGCTCACATGGGGCGAAGTAGAGCGGAAGAAGTGCCTCGAATGAACGTCGGCCGGCCGTTAGCGGGCGGCCGGGAGGGCGCGGACGGACAGCGAGTGGGAGAGAGAGAGGGGGACCTGGGAGATGGCGAGGACGAGGGCACGAAAGAGAGGGCAAGGGAGAAGGAATTAACGAGGGGCGGATGGGGACGAGGGAATTTTTATGCTCAGTTGGCCATGACGACGTCATTTGAACGACTGGCCAAATGCATGTGTACATAACGTAATAAGTATGGGCTCGGGATAATGGCGATGGTCCCGGGCCCATGTGCGTGTGTGTGTGTGGACGTGTGAGTGGGCCGGGTGTGGGGCAATGAAGGCAATTAACGAGGAGGAGCTCGTGAGAGTCCATCGAAGTGCATTCGTCTGTCGAATCGAAAGAGTTTCCGCCCTCGCTTCGTTTCGGTCGTCGCCGTCGGCCTCCTGCGATGTTCGATCGCATTAAACTCGGGGGTTTTTCTTCTTTCACTCGTTGTTGTTGTGGATGTTGTCGTGCTTCGCTCCTTCAGTTCATGCCTGGCTGCGACTCCTGATGCTTCCATCGCGTCGCTGCCGTGGCCTTCGCGCCGTCCGCCTTCTCATTATTGAATTAATTGCTTTTTCCGAGAAGCTCCGGCGCCCACGTTCGCCGAGTTCCAACGCCGAGTTCCTGCGTAGCTCCGGCAACCCCACAACAACAACAACAACAACAACACTAACAACAACTAATAATTCAATTCTCTCGCCATCCCTTGACCCGCCCCCAGCGCCCCCGGCCGCCGGTAACGATGACGAAATTGAAATCGGGATCCCGCTGAACGTCCGTTCAAGCTGCATTCAGCCTCCGACCTCGTTGATTAATTTCCTCATTTCATGCCGCCTGGAAGTGATGTAGCTGGAGCTGGATCTGGAGCAGTGGGAGGAGGTGGTGGCGAGGGACCAGGGGCTGAGGGAAAGTGGAAGGTGCGGGGCAGGCGGAGAAGGATTTGGGGTTTTTGCGGACGCCGCCATGGCTACAGGTTCGGGCATGACACGGGCATCGTTTAAACGTCGCCGGAGTCGCCCGGCCCCTTCTTCTGGCTGCCTGTGTGGTGTCTTTTGTTTGTTTGAAATTTCACACAAGAGTTAACAAGGTGGCAACGCTTTGTCATTCGATTCCGTGCGCTCGCCACGGTTTGCATAATTAATGAACTCACGTGCCGACGTCCAAAGCGTGGCGATTGGAAGTGCGGTTGAGCTACGCCCCCTCCGGCCACGCCCCTCTCCCTGCTGTGGCGACAGCAGCAACGCAGCCACAACCTCAGGAATTAAAAGCACGCTGTTGTTTCGTGACGACGACGAAGATGATGATAACGATGTGGGTCGTGGTGTGGCTCCTGGGCAGTCATGTGGAATGATTTTGCTACTGGGGGATATCGAATTCGCCATTTATTCGCCTTTGTCTGACGAAGAGAAGGAGCATCGTTTGAGAGTCTCCAAATTGGTGTCTTGTCCCTGACGACTCTTCTCTTCCCTGACGACTGTTCTCTTTCTGTTGACTCTGCTCTTCTCCATTGACTGACACTTCTCCATTGACTGACACTTCCCTTCTCTCTAACCACTCTTTCCTGCTCTGCTGATTCTTCTCTCCCCATTGACTCTTCTCTTCTCTAACAACATCTCGCTAACCTCGTCTCCCTCTCTGTCTCTGTCTGTCCCGCAGGCCGATACGCCGCTGCTGCCGATCAAGGAGGACGCCGCACACGACAGCAGCAGCAGCAGTAGCAGCAGCAACCACGGCAGCGTCTTCTCGACACCGAACATATCAACGAAGGGCCACCAGCCCGCGTACACCGCCGTCGACACGAGCTCGCCCGCCCGGTCGACGCCGCCCGCAGACAGCGCCCGCAAGCGGAGCGACGGGAGCCTGACGCAGCCGGCCACGCCCACCGCGCACGACGCCTCGCTGACCGCCTGCCGCCGGCGCAGCTCGATCTCGACGCTGCCGAACCACCAGCAGCCCTTGACGGCGGACGACGACCTCATCGACGCGAGGTTCAACCTGAGTGATATTAGCAATAACAACAACATCAAGAACAAGAACAACAATAACAACAACATCAGCAAGAACAACAACGGCGGCATCTTCTACAACTACACGAGTCACGAGCACAAACACCACCAGCACCAGCACCAGCACCCCGGCCTCTACCCGAAGGACTCGTTCTCGTGCATCGAAGGCAAGGCGCCGCGAGCTTCGACGAAGATGCAGACGAAGGTGGACGCGGTGGGGCGCGTCACGGGCGAGTGGGGCAAGTGGCAGCTGCGCACCGTCCTCCTGATCTTCCTGTGTAAGATCCCCTCGTCCTGGTTCATGGCCTGCATCATCTTCACGGCGCCGGCCCCGCGCCACGGCGAGTTCTTCTGCAAACCCCCGAACACGGTCGGCGCCCAGAACCAGACGCTCTGGATCAAGGTCTCGCACCCGCAGAAGGAGGAGGTCGACGACCAGGAGTTCAGCATCGACTTCTGCAACGTCTACCAGGACGCCCAGGAGCACGCCCACCACTACTACCACTACGACCGGCCCGAGCTGGAGCCGCGCATCTGGGAGGAGCCGACGTCGCGCAATGCGAACGTGATACCGTGCAACGAGTTCCACCACGAGGCCGAGTTCCACTCGGTGATCACCCAGTACGACCTGGTCTGCTCGCGCGACATCCTCGTCTCGGTCACCCAGTTCTTCCACCTGTTCGGCGTCCTCACCGGCGGCATCCTGGCCAACCACCTGCTCAAGTAGTACGTACGAGTCCTGCACTCGCTTGGCTCCCACCTAATAACCTTTCTCTCTCGCCGCTCCCTCTCGCCTGCAGCTTTAGTCCGCGCCACGTGATGCTCTTCGGGATGGTCACCCAGATCTTCTGCGGCAACCTGACCGGCCACGTGGCCTCCTACGAGCTGCACGTCTTCTTCCGCTGCCTCTCGGCCGTCTGCTGCGCCCAGATGTACACGGCCGGCGGCATGATAAGTACGTATCTAACCTCCCCTCCCCCCTTCTCACCCGTCACACCTACCACCCCTGACTGATCGCTCCGTTGCAGTGGCCGACATCACGGGCGGCAAGTACAAGACCTGCGTCTCGACGCTCTTCGAGCAGTTCTGGTCCATCGGCGTCATCCTGCTGCCGGGCGTGGCGAGCTTCTTCTCCAGCTGGTCGCACCTCTACATGGCGATCTCGTGGCCAACCGTGATCCTCATCTACCTCTGGCAGTGAGTATCCATCCCTCGCTCGGTCGTTGGCCAAGGTCCTTAACTACAGCTGTCCGTCCCTCGCCGTCCTTGCAGGTGGATCCCCGACTCGCCGCGCTGGATGATCAACCGCGGGCGCGTGTTGGAGGCCAAGCAGATCCTGCTCCAGTGCGTAGACGTGAACGGCACCCGCTACAGTCTTCCCCACGACATCGACCAGCAGCTCCAGCTGCAGGCCCAGACCGCGATGGACGCCCCGCCGCCGGCCGGCTGGTGGTCGCTCTGGAAGGGGCCGCGCGCCGTCCGGCACATGGTGTGCGTCCACCTCTGCTGGTCCATCTACATCGTCGTCTACTATGGCATGCTCCTGAACATCCGCTCGTTCAGCCGCGAGCACCTCGAGGTGAACACCGCCGTGGCGGGCGTCTGCGAGATCATCGGCACCTTCATCGGGCTCTTCCTGATCCTGACCACCACGCGCAAGTGGCTCTGGACGGGCCTCTTCAACGTCGTCGCCGGCTGCATCGCCTACATGGGCTGGCTGGTGCCCAAGGACAGTGAGTACCCAGCGCGAGAGCCCCCTCCATCCACCCCCACCTCATCGCCCACTCTTCTCTCTCTCTCTTCCGCTCAGTTCCAATCGATGCTCGTGTCGCCCTGCTCATGCTCTCGGCGATGATTTCGAAGGTCGCGATCTCGACCACGCTCTCCATTCTGACCACGTGCACCGTGGAGCTGGTCAGCGACGAGAAGAAGAAGATCTGCGCCTTCTCCACCATCTGCTGGGCCCGGTTCTGGCTGCTCGGGGCGCCCTTCGTCGGGGCGACGGTGATCTTCGGGCAGCTGGTGCCGCAGACGGCTTTCGCCTCGCTGGCCATCGTCGGCGGCCTCCTGTCCGCGCTCATCTCGAGTCCGCGCACGATCGCCCAGCAGAAGCCGGCCCGGGGCACCGACAACATGGCGACGGCCACCCAGCTGGCGGCCGACGGCAACGACACCAAGTACTCGGCCTACTCGAAGGGCCACACGAACCCCATCTTCACCAGTATTAGCAAGCTGTCGTCCCCGCACTCGAACCTACCTCCAGAACTGATGCCCGGCATTTGGACCACCAAGAGCCACGAGGACAACCCACCCATATGAGAAGCCTCCGTGCGACCACCTGACCTCTGGACGGGGTCCTCTATGGCCCTGTCCGTTGCTGCAGACAGCTTCCATCCACTCAGCAACAACACCAACCCATCTCAGCCGGCACGCCTCAGAAGCACTCGAACTAAGCATTTGGGGGTTTCCGGCTCCTGGGCGGCGCATCTTCAGGTATCAATTACAACAACTTAAGGGACATTTCGACTCTACGACGAGGAACCAATATTGAGCAATGGCGGGGAATGGGCGGGAAACGGGCGGGACGTGGGTGGGATGTGGGCGAATCCCGAATCGGTGCGAAATCTGTGCAATTGAATATTGAATGTTTAGGTATCACGTACTTTTAGGTAAACGCCGGTTTTATCCTTCTACAAGTATAGTAAGCTCTATTGATAAGTAGATAAATATATACCTAGATACGTATATGTATATATGTATGTATGTATACAAACTCTTGACTATATGAAAGTAAATACAAAGTATTTGCAACTTTTCGATAAGTACTTTTCAAATGAAACGATTCCTCTCATGGCTCAAGGATATACCTAAGGGTTATGTTAAAGGTAACCCCGTGACTCGCCATAGTTCACACCACTCTATCTCACAAGCAACTACTTCGCACCATAGAGGTTTCCTTCGACCGGTTGCGTAGCACGAGGCATGACTGTAGCAGGATATGCGTTGACTATTCCGCAGTATCTCTCTGAATTTAAGTTACCTCAGCAGGACCCTCGTTACACACTTTATACACTTTTGTGAGTCTATTGAAAAGATACGCAATTCCTCTTTCAATCGAATTGGCGAAAATTTGTACACAACTTTCCTCCAATGAAAAACTGCGATTATTTAAATGACAAAAACAAAAATCAAACAAAACAATTAGCTTATAGTGATTTATTAGTTAAGTTTAAACTATAATAAAAGACGCTCGGCTTAAAACTCTGTATTGAATTATTGAAGGTTTTGTAAACATTTATAATAAAGTATAGGTCTCTAATAGAAATGCAACAATAACTTCCTTTACATAAAATAGAAATTCGTAATATTTCAAGAAATTGGAAATATAAAATTTCAATTTAGAAATTTAAATTATAAAACGAAACAAATATGTGACAATTTAAAAATGTAGTAGAATATGGAATAATTTTAATTTTCGGAGAGAATTGTGCAAAAGACATTAAGAATGCAACAATTTTTAGGGTAACATTTTAAAATAACCATTCAGTGAATTCATGTTATCGTAGAGCTGAGAATTACTTTCACATTTAAATGAAGCAAAATATTTTAAAAGTATTCCATTATAATAATATTATATATAATAATCGAATATATGAGCGACGCATGTACCTATAAAATAAAAATTATAAGCTTACAATCGTTTTAAAATCGACTTAGAGAAATTATATATGCTATAAAATTTGATGCTCTGTAAAGAGTAAAACATGCAGAGAGCAATATTTTTTTAAATAAATAAAGAAAAACAATTTATGAGTTTAACTTATTCAAAATACAAAGTTCTGTGATTGTTAGTTGAATATACTTTATATACACTTATCGGTATCGACGTAGTTAGTCCGCATTAGTCCCATATTAAATGAAAAATTGCTTTCGTTTTAAATGCTCACTCATCAGCTGTTTTTTTCCTCTCTGACTCTATGAAGCAGATTCTCTCGCCCGCCAAGAATTCGAAACTACTACTACTACGATCTTCCTTTATCTTCTTTTAAACTTTTAACTTCTTGTGTGCTTGCCTTTAGTAGCTTTCCGTTCGTTACAACCACATGCAGATGTCTCTTCAAACAATACGAAATCTTCTTTCTTGCGCTCATCATTAAAGACCGTTAGGTTGGCACCACTGGCCGCAAATGCTCGCAAAAATCAAATCTTTTATTTTTTGTTGTTTTTTTCAACGGCGGAAATTTTCAATAATCCTGTTTTAGCGCGAAGCAATCGACAAAAACTTTCAATTTGTTAAAAATATAAAGAAGGTGTTTGTGATTTTTCAATAAACTGATAAGAATATCTGGAGATCATTCAGAGTGTATTTAAACATTAAAAGTTCCATTCAAAGGCCCAAGTAATGGAATCTTTTCCTGAGGACATCAGTGCAGCGGGAGACATTGCAGGATCTGCAAGTCCCAATGTCAATTCACTTGGGAATCGTTCAGTGTTGAAAGAACGCAATTCCAATGATTGGAAATTGGTAAGGCTTTTTATAAGTTTGTTGAGGAATTTACATGCTGTTTGATTTGAAAAAGACCGCCTACTGACGTACGTGATTAAAGGACATGCGCTGGCGTTTCCACAGCTGTGCCTGCCGCTAGTGTCGTCTGTCAGTTTCGACTGCCACAAATTTGTCAACAAATTCCGTCAAATGTATTTTCACATTAATTAAAGAACTGCACATTTACCGTGCTACTTCATTGGCCGGCGAACGTTTTACCTCGACAGCGTCAACGCGTACACGTCCTTCACTCAGAGATACTAAAAATAGAGTTTGCTTTATAAAAATGTGTAATTCTACGATCCATTTATACAATTTCACTGTTATTCCTTTAAAGCATCGTTAAAAGTATTTGTCATGTCAAATTTCAGTTCATTCCAATAAAACTAATTAAAATGTGTTAAAAGCGAAAGTGAAAAATCAATATGTTGTTTACTAGTTTCAAATAATACTGAAAGGGAAAACACAGCGCTCTTGTACAACAAAGACTTTCTTTATTTCCAACGATTGTACTTGAAATATATAGCCTAAGGTACTTTAAATGACAAATGTATTTTTCACAACAATCAACCAAATATCAAAACATATCTATTAGTTTCAGAAGATATTCCCACTATTACAACGGGAAAAACACAGTACACTGAACTATGCATTTCTGTGTTATGGGTTCCAAACTTAATAAATTAATGTAGGGACAACATATTTTCTCTAGCTATATTTTAAAAGTTTACTGCCTGGCATAGTTTACTAATATATATTATATTCTCTTGATGTTATAAACCCTCTCCTGTAAGCATCACAACACCCGACAGATATCTACGTCGGGTATTGTTCGACTAGTAACAATGGCTTCAAAATGTCTGACTATATATCGTTTTGCACTTATGCCTTTCCTATGGATGATCGTAAGATAATCCATCCATTGAAAATATGACGTAGTACACAGATTCTCCATTTAAAGAGTTCCTACTCGTTGCTTTCTCATTTTTCGTTTTGGATATACCGAATGGCAAGCTATACGCCGCGAAAATAGCCACGTTCATTAATGAGCGCACTGCATTGTCTTTCGGTTTTGTTTTGAATTTCAATTTTGGCTTTCAATGAACAAATTGACTTTTACTCATTTTTTTTTTTTTTTTTTTTTTTTGTCTTTATATGCCTTGGGGAGAATGGTGGAACAGTTTTATATTTTTATTTTTTTTATTATCTCTCTTTCTTTTACATGCCTTCCTTAATGGAGAAAAAACATTACTTTTTAATTACTTTGCCATCAGTTACTGTGCAAATGTATGCGTTTTTGAATTATTGGGAAGCTATAGAGAATTCGGAAAAGTCTCTCCACAAAAACAATTGAATGATCGTGGATCTGATGTCAGGTCTACGTGCTGTGGACTGTTCAGTTGTCAGTTTGTTGTTAATTTTGACGGGAACGGTTCCTCTTCAGTCAGTTTCTTATTGTTAATCGCCGCTTGTTAATATATATTCTCTTCAGTGTGATAAGTTGCTACATTGGAGACGAACTACTGAAAAGAAATTCTACTCGTTTCCTCTTTTGTCTACATGTTCTAATTATAAATATTATGTGAGAGAGTTCATGTGAAATGGGAAATTCCAGTACCAAGCAAAGGGTGAATGTTATTTTTTTTTATAATAACTTGCTGTCCCTTAATTTCATTGAAGATTCATAAACGAATTTTAAATTAGTTCAAATTGATCAGATGTAAATATATACTTTAGTTATAAAATGCATTTTCACATTATTTTTAACTGATAATGTTTACAATATTTGAGCATGTTTATCACCAATGGCTGTGTAATACAAACAAATATATGCACTCATGTTGTATTCTATGTGTAATAGATTTCATATCCGCACTCACTGGCACCATATGGAGATAGCTCTCCAGTGTAGTGAACTGTATCGTGTCTGCACTCGCGCAGAGTAACACACAACAAAAGTTCGTTGAACAGTCATAATACTCCAATGTTTTCCTTTATATCCACACTCATATAAAAAGACGTACATTTGCTTTACAACGAGATGCATTTGAGATGAGCTATTTTTAATTTTCTCTTGAATTGTTTTTGTTTTGTTTATTTCTGCTAATTTACACTTGTGGGGCCCCCATGACCGGTGCCACCATGACTGTCGTATGTTTACGTTCTGTTGTGCCCATTGCATTTTGATTTGATCACTTTGAACCACCCCCAATATCGAAATGCTTATCAAAATAGCGTCGTTGTAGCTGTAGTTTGCTCAGTATTGAGAGCAAAAGTTGATCGTTAAAATGTACAATTAGTTAAAGCAATAATTACACAATTAAATTGTAACTTTAATTAAGACAATAAGGATTAGATCACGGATATCTATATATTTTTCTGATAGCAATGAAACGAATGCCTATTGTTCGATTAATGGTTTGCTCTTGAATGCTCAGTAAGTTCTCTTGTTGACGATCACAAAATCGATTTTTCTTTACAATGAGAACTTTATATTGTATGCTATATATTCTTTATATTGTATTTTATATCGATTGAAGGCGTGGAACTCTTTCTATCTGAACTCGACCCAAAGTTAAATATACGTATTATGGGTACCTATATATTCATTGATAACATAGAATCGATTATTCGTTCTAAACTGACACAACATTCATTCATTGCTCTACATCGTCGAATGTTTTTCTTAGGTGCTCATTTTTCAAATGCTCCTCTCGTCGTCAACGTCGCGGTGTGAAGATTTTCCGTTTGTATATAGATTGAACAAAGCAAGCAAAACAGCAAAGAAGAGCACGAAGGAGCAATACAACAACAATAATAACTCATACAACCAGAAAAAATCAGAAAATTTTTAATTTAATTTAATCGCTCAACGGCGGCGATGACGACGGCGACGGCGTCGATGAGCATCGCGCAACACGATCAACAATAAAGCGCGCGCAGTACGTAGAGCACACGGTCCCCAGCAGCTCCTACGGAATTTAATAATAGACAATTTCTGTGTTTACTCTAGTCAAATAATTAAAAAAAAAAAACGTTTCATATAATTTTGACAAAGTAAAAACGGAATTTCAAAAAAGATATTTATTGATTTTTAAATCCAAATAAAAAATAATTCGCCAATAGACAGCAGACGCGAGATTGTTGTTCGTGTCCGATGTTGATAATTAGGCTACGAAGCCAGCGCCTTCTGTTTACGATTACGTTCTAGTCCAATGCGCAAAGAATTTGGTTCGTCAACCGAAAACGAGAAGAAAACTAATCGTGCGTGTATTTTGCGAAATTAATTACTTAACGTATCGCCTGAATCGATTGTACCTCTTTCTGTTCTGTTCTGTGATTTCTTCGACAATTATTTAAGAGCTTCAATTTGGTTCTTTATAAAACTTCGATTGTTTATAAAACTTATTTCAAGAATGGAGTTCATTTCAAATTTAATAAAACGTCCAATGAGTTTGGTTTTAAGTGATTCTTCAGATCAGTTGCATCCAGCAGGCAGCAGTGCTAACACGCAGACGCCAAATATTAGTCCCATTGAACTAAATCGGGATAATTGTGTCAATAATGAAAATAGTCATAGCAGTAGCATGAGCATCAAATCCAACAATATACATATTGGCTCCGATAAACAGGACCAATGCCACGAATCCGCACTAGAAGATAGTGTGATTGGAACTCTTGTAGATATAAGCGCTGCTGGTGACCACGAACTATGTCAACAATTACAATCTAGTACTAGCAGCAACGCAACATCTTCCACTATCGAAGAGTTACTCATACAAATCAACGACAATTTAAATAAAGCTTCGCTTGAGGATGAGTACTTGCTTCCCGAAAATCCAAATGATTCCAACACCAGGGTAGGCAAACTATTTTTTGATATTATTGTTGTTCTTTGCTCAAGGACTGTTTGTTGCTCTAATGAGAAGTGTGTCTCGGTTATTTTCATCGTGTTCAGCAATGACATTCGCACATGTGTTGTTGTCAATTTAAATGAATTTAATTATATTTCATCTATCGGGGCACTTTTGCGTTTCACTTAATTTACACTAAGTGACCCTCTACATGCAATACAAGAAATGTAAATAGTATTTAAGAATAATAGGGACGAGTATAATTTGTTGGTTTGTTTTTAAGATCAATTAATTTGGTTTATTATTATTTTTTTTATTTTATTTTATATTTTATTTTTTTTTATTTTTAATCCTTTTTGTTAATTTCCCTATAGCAGGCTTCTTATGATTTTTTAAACAAAGTACTGCACACGCCATATGTACAACAATACCACAATATGCGGTCAGTTCGTCTGACTTTAACCTTGTTTCGTATGAAATATTTAAATATATTGCCAAACAGCCGACGAATGGTCGCCGAAAACTGGTCCACCACCTATAGTCCCACGAAAATACTGTGCGTTTTATTTAAGTTATCTATATATATGAAAATTGGCAGAGGTGTATGTTACAGGAGGAAACTGAACTGATGGCTAGTACAATACGAGAATTATCATTTAATATTTAATTATTCGTAGTTAATGCATGGTTTAAGATATATATTTAAAAGATATATTTTCTTATTTCGGTATGTAGGATTGCATGTTTATAAATACATGCTACCGTTCAACCTTTAAGAAATTTTTTTCTTCATCATGCTTCAATACTTTTTACCATAAAATTTGTTATCATGTATGCATTTAATTTAGAGTACATCACGCGAATGGCACTTAAAGTAAAGTTATAAAACTACTGGGAAAAACCGTTTAAAACAGTTCAAAAAACCGTATGATAATTATTTTCCAATCGTTGACGTAATGAAGCAAAGCTTTTTTGTAATTTTATTTGACTTTATATTTATATTTTTTTATATTACAGCTAAGTCCTCTGACCACAAAATCCACCACGGCAATTAAGCTGTCCCCGTCAACACGCCCACAAATACAATCTTCAGTTACTCCAACCGCTTTTGTCCTGCATTCCCCAACCGCAGCTGCTGGTTCAGCTACGTTGGGTACAGACTCAACAGTTTATAAATTTCACATTGATGCTGAATTAGAGGCTGAGCTTCTGGGAGAGAGTAAGCAACTAGCACAGGAGAACAATAACAACACAGGAGTAAATAAATCAAATAAATTTGTGGGTACGTTCGCTTGCATTTTTGCAGTATGTGTTAATATTAATGGATTAATTTGATTTTAGGTCTAACTGAATTTGATGAATCCAATATTCCAGAATTGCCAGATAGTCTCAATCCAAATATTGATGGTATGATCCTTATGCTTTTATGTTATGTTAATGTTTAAATAATAGTCATATAATTATAAGCTGTTATTCTTATTGTTGAAAAGAACATATTCTTTTAAGAAAATCTCTAATTTTTTGCCCTCTTTCCTCTTCAATATTCTTCATTCAATTCAGTAATATTTGATCCCTGTTTTTATTATAAATATAATATTTTTCTAACTTTTCTAAAATTAACAGACCAATTAAAACTTACATTTGAGGAGGACCTCATTCCAACCTTTACTGCGAATTCTATTTCTGGGCTGAATTCAACATCTAAAAGAGGTGAATATGTTATTTGATTTACATCGTTATGGATTTAATAAAGTTCTTAAATTTTATCGACTTAATCGATTTACTGTGTAGACTAGACTGTGTTTATACTATAGAAGCTTCAGTTTGTTCATTTATTTTTGTGCTTTTTGTTTTCGTTTTCATTTAATTATCTAAGATGTTTCCATCAAAGGCTTGTTGGTCAATGAAACAGACACAGCCGTGTCATCAGATAATGAGACCTTTGCCGAATGTTTGTCGTTTCAAGATATTATTAATACAACGACTGCAGCTAAACATGCGTTGGAATATGGAGACACGACTGAAATATCCGATGCTGATGCCTATCGCAGTGCTTTAAATTCCAATAACACAACAATTGGATTAGAAGATCGATTTAATGCTACTTTGGAAAATGTGGAAAGTTTGCTTGAAGAACAAATCATTGAATCAATAAACTACAATCAACAAGAAAGTGTTTCATCTATACCCACAAAGTCTAAAGAAGACGATGGAGAATTAGAAGGTAATAGAGCTATAACTGCAGCAGATGTTACATTTGATGAAGTAGAGCCAATGGATGTAGACCTAAATGAAACACATGATCTGCCAAGTACATACAATCCAATAACAAATGAAATAGGTCGTTTATGTTGTTCTGCTGTAACGCCAACAGTAGCAACAACAGTCTCGGGTACACCCGAAAAAGCAAATTCATTGGCTTATGGAGGAAATGCCTCAGAACACAATCGTCTTACATTTTCCTTAACTAGAGTTGAAGAACAGTCAAATGAAGCCGCTTTACATAAATCAAGAAACTCACATTCTTTGGGTTCTCTAGGAAATGTCCCAGACCACAATCGTCTTACATTTTCGTTACAAAGAGCTGAAGAGCAGTCAGATGGTGCTGCTTTAGTAACATCTGTAAACTCGCATACTTTGGGATCTATAAGAAATGGCTCAGAAAACAATCGTCTCACGTTTTCATTAGATAGAGATGAAGACCAGTCAAATGGTGCTGCTATAATGACACCAGAAAACTCAGATTCATTGAGATATCCAAGTAATATTGCATTAGAAACGCCTGAACAGCCAAATGATTCAAATTCGGAAACTGAAAATCAACTTGAAAGGAGTTATATGAGTAATAATGAATGTGAGAATGTAGAGGTACCACACAATCATGCGATCGCTAGAGTTGCAAACGAGTGTCTTATTCAGGACAATAGTGTGGATAGCGCTACTGATGTTTTACCAGTGAGTTTTGAACATTATGTAGACGAACCCGAAGGTATTAGTGACTCAACTAGCGCTTGGGGAGAAAAACTAAGTGAAGGAAATTCTTCAACAGATGTACCAATAGAAAATAAAACAGAATTGCCACATACATCTCATAATAATGTGAATAGAAATTCAAGTTTGGCATTGAATGTTAATTGCTCGTTAGATATGGGAAATCAATCGTTTCCTAATTCTCCTACTTTCCCGATAAAGCCAAAAATGGAGAAAAATCAGTTTCCACGTTCTCCAGTTAACGAGAAACTGAACAAATTTCTTGAAAAATCTGATTATGCTGAAAAATGTTGGAATTCACCTGAGAAAACAACTGCAGCAAGAGCTGACGATTTAAAGACTGTTCACAACTTGAACGATACAGTTGATATAGATGCTGAAGTTATATCTAACGTGGCATCTGCCCGAAAATCACCATGTACACCAGGCGATTCAGCAGATTCGATCGAAAATATGAACTCTTCCTCAATAAGGGGAAAATCAAGTTGTTCTAATTTGAACGATACAGTTGATTTGTCCGATATGGCACTTCCATCGGCCTCCATTCCGCCCCAACAAACAACATTTTGCGAGTCATTAGAAGACCACTCAGACGAAGCTATTGATAACAATCCATCGACTTCAGTTGATGGTAATTCCGCAGCTAGTAAATTGAACGATACTGTTGATTTGTCTGATATAGCTGTTCAAGAAATTTCTCCAATGACATCGCGACCAACATCATTTTGCACATCAGATCATCCTGGTTCTTCAGCCGAAAATACTAGTTTTTCCTCAGTCAACCTGAACGGAAATGAAATAATCGCACCACCAACAAAATCTTTAAAAACAGAAATTTCAAAAAAAGCAGATGATAAACGTCGAACTTTCAATATTTCTTCTCCACCAGTGGAAGATTCTAACAAAAAATCTGAAAACATAGCTAGTTCAAATCGATTTGCGGACAAACGACACACTTTCAAAATGTCCCCACAACAGGAGAAGGAGAACTTAAGAAGAAGTTTTGAGCCAATGGATTTTGACGAATCTATGCAATTTTCAGCTGCACAACAATTCCAACCAATATCCAATTGTGAGTTTCCATTTATTAATGCTTAATTTTTATTTTTTTTTAGTTATGTAAATGTAGTTTTAATTTTGATCAATAATTGAATTGAACTTTATGTTAACCTTTCATCATAATATCAGTTTTTTTTTTTATTCGAGTTTATGTTATTTAATTTATTAAGTAACAAACAAATTTAACTATTTTTTACAGAAGACACCCTCCTAAAAGTATGTGTCCATGGCTAAACACCTCTCTGTTTTCTTTATTACGTCATATTACTGTAATATGTTCTCTCACTCGCCGTTTTGTTTACGTGTTTCTCTCCAACACTTTCTACACCTTTGATTGGAGAAACTGCGGCATGTGCTCTCTCTCTCTCTCTCTTCATCCTTCACTAAAACAACTCGCCATGGCAGTGACTTCTTTTCCTCGATTTCCCTAATTCTTCTTCGGTCACGAACTCATTCCGGAAAATGGGGGGGGGGGGTCATTGAAGGGCGCCTTTGAACTTGAAATGGGAGCATTTTAATTTGAATTTTTGTTGCATTTCTCCACAGCTCTGAAGAACTATACTGCATTGCTGCATATAAGCAATGCGGTGTGCTGCGCTGTGCCAGATGCGCCAACATTAGAAGGCCCTATTCCATTGATATAATTTCGTGTGTTTTTTTAATAATTAAATTTTATTCATCTTTAGTGATACTGATGCATTATTGCATGGTACGTTTTTCGTAATTTTATTGCAATTTCCTTAGAGAAGAGTTACAGGCAAAACTTTGAACTATTTGAACTCGTTCTTGATTCTTCATTAATTTCTGTTCTGTGATAGCTTTGACTTCATTGTATCTTCTCCATTCATGTGATTATAAACTCGTGGTTGTGTTATTTATTTATATTTGGGCGTATTTCCACCACCGCGTGCATATGGGTTTCTTCTCATTCTCAATACGACTGTGAAATGTATATGATTCAGTTAAGATGAGGTGCATGAGGGAGGGAAAATTTATTCTCATTCTTATGTATTGCTTTGCCTGTTCTTTTCCATCTTTCTTCGCTTATCGTTGTGTCGGTTTTAATCTAATGGATGGTAGCTGTTCTTTGTCTTCGAACTGATGAATTTGTGTTCTTGTTTTTCGTAAGTCTCTCTTTTGCTTTCGATATTCTAAACTTTCCATCGTGACTATTCAAGTTTTTGGAGTAGCAGTAAGTAAATTCCTTGGAGAGTTCGCAAGGTTGGTTTTAGTTATTTGTTATTAAATATTTTATATTTAAATGTGGTATTATATTGTTGTACTTAGTACTTAGTTCCACTTCTCTCGACAGTTGTATTCACGAGTTTCCAGTAGGGCAAAACCAAAAACAATCTTTCTTTCCACTTATATATTTAAACATTCTCTCTATTGACAACAGAGAGCCAACCACCGTACAAATATCTGAGAAGTTGTTTCTCTCTTAACTTCGTAGATACTTTTTGTACGCCTCTCATGGCATTGCATTGATCTGAACTGTCACTTTGACGTGACGTTCGAAATTCTCTCGCGCTCTCTGGCGCTCTCCATTCGTTGTCCATGGGCCATGGCTCATTCATTTCGTAGCTTTTCTCGCCTCTTTTGCCCTGTACGCGTACAACGACGACAACGAATACGAAAAAATACGTCAGACTCCAGTTTTCTGTTCGCTCTGCCCTGAGCATAGTTGTGTGGAGAAAAGTTCGTTTTCAACTTTTTGTCGTACGTCGCCTTTGCGTTTTCTTCATTCGTGTGCCTGTGCGAGAATTTTTCCACTGAAACTCAATTAGAACAAAGTAATTTTGATGCTAATTTCCAAATTTATGTGTTTTACAAAGCTACATAAATAAATTTAATAATTTCAAGTAGTCTAAAAGTGCATACGAGGCAATTTATGAAAATCTTCCAGCAGCTGTGATTGTTTCTGCCGTATTGAAAATTTTTTATTCAATGGCATGACAAGACGTAGAGCAACTCAGAGCCAGTGGGCGAAGTTTTAGTGAGAGAAAATCTTTATATCCGATTCATATAATGTTAGCATATTAGAAAATGACAGTTTTCAGATTTCAGTGCATTGCATTTTTCTGTTTAAGAATGGAAACCAGCGTTTATTCTAATTGGAAGATTTCAACTTCCTGTGCTTTATTCCTTATTCGATTTAAAATGAGTCACTGAGTTCGATATGAATTTGACCCGTGTTAAAAAGAAAATCGGAAGGAAGTGACGCGAAGAGAGTTTTGTACTGCTACAACATTACTGCATTACTAATTGATTTCCACCTGCATTAGGTTCTGCAGTAATTCAATAACCAACCTTATTTCCACCTTCAATCGGTTCTGCAGTAATTGAATAACCATCCTTCGCTCGAAGAGCTGCAACATTTTGTTTCTTCTAACGAGTATGCGAGTCGCCATGTGTCACATATTATTTTTATTGTGGTTCACTCACTACCTCGAGTTGTTTGTGGGTCTGTCTGTTATTTCTGACGCAAAAAAGCAATTTATGTTGCTTAAATAAAGATGTCACAGATATTTTAAAATAATGCATATTTTTTGAACTTTTCAAAATTTATCGAAAATTGTAATATTAAACTAGTTGCGAAATCTTAAACTAGGTATACAAGTAATTGAATGGAAATATACTTGTTTTTCACTGCCTTATTGTATGTCGCTTAAAGGAAAACAAACAAATAATATCAATTTATACATTATGTTTTTCGGAAAGTACTAAACGCAAACTAGGCATCTCTATTGAACCCGAATATGCGATGATTACTTTCGTAGCTGTTTTAAGAGATAATAGATATGTCTTCCCTAATATTAATGTCATTATAGTACATTTGTAACTAACTTTTAACAATTTTTGTTTTGGTTTTCTTTATTTGTTTCCCTTTGCAGTAATTTTAAATCCATCAGATTTTGATTATCTTCTTACCAAAGGCAACAATAATGTCCAGGTCGATCGCAGCTCTCTTTTGCTAAAATTTGATCCATTACTTGGAAAACCAATACCTGTTGATCAACCACATTTAGGAAAAATATTATCAAATAATTATCCCGGTCTGAGTCCAACGGGCGAAGAGGACGAACATCAGAACGATAGCAATTGTTCATTTGTTGTTGATGACAATTTCAAAGAAGCAAGTAATACCTTAAAGCAAAGATCATTAGAAGTTGCACAAGAATTTGGAAAAATTAAGCAGCAGGAATTTTCACAAATAAAGGCAAAACCCAAAGTATGTTTTTAATTCGCAAATGAAATTTTAAATAACACACTTTCAAATTTATAAAATTTTAGAAGAATGTCAGAATGAGTGTCGACGTGATAAATGATATGAATATTGAAAACGATTGCAAAAAATCAATTGAGAACTTGAAGTGAGTAACTCTCATTTAATATAGGATTTTTTTTTCTAATAGAATGCTGTAACCTTTCAGCACACAACCGGATGAAAAACAGAACAATTTTAAAATGGATGAACTCGAAAAGAAAATAAAAAATGAAGTGTAAGTGTATCAGTTAGATTTATTTAAAAATATACACATTATTTATTCCTTTTCAGTCTCAAAACAGAAGATATTGAGAAAAAACTCAAGGAAGCAGAACTGAGAGAAGAAGCTTTAATCAAAAGAATAACAGAGAAAGATAAAACTATTACCAAAATGAAGTATGCTCAATTGTAACTCAAATACGTTCTAGTGATATTAATATTATTATTATTATTATTTTTTTTTTTAATTAAGCGGAGTAATCGAAGCATATGAAAAAGCAATCGCTGAGTTAATTTCAGAGAAGGAACAACTTATACAGAATTATGAAAAACAACTGGCCGAAGTAAAGGCAGACAGAGACTCAAATTATCACCATTTAACATCGCTGGAAACGACATTCTCAGACTTGCATGTGTAAGTTTAAATTATTTTTTTTTTTTTTAGATGTGCTTAAATTAATTTTCTTGTTCTCAACAGAAAATATGAAAAGAGTAAGGAAATGACATCACAGCTTAAATCAAGTGAAGAGACTTTATTATCAGAAAAAAAACAGAATTTGGAAAATCTTCGACTGCAAGAGAAACGATATGAGAAAATGAAAAATCATGCAATGCAACAATTGGAAATGTAAGTATATTGAAATAACAATTAGGATACTAAATTGTAATACAATATACACTTCTTCTGTTCACATAGAGCTAACAAAAAGCTTGAATCACTGACACACGAGCATGCGATAGAAACAACAAAATTAAAAGCGCTCCTTAAAAAAGAAGAGATATCACGCGCCTCTATAAATGAGCAACTCCAGCAGAAAACGCGAGAAAATGCGGAATTGGTTAAAATTTGTGATGAACTCATCAATGGGCGTTAAAAACAAGAGTAAAACCTAGTAGAGGGAAATTATTTAAGCAAATTTATTTCATTTGAAATTTTGTTATAATTTTGAACGTACATATGAAAGCATTCATTCATTTATTTCTCAAGTGATTCACAAAATGTGTGATTATTAAAAATCTTCAACCATTTAATATAATTTTGCAGTTATTTGTAAGTTATTGCCTATGTAATTTGAGTAGCTCTTAAAAACTACATTTCGCATATTGATGACTACAGAAATTCATTTTGTTTCATAAGACACAATATTTTCATGTTATCCTTATAATATAATTTGTTTGAAACGACTGTATAGCTGCAACGTAATTTGTTATAATGTATGTTGATTTTTAGTTGAGAAATATAAACAAATGATTGATATTAAAACATTAAATCTTATTATTAATTATATGGCATAATATATTTAAGAAATATTATTTCATAAAACTATCAAGTATTTAGAAAAGTAACAGCAATAACAACAAAGAAAATATTAAATTATTCAATTACTAATGCATATATTTAAAATAAGATTCAATAATTGTAATAATATATTTAATTTATTTAAATTAATTTATAATATTTTTTTAAACACTGTAAAACTGCAAACAATATAATATTTGTTTCATAAAACATTATTCAACCTTTTATACTCCTGCGTCCTCATAACACTCTGTTTTTGAGTGCGTGCGTTTAATTCAAAGGAACATTTAAATTAGTTTTTATCACGCCATGAAAATGAAAAGTTTCACTTTTATTTTGCATCGAAATGAAAGTAGAAGTATAGCAGAAACTTTTCAGCGTATGTGAGCTGTATTACGTGTCATTGGTAATTAACTGCATGCAATTGTTGATTTTACTGGTTGAAAATGTAACATATTGATTGTCGAGTACTCTGTTCTCAGAGTAATACTATAGTAAAATGACAGTAATGTATTAATAAAAAAAAGTAGCTACTGTTAATTAACTAAAAATAGCCTTATATTAGGAATAGACGCAAAATTCCATTTTCTGTAAACATAATTTTAATTCCATTTGATTTAATTATGTTCAAACCCACTATGCATACATATATATTATATATATCCAATTTAGTAATTTTCGTAAAATGTCTTATATCTTCAATACTCTAAATCTCGTCGAAAAATCTTCCATTGCTGAACTATGAACTACAAACCATTTTTTTTAAGACGTCTATTAAACCTTTCACATTCTAAACAAAAGCATATAAATACACTATTATTATTTAAAACAAAAAGAAAAAATATGAAATATTTATAACTATATATACGAACATTTAAGGGAGTATAAATTGTAGTCTGATATTTTTTTATGGAACCGGAAAGTAGCATTTGTAGTTTCAAAATTGAATGATTACTTGAAAATTAATTTATTATCAAAAATTGCTTTATTGCTTTTAAACCCGATTCTTGTTTTCTGAATTACTTATTTACATTTTTTAAATCAATTTATTTAGATGAAGAATGAATATAATAAACAAAATACAATGAATTTTTATGTTTTTACATTGATTTATGGGTTATGATAATATGCAGGAAAAAAAATTTTAATGAGTAAAGACGTAAAAATTAAATTTTATATAGCAATGATTTATAAAATGATTAATAAAAATATACTGTTTTCAACCTCAATTGAAATTTGATCGTTAAATTGGAGAATTGTATATTCTTCTTGTGGCTTTCGGATCTGCAACAGCTTGACTATGTACACTCTCCTTAGTACCCCAACGTAGTTGCGTTGCCAACTACACGTCAAGTCACATCAGCTGAGTGGCAACAAATAATAGAACAAAGAGATAACAAAAACTGTTTCATTCTGAAAAAGAGATTCGTGGAGTAAACAAGTAAGTATAGACGATTCGAAGATCTTCCTCTTCAGTTACGCAATCTAAACAAAAGTATTCGCTTCGAAAGATTTGTTTTGTAGCCATGAACTTTACCGGAAAAGTAGTGCTCATCACTGGAGCCAGTTCAGGTATCGGAGCAGCGACCGCACTTAAATTTGCCAAACTAGGAGCATGTCTTGCGCTTAACGGAAGGAACCAAGAAAACCTGCAAGAGGTTGCAAACAAATGTGCAGATGCAGGGCAAATGCCGCACATCATCGTTGGCGATATAACAAAAGAGGACCAAACAGAGTGCTTGATTAAAGATACTCTAAAGAAGTTCGGTAAGCTTGACGTCCTTGTGAACAATGCCGGTATCATTGAGACAGGAACTATCGAGAACACCAGTCTGGAGCAATTCGATCGTGTCATGACCACTAATTTGCGTTCAATGTATCACCTAACAATGTTGGCTGTGCCAGAACTGATAAAAACCAAGGGAAATATCGTGAATGTGTCTAGTGTCAATGGGATTCGGACGTTTCCGGGAGTTTTGGCATACAACATTTCAAAGGTGGGTGTGGATCAATTCACACGTGGCGTTGCATTGGAATTGGCTACAAAGGGTGTGCGCTCCAATTGCGTAAACCCCGGAGTGATCGTTACTAATTTGCACAAACGCGGCGGTATGGACTCTGAAACCTATGCTAAGTTTTTGGAGCATTGCAAGACCACGCATGCAATGGGTAGACCCGGCAAAGCAGACGAGGTGGCAAATGCTATCACCTTCCTGGCAAGCGATTTGGCTAGCTTTACGACAGGTGTAAGTTTGCCAGTGGATGGTGGACGACATGCCATGTGTCCACGATAAAGATTCGGAAGCATATAGTCCATTTTTATATTCAATGATATTGCATTTTTAAAACTGATCACTACAACTGCATTATATAGTACCGTTTACGGATGTTACAGAATAAATTACTTTTTTCAACCAAAAATATTGTTTTCAACTTTGTAAATCCAATTTAATTAAAGACCAAAATACGATAACCTCTAAGTGATAAGAATATGAGACACCCTGTAAGTCCATGGTTATAGAGATTATTTGGTTCAACAAGAATCAGACTGAGAAACCTATATTTTGCCTTTATCTCTCAGTTTCGATTTGTATTTCGCTCTGCACAGCAACATATCTCAGAGGTTGACAATGAATTTCACGGATAAAGTCATTATCGTCACTGGTGCCAGTTCTGGCATCGGAGCAGATGCTGCTGTACACTTCGCTACCTTAGGTGGGCAACTAGTTATCGTTGGTCGAAATGGTGACAAGCTGAAAGAAACTGCAGACAAAATTGTCGCTGCAAAAGGAAATCCTCCGCTTCTCGTACAAGCCGATATGACAAAGGAATCAGATGTGAATCGTATTATCGAGGAAACTATAGGCGCGTATGGAAAACTAAATGTGTTAGTGAACAATGCTGGAATTCTAGAGACTGGAACCATCGAGAACACCAGTTTGGAGCAGTTCGATCGCGTGATGAATACAAACATCCGTTCTGTCTATCAGCTGACAATGCTGGCTGTTCCTCACTTGATTGAATCAAAGGGCAACATCGTGAATATCTCAAGTGTCAATGGGATTCGATCGTTTCCTGGCGTACTAGCATATAACATATCCAAAGCCGCTGTAGATCAGTTCACTCGTTGTGTTGCCCTTGAGCTGGCCTTGAAAGGAGTCCGTTGCAATTCGGTCAATCCTGGTGTAATTGTCACAAACATTCATAAACGTGGTGGGATGGACGAGGCGACATATGCCAAATTTTTGGAACATTCCCGCACTACACATGCCATGGGACGTCCTGGTCAAGTAAATGAAGTATCTGCTGTAATCGCCTTTTTAGCTAGCGAAAATGCAAGTTTCATAACCGGTGCCAGTTTGCCCGTCGATGGAGGACGGCACGCTATGTGTCCAAGATAAATACGTTTTAATTTCCTCAGAAAGCTAAAAGATTAAACAACCAAAAACCATTAAAATGATTTTAATGAATTATATAATATTAAGAATAACATGTCATATTTTAATTAATTTCGTTGTGGCTTTCGAAATACCCTATGCATTTATGAAATATTTATAAATACTACACCTGTAAAAACCATATTAAAAAACATTTTTAAAATGTAGCATAAACCCTTTTTTAATAATTTAATTGAATCGCTATTACTAATTTTTGTTTTAAAACATTTACTTTAGCTCCAAAGTAAAAATATTGTAGTCTGATACAGAGCTCAATATTTTGAACCACCTTGTGGAAAAAAACATTTTCATTGCTGCAACATGTCACTCGTCTGCATTGACGTTTGCGGTTTGCTGCCGTAGACGTGCGAAAAAAGACTAAAAGAGAAGGAGGAAGGAAAAGTCGTCGAACTAGAGTCAAAAAAATAGTTATTAGCTTAAAAGAATTTCTCTAAATTTGCAATCAATAATTGATCAAAATATGGAACCTTATGATGTGGTCGTTAATCAGCCCGTTGTGATCGATAATGTAAGTATTGGAGGAATCTAAAGTGTCGTCTTGGTAAGAGGTGCGGTTTGCAAAAAATCGGTAGTGACATCACTTGCCTTTGTGCGTCTCTCCTGCTTTGCCTACGACCATCGCCATCAACAGCATTACTAACCAATCTATTGCCAATTGCGGAGGGTTCCCTATACGTTGCATACAGATGACTAACCAAATTTTGATCTATTGATATATACAGATTTAACATTTTCTCTTGACTCAAAAGCTAATTACTAACATATTTTCTGAAAACTAACTATGGCAAATCTTTTATTATAACAGATGAATTAGTTTTAGGTTTTAATTATATTTGGGTAATATTCTAAATGTGACTCATTCATACACCTTTCTGACATCTGCCAAACTAACCCTTTCTTTTATTTTTGCCATTTATTAGAAAGAAATGTCATTAGAATCATTGTCATTGCAAATTTTATATTTTTATTTAAGTTAGAACAAATTAACGTTTGTATTTAATGCAAGAAGTCCAATCATATTGTCCACCAAGACGAATGCCTTCATTTAAATGTACGTCTCTATCGTATTCAATTGGATAAATCACTGGTTTGGTTTCACGTACCCACGTCACCGGCTTCATCAGCAATTCGGTATTCTTGTCCTTGCTGATGCCGCATTTGCCATAATGCCTTTTAAATACTTCCGGTCTATTTAGTTTATTGTAAGGATCTCTGTAGTAATCTCGAAAGTCCTGGCAATCCTGGTAAAAGTAGTCAATTTCATCCAATCGTCCGTAATCAACAACGGATAAACCTATTTTAGGTGCGAAATTCATGATTGATTTTCTTTGGTTTCTCGAATTCTTCGATACTAGCAACATGTCCACTTCTGGCGCAATAATGGTTTTCATGTTTTAATTTTTTTTTTATTAATTCAATTCTCTTTAACAAATATATATATAATGATTTTGACAAAGTATGATTTAAATTTTGAACATTTTCTCACAGGGTTCTGGAGTAATCAAGGCTGGTTTTGCTGGAGAGCACATTCCAAAATGCAGATTTCCGAATTAGTAATACCATACAATATTTTGTGAACAATGAAATTTATATGATCATTCATAGCATTGGGCGACCTAAACATGTACGTGTCATGGCAGGTGCCTTGGAAGGCGACATATTCGTTGGCCCAAAGGCTGAGGAGCATCGAGGTCTGCTCAGTATACGTTATCCTATGGAGCACGGTATTGTGACAGATTGGAATGACATGGAGAGAATCTGGAGTTATATTTATAGCAAAGTAAGCATATTTTAAAATAAATCAAATCAGTTATTATGTAATTTTATTAATTTTCATAGGAACAACTTGCGACATTCACAGAAGATCATCCAGTGCTGCTTACTGAGGCCCCTCTCAATCCCAGAAGGAATCGTGAGAAAGCAGCGGAATTCTTTTTTGAAGGTATCAACGCGCCAGCCCTATTTGTATCTATGCAAGCTGTGTTGAGTCTGTAAGTTACTTAATTTAGCCAATGTGTCTTCATTGAATTTATTGAAAACAATTATCTACACTACAGCTACGCGACTGGGCGTGTAACAGGAGTAGTACTCGATTCTGGAGATGGTGTAACACATGCTGTTCCTATTTACGAGGGTTTCGCAATGCCTCATAGTATTATGCGTGTAGATATCGCTGGACGAGATGTCACACGCTACCTTAAGACGTTAATTCGCAAGGAGGGCTTTAATTTCCGTTCTACAGCTGAGTTTGAAATTGTCCGTTCGATAAAAGAGAAAGTTTGTTACTTGGCAACTAATCCGCAAAAAGAAGAATCCGTTGAAACCGAGAAGTTCTCATACACACTGCCCGACGGAAAAACTTTGGAGGTTTGGAATTTATCAATACATATTTCACTTACTATCTTTGTTTTATCTAATTGCAGATTGGGCAAGCCAGGTTTAGAGCGCCGGAGGTGCTTTTTAGACCTGACCTCTTGGGAGAGGAGTGTGAAGGTATCCATGATGTGCTAATGTACGCCATAGAAAAATCAGATATGGATCTCAGAAAAATGCTTTATCAAAATATTGTATTATCGGGTGGCTCAACACTATTTAAAGGTTTTGGAGACCGTTTGTTGGCTGAATTAAGAAAGCATTCGGCGAAAGATTTAAAGATAAGAGTGAGTTTTTATAGCAAGTATTATAGATATATAGAAAAATATAACTAATTATAATGTAATGTTGCAGATCGCTGCACCTCAAGAACGATTGTACTCCACGTGGATGGGTGGGTCGATTCTGGCTTCTCTTGATACATTTAAGAAAATGTGGATTTCAAAGCGTGAATATGAAGAGGAAGGTCAAAGAGCAGTGCACAGAAAGACTTTTTAAACGCAGATTATTTTACTTATTGTAATACTAATCTAATATGTTTCATGTACTCAATCAACGCTTAATGTATTTAATTTTTTCTTTAATTTTATAATTGAAAGTTTAAGTAAAGACTCCTATCCAAAATGAATTAAGTACATACAATTAAACTAGGCAGCTGTTGCAGTTCATTGATCTTTATTGTAATTCATCCTTCGATACAGGTTCAAAGTATGACAAATGCATTCATTTGTAAAATCGTGTATCCGAGTTGAGCTCGCAATTGCAATATATTTCATCAAATATGAAAAATTTCAAGTGTTGATTTCACATCATTTTCTATTATTATTTAAAGCGATTCTAAAGACGCACAGTTCTAAATGCATATGACGTCTAGTGTTTGTTTCGTGCAAAACATAAGGCAAAGGTAGTTCTTAATCTTTTGTGGATGCTGGAGCTAAAATATACATTGAATACTTATTTGAATACTGTATTAAAAACTTGTGATCTGTAAGAGACAAAAAATTCTAATAAACAAAAATTATATAATTTATTTAAAGCTTGCTTATATTTGGAATTGCAATAAATAAAACATAAATATTCACTAGCGGAATTATGAAATAATTACAATATATATAAGCACATATAACATTATATATGTGGATTGATATATTTGTTTTATTCAAAGAGTTCAAGGTCATGATCTCCAATGGAAAAAGTAAACGAATCCTAAGATTCGGTAAGCCGGTTAAAAACCACTTCGGTTTATACTGTCACAAAAGATCACGTAAACAAGTGGTTCTGTTTCGCTTCCAGACAATTGGAGAGATCAGTCCAAACTTTTTAACTAAATACGTAATCAACATTAAAATCTATCTGATTCATTCACGACAGATTTAGCATCATCATTCAACCGCTCTTGCATTTCAACAAAGAGACAAAAAGAAAGACTAAAGTAATACTTGATTTAATATATATATGTTATGCTCATCTTATTTGAATCTCATTCATTGAAAATATATCCAGTCAAATTATAGATTTGTATAGAAAATTTTAGACTAAAATTACCTGTTCAAATTTCGTGCAAAAAGTGTTGATTCCCATACGAATCATGAATTAATAAACCAATTCATTTACAACAACAATATGGCTTTTCTTTTTTTCCAATTCTAAAGGACCAAAGGATAGCAAGAAATCGATAGTGAACACACGCCAAGTAAAATCAACTTGCCTTAAATATTTCACATGAATGAAGTGATAGTGATGATGATGATTAGTCATGGCTCAGTGTATTTGTATCTCTTGCCTGGCAGACAGACGGACGGACGAATCGAGCGGTTGGCGTCAGCGAAAGCAACATCAAGTCTCCTGGGTTCAGTTGACGCTGAGTTGTTTAATCGTTAAGTTGTGTCGGCATCGGTTACCATAACAAAGTTCGGACTCGGCTTGAACGTTTAGTCCACACACACGATCCGTTCATTGGCATTTCAGTACTCAGTACATATATGTATATTGCATATATATTCGACATGTACATATACATTTGATTCGCTGCAAATTGTTCACAACATAGAGACAAACACAAAGCTGGAGACGTAAAATAATATCCAAAATAAAAGAAGCGAATTAAGCAATTGTTGCGAGTACACTAGTGCGGAACGGCAACAGCATTGAGAAAACGACATCGACTCACATAAGCTCATACAGGCGAACGATAGATATCAACGGAAGTCAAATCGATCCTATTCGGAAGCAAAGCAAAACCATTCAAGGAATCTCGATTTATGTACGTACGTATGGGAGTCGAACATACCTGAAATAATTGAATTGAAGAACCTTTGTTGAGAATATGGCGCAAATCATCGCCAGCGTCAATAACATGGTCGGCAACGATTCCGAGGTATGTATAGATATATTAAATCAATTTAGAGGAAATGTTGCATTACACAGGTGATATTAAAATTGACTGCAGGTTCTTCATAATTCTCTACTGAAAAATTTATGAATTATGGATTTTCCTCGCTATTAAATAAATACACTGTAGTGAACAGCAATTTGTTTTGTGCCAATCGTTGCAGGCCGTGTAAGGCCTAAACTTCCTTTGTTTAACAAAATTGGAAACTGCCAATAGATTAGTTTCGAAATGCATCGTTAATTTTTCACTAATTATTTTCGATTAAGTATTCTAAGCGGAATATTTAATTAAGCTCAATTATTATCTTCAATTTAATTGGTCCTCCAAGTTCTTTATAGTTTATTTACCGTATTACTTATATACAGCGTGACTCAAGACTACCATTAAAAGACTCAAGACTACCAGTAAAAAAGACTCAAAGTGAAGTTCTCAAATTTCCTAAAAAGCAAAAACATGTTCAACATGTGCGATAAGCAACAACCAAAGATACATAGATATTATACAACTCCTTTCCATATTGCTTTCGAGGGAAAATGTAAACCAACATGTCTTTATCTTTAATATCATTTCTTGTTTCTTTTTCAACATTGGAGTAACTATGTGAAACTACAGACCTCGCAACAACCTCAATATTAAGCACAGTATATCTGTGATTTAGACTATAGTTTCAACGATAGTTTCACTACTTATTTATCTATATATTCGTTGACCCATGAACTAATTTCTATATATAATTATGTTTCTTCGTTCGATCCAGCTTTTTTAGTGTTTATTTAAGTTTCATTTTTGCATTGATCCCATTTCATTTGTGATTACTATTCATGTCTTCTATCATGATCGTCATGTCCATTGAAGTATCCTTGTTTTGTGTTTGCCAATGTCTTTTCAGATGAAGTCCATGGACGCCAATCGATATGCCACCAAGAAGACCATCGCCCAGGGTATGCTGGACATCGCGTTGCTTACCGCGAATGCATCTCAGCTGAAGTACATCCTGCAAGTGGGCGAACAACATCAATTCTATAAGCTGATGTTGATCCTGATCAGTCTGTCCATTGTGCTGCAGGTGAGGCCCGTCAACGTGAATGATTAATGGTTCGAAGAGATTACTAAATGACCTCACACACACACAGATTTTGGCCGGCATTCTGAGCCTGTCATTGAGTCTTTTGCGCGATTGCCGGATGCACAAGCCAGAATTCCATCAATCGGCTAATTTCATTAACCATATCCGCACCGCATTCGCGTTCTTTACGACCATGATTAATTTGTTCATATCGGCGTTTGATTCGCGTCTGCCGCCGCCCCAAGGAGACTTGTTGAATAACGTTAATTAGTATTAAGGGCGAACAGATTTATCCAAAATCAAAGGGCACTATATCTCAAAAAATTGCGAAAAAGTATATAAAATTTCTTTTACAAACAAAATTCAAATTGTATGATAGATAGATGCAACGAGTTAGATTTAGTTCATTTCCAAGTCGATATCGTTCGCGTAGTTGTAGTTCACAATGTTAACTTTACAAAATTTCTTATCACAGCTTTTGGTCGGAATTCTGTTTGTGGTCATCGGAAGTTTGAACATCAACCGGAAACAGGATCAGACTGCGGCCATCATTCTGAACGATATAATATTGGTTGTGATATTTGTGATATCGGTGATAAATGTGGTCATATCCGGCTTTGGCATCGAATACTCATCACAGCCCTTGCGACTTATTGAACCGTATGAAAAGAGCCCGTGATGAATTTAGACAGACACTAGTTAAACGCTGTTCAATAATCATTAACAAATTATTGACTCGTTTTCGAATTTTGCATTATGCATGTTACTTTTAGCCTTTTGTGTACTAAAAATATATGGTTAATAATAATTTAAAATTATAAGTAATAATTATGTGTTTTATTTGTTTCTTTTCAACTCCTCACGACGTCTCACGACTTCTTATGCCAGATATCGGCGGGCATTCTCTTAGTTATACAATCGCTAGTTAGTCTACACAAGACAGATAAACAACGTTCCGCCGCAGACATCCTTAATCACGTAATCGGAGGGATTATATTTCTCAGTGTCTTTTGCGATGTGGTTAAGATGAACTTCGGACTGGACCCAGCAGTGGCCACAAAGGATTCTGATGTGGAAACATTTATTGGATAAACATAAGCAACGTAAAATATATATGATATTAGGTATAAAAATAAATGTTTTCAAACGAAAATCAATTTTATTATTATTGACAAATTGAAGGTTTTTTCACCTTTGGTGTGTTCCGAAAAGCCAGGAATGAGACTTTGCCCGTTTCTCCGCTTATTGTCTTTTCACTATTGAAAAATATTAATCATTTCACGAAGATCGAAGAATCCATTCGGTTCCACCACAAATATTCGTTCATTAAACCCTCAGAAAAACAATTTTCAAATTTAAATTAGATAAAAAAAAATCTGTGAATTCGTTATGGCTTGTTCTTTTTTTAAGAAATTGAAATTTATAGTGAAAATAAAAAGAAACTGCAGAAAAATGATTTAAAATAAAACTGAAATCCAAACTCAAAATGGTAAAATCAAAGTACAGGGGTCAACATAAAAGGTAAGAAAACCGGAAATTATTTTTTTTTTTTATTTTTGAATTTTCGATGAGTATTTCATAGTTACTTACCGAGCGTCTAGATTTGTATGTATTCTGGGTGATTTTGCACCTTGGTTTGGAAAGTCGTTGCAAAGTGCTTGCGATTTAAAAAATTACTAATAGGCAGTTACAACAAAGGACTCTTTTAAAAACTTTTTTATTGATTCAAGCGACATCTGCATGTGGTGGAGTGGATTCCGGATCAATTCACAATAGTCGCATTCCTGAACACAACCTTACTTCTGTTTATAGCACAACTATGTACAACTTCAGTTCATTTTAATTCTCAAAATTACATTCTAACCTCAAAAAACCTGCTACAAAGAAATTCAAGCCCAAAAGAAAACGAATCGGACGAAAGAAAAATCGTAGTCGCGTTTGTGCGTGCATTTTGTGCAAAATTAATTCCGTTCTTTTTATTAAACTATTGCATTTGCCTATAAACAGTTCCGTTCTATTAGATTTAATTTATTTCTCAAATGCATATCCACAAAAACGTCCAGTAACCGAGAGCAACAACAACAAAAATTTACCTGCGAATCAACGAAAGTGACCAAGAAGGAAAACGAAATAGAAATAGAATCAGAATTTCCAAGAAAACTGAACCCCGAATATCGAATAAACCAAATTAATTTCATAAATAAACCTTTCTTCAAGCAACTCATGTATGTCGTGACTTCAAAAATTCAACAATTCAAAATGAGGTGAAAACTGTTTTAAAAACTGTGAAGACCGAGATTTGTCTCGGAATCTTCTCGCTTCACTGCTCTTCGTCTCCCTTTGCCTGATAGCAATGCAACATATTCTGTCATCCAACCGCTTGCCTTAGGAACTTGAAATCACTAAACAATTGAAGACGAAACCAAGTGTAGCTAGCAGACAGATGCGACCAATCCTTTGCCCTTCGGATCACTCCATCGTCGGCACTGCAAAATATTAATTAATGTGTTCTGTTATTCGTTCGCGGGCTACATATCCATGCAGAGATGAGAGAAATCAGAATGCAACATACGAAAAAGTTTGCCGTTGGATGTGTACTTTGGTGTATTAAGTGCTCCTTCTTGTTTAGTTTGTTGTTAATTTTGTTAGCAAATTGTTGTTAAAATTGTGCAATTATTCATTTGTTACAAAGTTTAAAAATCAAAATGAAAAGTTATTCATCGACGTCCCATGCTACAACAACAATATCACACCCGTCCGTATCAACCTTGCTATCAACGTCCACAACCACAACTTGCGTTGGAATCCACCTACAATATTTGAAGTTATGCTCAAAATCCTATTCGTCGATTGATCGCAATGTCAAAAAGAAACTGTTGATGGTAGGTTGTAAACACAGATTATAGATACATGTTGCTAATATTATCCACATGACTCTGAGTTGTAGAAATGTCGGGTAATATAAATTTGAACATAGTTATCATTATATATCTTTCTTAAACTAAAATAAGAAAGATATATTATCCTTTAAAAAGAAAATAAACTAAATATTTCGTCATGATAATTTTTTCTTACTAACGAAATGATTTCCAATACGATCGGGGTAAATCTTATTTACTTATAGATGTAAATTTTTTATGATTAAGCTCTTATAAACCAGGTTCCCAATAATTTGTTATCGACTTAAAACTAAAAGCTTCGTTTCACTTATACGTTATGACAGCGTTCTCCAAACTTTATCATCTGTTCAATATAGAAGGCTAACAACGAAAACCTACATAGTTTGTAGATCACTGTTTTATATTTATATATTCAATTATATAGAATGTAGTTCTTTTATATAACTTGTAGCTTATTTTGTGTATTTTTTGAAATGTTGTATAAATGAAGTGATAGATACTTTACTTGTTCCAAAACAATTAAAACTAGTTAGTGTTAAATTTTCCACCAGTGGTACTCAAGTTAAATACTAAATATATATAAATTTTATAGACAAAGAAAGATTATTTAGTTTGAATATAATTAGAGCACTGTTCTTGAAATTTTATATTCAAACATTTTCCTTTTCACTTCAAACTCCAACTTGTCTTAAACGAATATGTTAATATTTCTATTCCATAGAAAAAATCAATTATAATTTTTTTATTTAGTATTTTATTTCTCAGTAGTATTTAAGTAAGTTTTTAGTACTATATAAGGTCAGTAACATTGGATCTAATTTTTTGTTTGTTTTTAATATTTTCAGTCTTTCAAAATTACCCTTTAAAAAGGATAACATTAAACAACTTGTGTGCAGATCTATTGAAATCAACGAATACATCGTAAACGTTACTATTCTAATAATTTAAACTTCATTATGGAATCACCGTTACATTTGTTAAAGAATACATTCATCAGTTAAAAAATTGTATTTGTTATCACCGATAAATTCGTTGGATATCCTTTCATCCATTTTTTATCCTTCCTTACGGTAAGTGTCATTAACTTAACATACATTTTTCACTCGCAAAATTCAAATTCAAAAATCACAACCATAATCCACTCAATTTGACAAATATTACAAATCAATACCTTCCTCTATGCAATCATGCGTCACATGCTTTTGGTTTGCATCGACGTCTGGAATGGAGGAGTTATTACATATTTGCTTATTCGTGCGAGAGAACTGTCTGTGAATTTTTTTTGTTCGAATGTGGCGAAATGATATTTTGGAGGCAATAAAATGCCATTGTTGTAACACGTTCCGTTTATATGGATATTTGTGCAGAAGGTGTACATTCATCAAATCTAGTCCGTTCGTTTATTCTGGTTTAGAGAATAATATACCGAGTTTCCGATATTTAATCAGTAGATATGGAGGATTTGTGATACCCCTAAGATCCTTTTTATGTCATATTATTACCATAACATCTTGATTTTTGTGTACTAAGTATAGATTATAAAGATATAAATTAAATGTTTTTAAGTGATATTGTTATTAAAATCAAGGGTACTTTTATAAAAGTATATTTATTTATATATGAATAATCACGCTTTTTCGATTTTTTTATGGTTCCAAAAAGTATACAAAATTATTATTGTTTCATATTATTAATACTGGGGAGTAAAATTTACATTAATTAACAAATTGGTTTTTTAATGTAAAGTAGGTAAGTAATATGTATATTAGAATTATAATAAAACCTACTTTTCGCATAAATACGATTATTTAAATAATTCTTCAATATTATTAATATTTACTCATAAAATAAAAACCATAACCCTTTAATATAGTGTTTTCTATACACAATTTTCCGTTTTTATTTTGCCACTTAGCTTGTTAATGAAAATGTTCTCGAGTTTACGCTTTACGCACACCTCATTAGTTCTGCTGTGTATTTGCTCATTGCTGTACATGTTTTAAGGACAAGTGGATCCTGGCAATTACACAACTTGTACGCGGTCTCCATAAACAATAATAATAGAGGTCAAGTTAACTGCTGTCTAGACCGAGAGGTAGACAATGTTTTCATTAAAACCACTTTGAACACAACACCAACAAGTCCTACTCCCATTTACCCCCTCGATAGTACGATAATAACAGAGGCACAGTGAGGTTCAAACTTGTTTTGATTTTTGCAAACAATTTCCCCAAAGACTATTCAAAGAGAGGTATTAATTTAAAACTTTTTACCATTCATTTGAAATGGAATAAATTGAAAAGAGCTTCGTATTGCTTTGCAAATGGCGTCAATCTTAATCGTGAGCAAGAACATAATACTACACAATAGTACAAAAAGAAAATTCCAACCCTTACTCGTGTCCCTCGTCCTATGCCCTATATACGACGCCTCCTTATGTAGCAGGAACTTTTACTAAGCGCCTTCAATGCCTAAATGCACACTTGCGGATAGTATATATCGAGTTCGAACGGCAGGCCAGACAGATCTCCCTTCGTGTGCTTCTCGAACATGCGCACATTTGTTCACAAGAGGGCGCTTTGCGCCATTAGTTCCGTCTCTCTTACACGCAATATGAATGAATGTGTTCAAATGAGCATTCACACAGCTGTACAAAAAACAACAATAAAAATTTACCGGCTTTTTCTCAAAGTCCATAAGGAACTTGCAAGACCACCTTCTGCAGGGTGGTGGCCTACCCTGCAGAAGCATTTCAACGATCTGTATTATGCTCAGTACAGTAGAATTATTTTCGGTTGGTACTCGATATCTGCAGAGAGCTATTAAGTAATATAATTTTATCTTTATATATGTGGAGCCATAATAAAGAACAATCAAAACTTATATTATTTTATTGACACATGCATTTTATTCAAAATTTCATAAATTGAACGTTCCTCTTTGCTAAAACACCCATTATTGTCCACCTACCCTACAGCACAGGAGAACCAAAAAAAGTAACCAAAAGCAACAATTACTCGCGGAGTGGACACCCACTCCATATATCGAAGAAGCGAATCCCTGCAGCAGCAGCTATGCTTTGTTGTAAACACTATATATATACATTTATATACTCTATGTGTGTGAACCGATATGGCGGCAATGCATCAAAGAACGGGATCTGGGAAGGAGGGATTTCTTGACGAAAGTCAAAACCATAGCACTGGCTTTGTGCAGCTTGGGGAGCTTGTGCATCAAAATCTATCGAATCGTTCTCTTGTTGACATCACTATTCGCATGTCCCTCGCGTCGAGTAGTCACTCGTTGCACCATCCGTATTCTCGTCTCGCCTGCTCCTTTTGTGGTTTCCGCCGAAGCGTGCTCTCCTGCTCAATAGCCTGAACATCTAAAGTGAATTAAGTTAGAAATTTCTCCGATGACATCGCCTGTGAATTGCGTGTGTGTTGTTTGTCATTCAATACCAATTAATGCTCTCCTATCCTGCGGATACCTACGGCAGTAATCCCTGAGAAACCATTGGCGGTTGTTGACTGAACCAATTGTGTCGCCTTTGTGTACCCTATTATTGTGGGACTCGTTGATTGTCATTTTGTCACCGAAACTTGTTGATTTGTCGCGTGTTTCAGGTAAGACATGGCTGAGCACATAATTAGTGATATAGTCAGACATTAATGGGATTCGAAAACAGGATGTCTGAACGAGCTATAGAAAAGGGCGAGCGCGGTTAAATGGTTTATTTGAAAATATAGAGCATGAAAGACGCAGAACAATTTCCTTATATTGAGTGGCAACTCAGGTAGCTACGACGATTCTCCCTAGATTTAATTAGTTTCAGTTTTAATAACAACACAATCCGTATACCGAACATCCATATCAATCATCTGCCAAAATAAACATCTGCGTATTGTTCTCTCAGATTAAGCAAGTGAAGCGCAAGTTATTGAAACGATAACAAAGAAGAGTTTTCATACCCTCATACCCTTGGTTAACATCATCATCATCATATCTCGATTTTTCGAGTTCATAACTCTCTTGAAATTACGTATTGAGTTTCACTTAGGCATGTAATGAAATTTATTTTTCCTTATTTATTCCATTCACTATATATTAATAAAAAAATGGGAATACAGGTAGTAGCCTACAACATTCGATTGCTAAATCTATGTTATTGATATTAAACTGTTTGTGTACTGTATTTTTTTTTTATAAATTGGTAATATAATAAACGTAAAAATTAAAAAGTCAAATGCTCTTACATTACTTAGCACTACAACTTTTTTTAGATCATTATATGAAAAATATTGTTAATTAAATTTTGTCAAATAAGAACTGTGAGGCCTTCTTTGCGATCGTACCCTCTCCAGTTGAAATAAAAATCGTTGTCTGATGATAAATCCAAAGTACACAAAATATAAATAAAGCAACTGATTACTAAAGGGTATTTGATAGACGGAAAAATAATTTTAATTTGTTTCGAAATGAGACATAATAAGATCTAAAACACGACCTCGCAGAGTAACCCTTGTTTACAACAAAACATATAGCGTTATTCACTGTGATTGATTTGGAATTGTATATCTACAATTATATATTTTCCCATGCCTGAGAACCCTAAATTGTTATTCATAAATTTTAAATACAATTTTACATTCAAAGTCTTATAAAAAAAAATTTGCTTTCTCCAGAATTAAGTATTATTTGAAAATAAAAACTATCAAATAATTGCGTTTACGTGCTAAATATAAACAAAATTCGTCATAATCTGCAACACTTATACAAATATAACCATTTTCAATGGGATTCACTAGTCAGAGTTCAATGGGATTAGAATTGTATTGGTTTGATATTGTAAAACAAAAACCATTGTCACGGAATTAAACTTTAAATTGTTCACAGAATAAGTTAATTTAAATATTAGTTCATGCGGGAGTTATGCGGTATATGATAACTTTCTTTTTATTTCTGTACTGCTGGTTAAGAAAATATGTTTTCTTAAAAAACAAATATAAATTTTTAATAATTTTATATATTTTTAATCAGGTAGAAACAAATTTAATTAAATTTCTTATATATAAAGGATATTTTTTTATAGAAATTTTTTTTTATATTTGTGAACAATTTTTTCTGAAATTATTAGTACCGGACTGGTGTTTTTTATACTTTGCGAAGTGATTAGGAATATACCGATCACCGTCGCAAATTAATTCTAACCAATCAAGCTTTAGAACATTATAACGAAATTGCGACTTGATCAACTATAAAAAATTAAAATGTTTTATATAATATGTTATTACATATTCATATAAAATTAAATCATAATAAAATAAAAAAAAATAAAAATTGTATTCGGTGAATTCCATTTAATCAACATTCACCACCATTTTATATTGTTAGCAAAAGTTATAGAAGAATTAACAACTTAGTTGCATTAATAACCAAGTACTTAATTCATTAATAACCAAGTTGTTAATTCTTCTGTTTTCTTAACTAGAAGTGAATTAAAACAATCAAAACTTAAAACACTTCTTACCAAACATGTTAATGGATGGTTGCTGGTGTACTGTAAATAACTGATGTAATAGGTTTTATTTTTATAAAATAAATGCAACCTTTTTTCTATGCAACATTTAGTTAAAACTAGCGCATCCAAGTACCTTTTTGAAAATAACATAATAGGCAAATTCGAGTCACTTGTCGTTGTAAAGATTTTATATATTTATATATATTGTGTGTTTGTTTGAAACTTCAAAGACGATGATTCCCATTTTTTCATTATTATTCAACAAAGGCCTTTGTCTTTTGTGTCCTTTTCCGCCATTTTATCCTTAGAACAATGGCATTAGTGAGCTATATGCGGTCTACATGATTTCCACATCCAGGTGAATGACAGTGGGAAGAACAGTGAAAACTATGCCAAACCGTGCTTACCAGATTATAAAAAGACGTTTATGACATAGAAAATCGTTCTCCAATGAAGCAATTTGAATGCTAAGTACATTAATAATAATATAATAATTACTATAGTATAAAAGTTTTACTTCACGTCGGACCGATAGTGTCTACTACGCTTATAAACTTATAAGTGAAAAGCAAACAAAAAAGGCAGCAATTCGCTTATCGCTTATTAAAATGGTTAGTCGTTTATGCAAATCACTTGTAATTTGTTGACTGTAGTCGCATCTTAACATCTACGGCGAGCTAGTAATTTAGTTTTGACTTTGGCACAAACTCCACTCCCGATGGATCCGAGTGCTTCTTCACTCGTGCAATCACATAATATGAACCACCGAACACGTCGTATGTACTTGGGCTCAGGCAGCTTCTTCGTTTCAGTTCCTTTGCTCCTTGTTCTCCTCTTGTCCGTGGCGTGATGTGAAGCTGATAGTTGTGGTGGTGGTAGAGTACCGGTAGTGGTACAGGCGATAGTGAGTGGTTAGGGCGGTGATGATCGAGGGTGGTGTTTATGGCGTTTAGGTTTCCCTTTTGGCTGGTGTGCACGTTGCTCGTTCGTTCACTCACTCACTCGCCCGCTCGTTCACTCGTTATGCTCTTCTCTCTCCTCTGTCGGGTGTCCTCCGTTGCAGCCCTTGTGTGTTGCGCGGCTGTAGTGCCGGCAAGCTGGCCACACTGTCGTCCGTTCTGTTTGTCACTCCTTCCGCCTTTCCTCGTATCCTCTTTTGTGTGTTGTTGCCTCTGTCCGCCCCTCTTTGCGTTTATTTGAAATGTTCAAATTTTGTTCGTTTTCCCTTTGGCTTGTTGTGTGTGAGATGCGTCAACTCAACGTCGTCGTTGTCGTCGTGAATGCTTCTCTTTTCAATTTTGTACATAATGGATTATTGTCCTTCCCTTTGTTGCTGTATCCTGGATATGTATTGGTCGATTTCATCAACCAATCAAAAGCGCTTTCAAAATGGCCGCTCTTCGATTTCATATATTCCCCTATCATTAAATATCATATTATAATAATTCCTTTTGAATGAATTTCAATAATGGTCCTTATTCGTTTTTGCTTCACGTTCTCAATCCATAACGAGTTTCCTCCCTTGCAGCACTTTCTCTCTTCCTTTCGATTCCTGTCCTAATTGCTGCACATTTCCTTTTCCACTTACGAATTCATTGATTGATTACTGACGAAGCTTTTGAGTTAACTTTTTCATTTTATTATACTCCGGTCTTGCGGGTAAACTATTTCTTTGGTAATAATAATTGCTGGAAACTGCAGTTATATTAATTTCAAGTTTAAATGCACTTAGCGACGATACGGAATCTATTACGTACGATGCTATTATCTCAGTTTTCCTATCCGACCATAGCACTGTGTGCTGTTTTCCGCATTGAATAATTTTGAAAGGAAGATAATTTTTTTAAGGTTATATAAATTACATATTTTCACAGCCATATATGCTATATTATAATGAAGTCAACGCATTTTTTTACGATGAAGATCTTTAATATTTTTTTAATGGAATATTATGTAACAATAAGATCATCAAAGCGGTACAAATAATATGTTTAAATAAAATTAGAGTCACATTGAAAATAAACATTTTTTTTTTGTTTTTAATAATCCTTCAAAATGATTATTCTTCCTTGTTTTACAGGCCTTGTCTGATTGCCTTCCAAATAAAAATAAATAACATATTTGATAAAATATCTTCCACGTCCGAAATATTTTAAATATAACGGACAACATTAATTTATAGATCACGTTATCGCGATTTTATTCTGTATATAATAAAATTATTACCAATGTGTGAGATGACAGTGAGAACATGCAACCTATTATCAAAACATCACAACGCGACAATTGTCTGTACTACTAAGCAGCAATAGTAGATATTATATTGTATAAATCAAAACTAAAAGAAACAAAGAGACACAGAAACAAAGCGAAACAACAAGTTATTAGTCAAATACGAAACTATTATCAACTAGTTTGGCCATAAGTTAAGCACAAAATTTGCACTTGGGATTTAAAGGCGAAACCATTGGAACATTGAACTGGCATGAGCTATCCGTCAGCATATAGGAAATATGAGGATAATGAGTGCAGTGGGCCAAGACCACCAGTTCCCGGAGAAGAAAGTCGTACAAAAAAGGTTTGTATTCCTTAACCTTTGGTTTGTTTTACATGCCGTAACTGTAACTGGAATTTATTGAACAATTTGTAATTGGCATCCTCTGAACCTCGAACAGATGACCGAAGGGGTGGCAGACATTTGCAGGAACTCGCCGCCATCGTATTTAAATTGGGCCCGCACACTTAATCATCTCCTCGAGGATCGCGATGGAGTGGAGCTCTTCAAGAAGTACGTGGAGGAGGAAGCGCCCGCCTACAATGATCATCTAAACTTCTACTTTGCCTGCGAGGGACTGAAGCAACAAAGTGACCCCGAAAAAATCAAACAGATTATTGGAGCGATATACAGGTACAGGGCCCTCGTGTTTCTTGATTGCTCTGTATGTCTTTAGTATGATCATTCCTCGATAAATAGGTTCCTGCGAAAAAGTCAGCTTTCCGTGTCCGAGGATTTACGTCGAACCATTAAGGCTGGTCTCAAAAATGAGATTCCCCTCAGTCCGAACATATACGATCCCATGCAGCAGCATGTGGAAGCGACCATACGGGAAAATATTTATCCGACATTTCTCTGTTCGGAAATGTATATTTTGTATATTCAACAAATGTCCGCAGCTCATGAACGTTTTAGCGGCGGTGGAACTGCGTCGGCAAGTGGTAGCAGCAGCAGCACTAGCTGTGGAGGCAACATGGGTCCGCCGTCTTTGGTTGGCGTTCCAAAGGCATCCTTTATCTCCGGCGCGGCACCTACAGCGGGGAAAAGCACCGCCGTCACAACAACAGCTCCTCTTCCTCCCTTCATCAATTTAGCACCTAGTTCCGGGCCTTGCGTTGCGGGCGCTCCTCCACTTGCTGGTACCTGCAGCGCCAGTGGTAGCGTCTACGGTCCATCCACATCGGCCAGTTCCAGTGGCTCGGTGAGTGCAACCGACACTCTGCCTCGAAGTTCAACGCTACCGACGTTGCACGAAGATTCGGAATTGTCTCTGTGTGATGATTTCGAAAAACTGCGTGTGGAAGGTGGGCGGATGTCCGCCGATATGCCAATGCGACTGACGCGTGATCTCCTCTTGGCCACTCAGAAGAGACGTTTGGAAATCCGACCACCTGGGTGAGTCTCTCTTTCTAATTACCTTTTTAGTAATTTGCACTCAATTCTCTGCGAAACAAGTGTAAATATATGTGTAGATATATGTTCTTAGTGTTAGTGTTATTCGTAAATACATATCAAGCAACTTTCTAGTTTATTTTTTTTCCCAATTGTGAAATTTATTCGACATGGTAAACTACCAGATTTTTTTTTTTATTTTCGATTTATCATCCTAAAAGTAATAAATATTTTAATTAGTACCTTTTAGATCCACATATAGGCATCTAGGTCAGTAAATTTTTTCTTTAAATATGGAGTTCGAAAAATAAATAAAAAAAGACTAAAACCTATAATGTTTTCGAGGTGAACCATCTATGTAACATTATTACTATGATTAGTAAATAATAGCAGTAAAATATAATATATTTTAATTAATTGACTGAGGTTTGAGATACTCTTATATGTTTTAAATAACATAACGACATCGACGGAATACAATTAACTTTTCTTATACCATATTACATATATTTTAAAATACTTTATTTATATTACATATTTTTCTGTTTGTTTATTTTTTTTTTGTTTTTTCTTTCTCCATTTCATCCATGCACACTTAAAAAACACACACAAACATGCATTTGATGTTTATATTATACAACACCTCCATTTGCTGCTTCCTCCTGAATGTGGAATGTACTGCTGTGTTTTATTTAATTATTATTTCGACACATTTATTTCTCGTATCATATAATAATTTGTATCTGCATTTGGACAATTGCATGGATCTTTGTAAATGAATCCAAACCAAACCAAATCAATCCTGCATGCGAATAGTGCTCACGGTTATGTGTATACGGCGAGTACGAACACCTCTTATGTGCCGAATTCCCGAGTGGATTCGGAGAGAGCAAGCGTAAGTTCCGGCGGCCGTACTGACTCTGACACGATGTCACTATCCAGCTGCTCAGTGTAAGTATGGCACTATTCCTATTCCAGTTGAAAACAGAACATATTAGTCATCTGTCAGTGATATTCTGAGCATTAACTCAATAAAATTATTAATCATTTCGTCGAAAAATATTAATGGAGACCCTCGTTTAAATAGGGATGGACGCCCATATGTGCAGAGGAGACACAACTCCACAGAAAGCAAGGCGATCAGACAAAGCGCATTGGCCAATAAGGAATCAAATTCATTTCAAGTGAATATTGACCAAAATCAATAGGATTCAGAGAAATGTAATGGTTTTATTTAATTTTGCTCAGGTTATCCCGCGTACTCAAAGACTTCATTCAAACGAACATCGACCTCTTAAGGAAAACGAACTAATCGCACTATTAATACCGAAACTGGAAGAAGTCAAACGTAAACAGGACCTGGAGGATCGAGCGCGCATAGAGGTACTTTCTTCACAATTTGTATATTGAATTGAATCTTGTATCTTGTTATTTATAACGAAATTAATCAAATAAATAGCGATTCTCGGACGACTCAATGCCAACGAATGAAAGACTTGCCAGTGATCGAGCATTTGCCGAAGCGATACGCGAGAAGTTTGCTCTCGATGAAGATAATGATCAAGATATTCTTGATCAGCATGTCTCTCGAGTGTGGAATGATCAAACTCCTCATCGTTCGCCAGGCACAATGTCGCCTTGTCCCCCTATACCATCACGAAGACGTACAATTACGCATGACTCGGGAATGTTAAGTGATGGAGCCATGAGTATAGGTAGATCATAATGAAAATAAAATATAAAATGACAATATAACAATAATACATACGGATTTTAGGTGGTCATTCCATGAAACATTCAAAATCTATGCCCGATCACAGTTCCTCCTCTAGGAAGCTAACTAACAAATGGCCTTCCATGAACACAGACAGCGGAATAAGTTTGTTTTCAGCTGATACTCTTATGAAGTACAAAGACACCAGGTAATGATTAAATCTAACTATTTCGTTAAATCATATCATAGCATTGAGAATTTACTACAATTTCCAAATCTTAAGCTCACGTTCTGGTGCAAGTACAGCCTCGAATTTAGAAGAGGCAAAAAGAAGACTGCAAGATGAGACACGACGTTCTCGTCGGTATACGCAACAACTACCGCATTTGCCACCAATGCAGCAAGCATCCTTCAGCAGCAGTAGCAGTGGCAGCAGTAGTTTGCATCATCAACCACCACCATTGCCCGCTAAACCACAGGAGACGACAACCGTTGTTTTCACATTTTGTGACGAAGAATATCCTTATAGAACGAAAATTCCCGGTTTGCAACCGACATTGAAACAGTTCAAGGATTATTTGCCCAAAAAGGGCAATTTTAGGTATTTGTATAGAAGCAATAAAAAGTACAAATAATTAATATAACATATTGCAGATTTTTCTTTAAAACTCATTGCGAAGATCCCGACAGTCCAGTTATCCAGGAAGAAATAGTAAATGACTCTGACATCTTGCCTTTATTCGAAGGCAAGGTTATGGGTCTGGTCAAGCCATCCGATTAGCTATTAAGTTTCAAAGTTTAGTCGCATTAATTCATAAAATCAAACATGAACTGTATTGATAGTATAAACAGATACGAATACATAAAGTAAATTTACACAAATATAGAATATAAGGAACTCAATATTTGTACTAAGTGATACAATAACAAAGGAAAGAAATTAAAAATTTTGTATAAAGTTGTATTTTTTAAATTTTATAAAAAATCTAAATGACAAAAAACATCATTTTGTACAAGTATGAAAACGAAAAATTATAGAGATTTCCTTTTCTGATTACAAATTTTATAATAATTTCATATTTTTAAAGTTTATGTTATACTTAATTTAACATTCTAAATTTTTATACCTATCAAGGGACGGATTTGTTTTTTTAATTTAATAAAATTGAATGTTCTAATTTTAACCGAAATGTTCGTACACGTTTGACGTTATTTTGTGTGCTTTACAATTATGGACTGCCTGCAATAAATGAATTCTGTGAAATTTTTGATTCTTGTCAATACTTTCACCAGAATTTTAATAATTTTGAGAACATAATCAAAAATATTTTAAAACATTTATAAATATACATAACAGTTTATTTACTTTTATATTGAAGTGTGTGCTGTATTGCATTATGATAAATTACACATATAATTATAAATATACACTCTCAGCTTAACAGAATATAATAAATAATAGTTGTAAACCATATGTGAACATAAGCATATATAGAATATATTAGTTTATTTATTTACAAAATTCTAAATATTCATATTTTTTTAATTCAGCAGATATTTAATTGACAAATTATCAAATTTTCATTTTTTAAATTAAAAACAACACGATTAGATTAAAACAAAACTTGTTTTTCTCAATCCCACTCTCTTTTTAGATTTTGATATTGAAGGTACACGCTGTACAATGTTAAATTACTCTGTACTCTAAGGTTAAATAATATTAGAGTTGCCATTAAACACCCGAACAGATATTTACACACTAACTTTCTTTTTCTAGAAATGAAATAGCGATATCTAACCTGTTAATTATACCTTATATTTTACTATCTGAATGGATCCTAATCACAAACAGTGTGATGTGTAAATACACATCTATATGTTTAGACCATGTTTCAATTTCAATCCCAAATCACTTTATTTCCTTCTAATGAAGTTTCCGAAATACAATGTACTGAGAAAAAGAACTCACACCTGCCGTTTTGGATTCTAAAAATAAAAGCTTTTGGCCAATGTTTTGAGGTAATTAGACCAATTAGCTCCAGCGTCTATTGTTTTATATTGTTTGGTGCCTGAAATAAAGTCTTTATAAATTCGCTACATGCTTAGATTTGTTTCCGTATTTTTCTTATTTACATAAAATAAAAAATATTTTAATAGATTTTATAATATTAACAAACATTACATTTTTATTACATAATAATTAAAAACGATTAGGAATCCACAGTATCAGAAGCCACATATTGACAATCGTTTGCAGCGCAATGCTGTTGAAAGTTCATCTTGTTCGAAAAAGTCTTAGAACAACGTTTACATTTCATACGATTTCGACGTGTACTACCAGGTTCTTCATGTTCTTTTATGTGTACTTTCATATTGTAAACTTGTGAAAAACATTTCCCACATATCGGACAACTATGGGGTTTGGCCCCAGTATGCGTCAGTTTATGTCTATTCAAATGCGCATTAGTACGGAATTTAAAGCCACATATATCGCATTTAATATTTCGATTGTCCTCGTGTATCTTTTTATGTCTATGTAAGCCTACTTTATGAACAAAACGTTTTGAACAAATTTCACATTGATATGGCATTTCACCTGTATGCCACGCCATATGTCTCTTCAGATATACTTTGTGATGGTATTCCTGTCCACATACTGGGCAAACAAATTCCTTTACTGGCTTGTGGGTATGACTGTGGGTGACAAACCCTGATTGAGAGTAAAATGTTTTCCCACATTGATCACAAACAAACCCAGAGAAATGCTCTTTGCGTCGGTGAGCATTATATTTTCTTAAATTTACGAACTCTAAATTGCAGTCGGAACAAACAATCGACTTGCGAGATGTCGATCGTTTATTTTGTTGCACATGTTCCGATACATCATTTTCATTATCAACATATATTTTTTCAATTTCAAGAATGTCCCCATATGTGCTATTGTCGTCGCTTGGTTGAGAATTTTCATCTAATGGTTCCGTTTTAAATAGAGCATTTACATTATCTAAAACGATTTCTTCCTCGACTTCATCTACAAAAAAAAACAAAAATTAACAAATATAGTAACTTTAATTGTGCTGTTTAAAAATATTGTCCTGTGCTCTTACCGATAATATCGTCCGTTCCATCTATATATTCAATTTTAATAAAATCATCTGTTTCAACGTGATTTTCATCGTAATTCTCGGAACTTTCATGTTCAATACTGTCTACGGATGTCCCGTCGGTTTGCTTTTCCATCATAATATGGCATTTTGTGTCCAAACCATTTTTTATTAAGTCGTGAATGTCGTTTTTAATTTTCTTCATTATTAGTGAAGCTTTATAATATATCAGTAACTTCCCAGCACATTTCATGCAAATGCTACTCTCCGCCTTGAATTCATGTTCGCTCTCGAAAAACTCTAGCGTACACTCATTAACAACATCAATTATCGGAATCGGTGGATCGCCAATTTGTTCGGTAAATATATTTATTTCTGTATTTATGGAACATTGACAAATGCAACACATTTGCATTGTTTTTTATTATTAATCTTAAGTAAGAGTAAACAAAATCTATTTAATATTTTTTTAAATAAGAAATGTCACAGGACAGTGTTGTTAATTCTACCAACTGTCAAGAACTGAGGGACATTATTTTACACTCTACACGTATCAACGTCAATTTTCTGAAATATTGAATAAAAATATTTTTGTTGTTGATTTTGGATAAATCAGAAATTAGTAGTAAATATATGATCACAGCATGTGTCTATGAAGCAATATTAATAGTTTATACGGGTCTTTTGATATAATACTCATTTGTTATGATTGTCCATCCCTCATTACTGTACATAATTTTACATGAACCTTTGTGAATTCGACATTGTGAATGGCAGAACAATAAGAAGCAGATAGGAAATTTTAATGTCAACTGTCTATTGAAAGATGATGAGAACAGTTGTCGGCTTTTTAGCAAAAGAACGTCATTGCAATAACCGTAGGTCATTATTTTTAATGAAATATATACATAATCATTTCTATTGTCCTAGAATTAAAACCGTTCTGCAAAATGGTCGATGCTAAGCTAGACGCTGTGCCACCAGTAGACATTGAGGAAGGTATATTTAAGTATGTTCTCATACGGGTATATGGTAAGGAGAAAGCTGATGGAACAGAGCCAAGTAAACATATCGTCCGAGGATATACAGATTGTCAGTGGCATTGTAAATATCAACGTAATGCAATTCGCTAAACAAATCGCTAATAGAGTTTCCTTCCCATGCGAAGCTGATATTTATGAGAGAGCAAGCTCTTCTTGTCAAGGATTAGGTTTGGAAACGGAATGTCTAGGTGGCGGGAGAATTGAACACAATCCTGACTCAAAATTTATTAAAGTCTATGGATATTCTCAGGTTGGTCCTAAACACCTAGATGAACTATATAAACTAATAATGCATATATATTTATAAATATATATTTTTTTTATAAGGGATATGGCAAAGCGGACCACGCAATTTCAAGAGATATTTTAAAAAAGAAGTACCCCGGCTACGATATAGAAATTTCTGATGAGGGTTACTAAAGAGTCTTTCTAGAGGTGTACTAAGTTCATAAGTTTTAAAAAAACAAGCTAATACATAAAAAGAAAAGTCTTTCTAGAGGTGGACTATGTTAATAAGTTTTAAAAACAGAAGCAAATACATACAAAACAAAAACTATTTTTGAGATTGAAGTTTGTCATAAAAAATGTGCATACTGTTACTTCCGTCACTGAACCAGCGCTAAGTTAGCAACGTTGCTGGCAGTCAAAAATTTTAACAGCTGCACGGAGGGGAAATATCATAGGGCAACTCAGAAATATAAAAAGACAATACGGTGGATATTCGAATATTGGAACCACAAACGATACAGGGTCCATTTCGGAGTCCAAAAATAGGTAAAAATATTCCCCATCGAAATAAACGAGTGTCATACCCGTTGAAAACGCAGGAAAACTGTGTAGGCCAGCAACGATTTTCACAAAAAACCTCAAAATATATTGTATAAAATCAGTAATAGTACCACATTACGTTCCTGATTAAAAAATTTATAATAATTTAATATTAAATTTATTGTATTAAAATTATTTTGTTAATAAAATTTAAAAAAATTAGGATTTAATTATAAAATTAATCAGAATAGATTTAGAGGGAAATATTCTATGCATACCAAGGAATGTTTTTCCAGCGATGGATATCAATATGGATATTATAAAAAGAAAAGAAGGTAAGGTAGTGTTGGTTATATGTATCAAACAAATTAATAATTTAATTATGATAAATAAAAAACATAATTATACATAAAATGTATTTGAATACTGTTTAGTAAAAATCATTGCATATTCTATAATCTTTGGAATTTGTGTGCAGGATGTAATAGAAATGGTTCATTTCATTGCTGTAAATTGAACAGCACTTATTGGAAATAAGCCGTTTCAACGTTTTTTCACAAAAGCTTTTCATATCGCGCCATGATGCACAAAGCTGTTTGAACAATTCTTTTTGCAATCGCTTTGAATGCAAAACGTTCAAATTTCAAGATATTGATTTTTATATTGTGAAATGTTAAACGTTTTTTTAAAAGCGAATTATTGTTAATATTAATTATTCTCTCATTAATAGTAATTAATTTCTTTGTAAATGTTACCATTGTGGAAAATAGAAAATAATAAATTATAATAATTGTGAAATTATACAAAAATACAAAAAGAAAAATTTAACAAATAAAATTAAATTCATTGTAGTTATTATATCGTACGAATAGTGAAAGTTGTTCATAAACATAATCCATAAATGTGCACGTATTATAAAGCTCAAAATCCTAACAGAAACGTTTAGCATTATAATACTACATATTTAATATTTTTAACCCTTATGGATAACACAAAATTTAGAATAATTAATAACAATTATTTTGAAACACCATGAAATATTTTAATTTATATTGTTTCTCACAGAAAATGCGGTCTAATACCGAAGCCCAAACAAATTTATGATTCTGCAGAATTCCTAAAAATATGCAGAATAATAGAAACTTCTCTTCCTAATAACTTAAGGATGTAGAGGAAAGTTTTGGTGTAGAGTATGTTATGTAAGTATTTAAAATATATTTTTCAAATTTAATTGTCTTACATGATTTTTAACTTTTTGACAGATATATCGAACAAAAATTAATCAGAGAAGTCTAGATGAGTTGGAAGCAGCAAATACTCTAATAGCATTAAATGAAGAATCAGAACAAGTAAATATTTTCTTAAATTAAATTATTATATAGTATCTAATTAATGAATCTTTTCTTTATCAGGATTCATTAGGAAGTATTAGCCGAACATTTTCCACAAGTGGGCAAAACTTGTTAGAATGATTTGTAGATATGCGCAATTATTATGAAGATCTGATGAAATCATTGCTCCATAGTACGGACAATGATATTATGGTAGCTATAGTTTTAGAGGTAATAAAATTTAATATTTAATAATACTTTTCATATTTCAGAATAATGATGGACACAAAATTTATGATGATGAGCAAAATGAATATGGAAAACAATGTAATGGAATTCAGGTATGAATGAAATTATAATTTAAGCGTCGTTGTATTAATGATTTTTGTCATAATCGATGTTTAAAACCCGATAGTAAGATAAAGATCTTATATTTTGGGTACGACCAACTAAGCTTCGGAATATTGGGTTAAATTCTTTTTTCTATATTATAAGGCGGTATCTTTCATTATATCAGCTTTTGCAACAATTCGCTGAAGTGATCGCATTTGAAAGGCTTTTTTTGACCCTATGGTATGAGTTATCATCTCTTTTGATCTTTTTACTAATACTTCGCCATTTAACTTGCATTTAAATATGAGCGTGCAGCAATTTGCATCATGCAATAGGCATATGTTGAATAAGAATTTTAATTAATTCTTGTTGATTTGAAATTCAGATCACATGAGTTATTCACTTTTTGATAACATACGTGCAACATATCTTCAAATAATGCTTTCAATCCGAATCGCTTCCCTTTTAGATTCAAGGATTTAATGTCTATCCAAAATTGTGAATCAAAGAATTTGCAATTAAACGACAAATTTGACTTTTGTTCAACCATCAGTACGTCAGTGTTAACCTCCACATTTTTATTGGGAGTTTTGCGATAGGATTTCAAAGGCTGTATTTTAAAACTGTCCTTATCCGTACCGATTGATAAATTAATTGTTTGTTTTATATCCTATATTTTAAAAGTATTTGAAATTTCACAATATTATATATATATAACTAATTAATGAGTAGTTAAATTAGGAAATAAATTTAAATTATTTACAAATTATTAAAGTCAAAATTTCTAATAGTCAAATATTAAAAAAAAATATTTCGTAAATGTGTCTTTATAAACGATTTTTAAAAAAATGTATCTTGTAAAAAGTTATTTTTGTATCATGATCAGTTACATATTGATAAATTAATTCTTTCATATTCATATAAGCAAATATCAAATGCGCGTCTTATATAATTTTCTCAAAGGTTGGTATTAACAGATTATTTAGTTATATAATTGTTATATTCAAAAAATCATTAAAGAAATATTGCTTCAATTTAATTTATAACAAAATAAAAAAAAGTTTAAAAATAACATTTATAATTTGTTAAATTTTGATTACGCATAGACACTGAACAGGTTCATATTGCGAAGCTAATTCATATATACAACCATAATAATATACGCACTTTTCATATGCGCGCAATACTAATTAAAGCAGCCACGTACATAAAATCCTATTTTCATATGTGCACTAGAAAGAAAGAAAATTACCGATTTACGAATATAACTCGACATTTGCCTCCTCGCAATAATATTTCACATATTTAACATTTTTACTTAAGATTGTAAAATAATATACTAAATATTTGCAATAAATATTAATACCTGTATTCCAGCAGTTGAAAAACAACATTCAAATAGTTTTTCTTCGCCGATTCCCTTGCCAATTGCCAACTGGAAGAATGAACAATTGTTTTTTTTCAACTTAAAGTCAATTTAGCAATAATAAGTTGTCCATTGTCCATTGTGATCATTATTGCTGATCACATTTTCAGCTGGAACTTAAAAACAAAAAAGAAATACAAATTGTATAATAGAAGTTTATAAATTTTATTTTGAAATATTTACTACTTTATCATTACCTGAAGTTCAGCTGCTTGTTCCACGAGCTCAGTAGAAATTCCATTGCCACCATCATTATCAATACTGTTCCCAATTGGAACCTGCAAAACCAAAGACTGAGTTAATAACCTTATCTGATTCTCATCGGCTTGTTGGACGATCCCATTAAAATTTCGCTTAATATCTTCAACTAAAAAAAAATATATATATATATATATATTCGTTATAATTCAATTTGAAATACAAAAATATTAAAAATATATTGAAAATCATTACCTCAACATTTGTGCGATTCCAGTATCTCCATCAGTACCTGCAATTGGAACCTAAAAAAAAATATTTTGTGTTAATACAACGACGCTTAAATTATAATTTCATTCATACTTGAATTCCATTACATTGGTTTTCATATTCATTTTGCTCATCATCATAAATTTTGTGTCCATCATTATTCTGAAATATGAAAAGTATTATTAAATATTAAATTTTATTACCTCTAAAACTATAGTTACCATAATATCATTGTCCGTACTATGGAGCAATGATTTCATCAGATCTTCATAATAATTGGATATGCGCAATAATTGGACAAATCATTCTAACAAGTTTTGCCCACTTGTGGAAAATATTCGGCTAATACTTCCTAATGAATCCTGATAAAGAAAAGATTCGTTAATTAGATACTATATAATAATTTAATTTAAGAAAATATTTACTTGTTCTGGGTCTTCAATTAATGCTATTAGAGCATTTGCTGCTTCCAACTCATCTAGACTTCTCTGATTAATTTTTGTTCGATATATCTGTCAATAAAGTTAAAAATCATGTAAGACAATTAAATTTGAAAAATATATTTTAAATACTTACATAACATACTCTACACTAAAACTTTCCTCCACATCCTTAAGTTATTAGGAAGAGGAGTTTCTATTATTCTGCATATTTTTAGGAATTCTGCAGAATCATAAATTTGTTTGGGCTTCAGTATTAGACCGGTTTCAATGGCTTTCTCCAGGGCCTTGCTAAATTCATCCATGGACCGCATTTTCTGTAAGAAACAATATAAATTAAAATATTTCATGGTGTTTCAAAATAATTGTTATTAAATATTCTAAATTTTTGTTATCCATAAGGGTTAAAAATATTAAATATGTAGTATTATAATGCTAAACGTTTCTGTTAGGATTTTGAGCTTTATAATACGTGCACATTTATGGATTATGTTTATGAACAACTTTCACTATTCGTACGATATAATAACTACAATGAATTTAATTTTATTTGTCTAATTTTTATTTTTTTTTTCTAAATCTATTCTGATTCATTTTATAATAAAATCCTGATATTTTAAAATTTTATTAACAAAATAATTTTATTACAATAAATTTAATATTAAATTATTATAAATTTTTTAATCAGGAACGTAATGTAGTACTATTACTGATTTTATACAATATATTTTGAGGTTTTTTGTGAAAATCGTTGCTGGCCTACACAGTTTTCCTGCGTTTTCAACGGGTATGATACTCGTTTATTTCGATGGGGAATATTTTTACCTATTTTTGGACTCCGAAATGGACCCTGTATCGTTTGTGGTTCCAATATTCGAATATCCACAGTATTGTCTTTTTATATTTCTGAGTTGCCCTATGATATTTCTCCTCCGTGCAGCTGTCAAAATTTTTGACATCCAGCAACGTTGCTAACTTAGCGCTGGATAATTGAAGTTGGCTGCAATTGAATGTATCTGTTCAAAAAAATTGCTAAAAATACCTAATATAATTTTTTATAAAATCCGTCATCAAAACGTGGCTCAAAAATCCAATTGAGAAGACGAAAAGCATTACAAACATTACTATGTTACCGATTTTTCAACACCATAACCGACGAACCTTTGGACATTGGTTAAGGTCCACTTTGTTTTTAATCTGTGCAAATATGCTTTACTGAAAAGCAAAGAAAATTATTGCATATGAATTTGAATATTTATTAGTAACCATTAGTCGCTTAATATATGTAATTTGTACTTAAGGAATATAAATTTTAAAACAGATATATTCTAAATTTACATATGTATTCGAACGACCCTGTGCAATTACAGTACCCAAATTCGTTGTTTAGGCTTTCGTTGCTATCATAACGGACGTCATAGGAAGAGGATAGCTGAGAAACTAGTGAGAGAGGCACAGATGAAGAGAGCGTCGGCGCAGCTCATTCGAAATACATAAATAACAACTTCTGAAGTCATTTGTTTATATGTGCAAAGTATAAAAATGTTTACATGCGCCTAACGTCTCTCCAACAGTCTACCGGGGGAGGAGAGGCGGGCGAACATTCATCCGCGGATGTGGAGCTTCGAAAATCCTCGTCGAGTTCAGTCAGTTCTCTTTGGACACTTCGCTCGAGCTGCTGTTGTAACGGGAACAGACATCGCCTTCATGTTTTAAATCTAATTAATCCAGTTTAAATATTAATTCGCCTATAATTAGTTCTCGTAACTGGCAATGAAACCATCGTGAATTGAATAAGTTGTGTTTTCGAGAGAAATAAATTGTGAAACATTCCAACAACCTTAATAAAACTTAAGGGTGGAATTCCGAGTCTCGTTTCATACCCAAAAAGAGAAGAAAAAATAAGAACACCAGCAGGACTTTCGCGACGCCAACTGACAGAGTCCTTTCGTCCTTTGTACCCTCTGGCAGCAGTGAGAGGACGTCAACAGCACCACCACCAGAACAAGAAGGAGCAGCAGTCGGAGTGAAAAAATGCCAGTTTGAAGATATTTTTCGGCAGAGCAGAAACTTGGAAAATCGATAGATATTCGTTGTGCTTCCTTAGCTTCCTGACGCGGATGCCTTGGTCGCTGAGTGTGTGTGTATGTGTGTGTGTGTGAGGGACTCGGTGTCGTCTTGAGGTTCTCCAACTGTCATCCTGCTAAAGTAGCGCCCTGCCATGGGTCCCGCTTCGGAGACATCCATGTTCCGACGTGACTTCGAGAGCCGACAGTGACCACGTTCGCCACGAGCCACTCGGGGCGGGTCGACGACGCCAACAACAATAACCGTAACAGCAATAGCACCACGCCGTGGAGGGTGTCCTCGCGCCCACTTGTGACTCACGCGTTTTGTGCTCCATTCCACAGTACAAGTTGTGCTATTTAAGCCGTCTGCCAGTCGCCGCGCTCTATTGATTTAGAAATTTTAATGGACGGCTTTCACGCAATTCGCCCCAGCACATGAACGTACATTTCACTCCCAGCACAAGAGGAATCGTCCAGCGACAGTGCAGCTAGTGGAAACAGTGCCAGAATGAAAACGCGATTAATCTCCTTGTCGTACCGCGGCAGCGCCTCCGTCGACCCGCGCTACTCGGCGGCTATGTTGCCCTGGACCATCAACGACATCCGCTCCACGGACAGCTACACCAAGGTACGTCCTTTGATGGCTCCTACTTCGTCTATTTACTCCCGGTCGATGGGGGAATCTTTTTGAACTTCAGTTGGTATATCGCAATGGTCGTTCATATTATACTGGTTTCGATTGCCGGTATTCCTATTGGAATATGAGCAGGAAGTCTGAATGGAATTGCTGATAAGAACTGGGTTCAATGCGATGGCAGCAAACCATTGTCCTGTCGCAATTAGTTACATACATAGTCACTCGCTTTTCGTGTAGCTGCAACGACCCCAAACGGCCGAACGCACACTATGACAGCCGCGTCTCATGCACAAACAGTGGCCGAGTTGAGCAAACACAAACAAGCGCCGCGGGACAAAGTTAGGATTTAATCAGCGAAGGAGTGAAATCAGAAAGCAAATGATTTAGCAACAAAGGCGGACGTCGGCGGCTCACGACACACGACACACGGGCGGCCCTTTAGTCCGTGGTAGAAGAGTGGTGGGGGAGAGAGGAGGGAGGGGCTTCCAGTAGGGAGAGTAACAAACAGCGAGGCCAAAGGACGCGCTCCTCCAGCTCGTGCTGCGCTGACCAATCGTCGCCGACGGCAGAGCCATTAAGTAGTCGCCGTCGCCAGCTCCGGAATACGCCAATAAAATACCGACCGACGACCATGCAAGGCTAGGTTCTGCGAGGGTTCCTCGAACCATGCCGCAACATGCGACGAAATCGGAGCGGGAGGCTGGCGGAAAGCGCGCGGGGGAAGACGAGGGTGAATGGATTAATGGTGGAGTCCAGTTTGTGCGATATCTAATTGCAGTATCTGCACAATCTAATTACGAACTTCCGCCTCCCTTCGGGTTAACGGCGCACATACCCATTGTCCCTGGGCCGGTCTTCCAATTAATTAGACCATGCCCAGGCCTCTTAATAATTCACTAGAGACCCTTCCGATATGACAAACATGGAGGCCTGATGGTGTTGTCCGAGGAGACCCAGTCCAGCACCGAGATTGCGATTGGCCGGCTGGGACGGACGTTGAACCCGTCCTTCCTGCTCGCCGTATTGTTTTTCTAATTTCACGCCGCATGCCTAAGTAGCTTTTAATTGCGAGCTATTTCAGTACGCGAGCACTCTTGTGGGAGTTCGGCTACGTGGACGCGTTGGCAATCGGTATGGTTGGCCATCGATCCACATCGATAGCCACCAATCGACTGCGCCCTTCCGAGACCTTCTTGCACGGCAGTCTTTGAAGCTATTCTGGAGTTCACTCGAGTGGAACGAGTTCGTTCTCGTGCGGTCCTGTTGGGGCCAGTGAAGGACATTGCAAACAATGGTTAGTTTCAAGTTGATGTCGTCGTTGGCCTCCTCGGAAAGGGAATCAAAGTCCTCTCAAAGTTCAAGTTACATAAAACCGAATGCTACACCGATCCCACCCGTGGGAGCAGGCGATGCGAGCGAGCGTCCGCCCCAGCCGCCGGCCAGGGACTCCCATGAAATGCTAATAGCCTTTGAAGCTCTTAACGAACGAATAATTATTGACGTCAGAGAAAATCGATAGTCGTCTTCTCGTCGCTCCCCGCCCTCCTCTCCTCCCGCCCTCGGTGGGAACATCGCCACAACGGCGAACACACACACTCGAAAGGATACAGGTTGTCACAGTGGCGCGTCAATCGGGGCTCCGGAAGGAGGCCTGTCGGAGGCGGGGTTACTGTGGAGGGTGTATATATGTATTGAGCAAAGGTAGAAACTACACACGCACATCCACACCCACGTCTGCAGTTGGGCCTCGCGCCCTTCGGGTGCGAAATCCCCTGATAACGAAAAGTTGTCTCAAGGTAGGACCGAGTTCCGATTTGCCGAAGCGGGCTCCGCCCTCGCATGTGCCGCACGTGATGCCAGTGTCGGCAGGAGAAAAGTTTCGAAACAGCCGTCGCCGACGTGACGCCCTGTCAGTCATCGGCATCGACATCGTCCTGCTGAGGAAGCGAGCACGGGAAGCAAACACTCCTAGTTCTTCCCCTCGGCCGTCGCCCCGTCGACATGGAAAGCGTTGCACAGAAACGGAAAATGTCCACTGATCTGATTTCTGCGTATCCTTTGAGCGACCGGAAATTCTATAAACTACAACAGTGTAGCATTACATTGGAGTGCGGTGAAGGTCGGGCGTAGGCGAAGGACGACAGCGGTGGGCTCTTGTGTAGATTCCTCCACGACTACACAGTGGGCCGGCCGGTTCCGCCGCTCATTTGCCGGAATGGACAACTTATTTGAATCCAATTTGCCTTGATTTATACTTGAACGACCGTGATTTCCACGTTTCCTCGCGTCGAAGTCGTCTATTATTGATATTGTTGCTATTAGTACTGTCCGGTAATTGGAGCAATTGTGCCTCTGACGACGACAGCAACGATGATGATGTCGTTGTCGTTCGCTTTCTTGTTGCTCTCATCGGGCTGTGATCGGCTGTTGCTCCTCTCTGCTTATTGGACTGCCTCTTCATTAGAGGTCGCGTGATGGCGCGTGCCTTCCAATTGACCGCATTCCTCCTGCCTTTGTCGTTTCGTGGGCATCGCTCGCCACCCTCATTCGGTATCCCGAATACACATCGTATTTTAACCCTGTACTGGACTGTATACTCCAACCGATCCCACCTCGGTTTACACCCTACACATCCAACAACCATCCACCAACATCCTTCGGACCCCACCTCGTGCCGCAGGGTGTTGACATCGAGCTTGCGATGGATTCGCTGATGAATCCCTCCACTACATATCCGATTGTCAATCTATCGATGAGTGGACAGACAGCGATCGTTGGTCTCGTCTCTCGTCCACTGTTTGTCCTTAATTGGGACTCGCTGCGGCTTTTAATTAAATTTACGTCACTCACTGCACCATTTTTCCTATTCTCTCCTCTCTCTCTTCCCCCAACGTGTATGTTAACAGAAACGCAATGAAATATGCAAATCAAGTTAAAACCCTAATAATCGATCGGGCTTTCCTCCGAATTCTATTTTTGTGTCGGCATCCGATAGAGCGTTGGCTGACATCGTGGGCTCGTGATTCAATACAATCAAAGTAGTTCGTCCTGGGCAGGAGTCGCTGAAGCAGGGAGCAGGGTGGCCGGGTGTAAATTGACAGCTCGCCTGGCAGCACACGAAAAGCTCTGAAAGCAATTTCCGACGTGGCCGAGGCTGCCAATTTGTCGATGAATCTTGCTTCAATATACAATTCCCACTACAGCGAGTAACGAGAGTCGACCGAGCATCCTTTTAATTGGCAGCGAACGGAAAAATCGCCACTGAGGTTAATTAATTGGATCAAGGGAGGGGAGGGCGTAGGCACTTTCGTCCTCGACTTCGACCCAAGCAAAGAGACGCTGGGAATTTAAATGGGAAGTAAAAACGAGAAAGTAATTCACTCAACTTGATCGTCTCTGGGGCTTCGGTGTTGGAGATTCCTTCTCGTTTAATAATCGTTGGGATTATGGGCGCCATCCCTTTGATGCCTCCCCCGCCATGGAGGATTTGAAAGTGGTTTCCCCCGGAGGAACTTTCGATTGCTTCTGAGGTTGGCGCAAAGAGTAGAATATCAACAGTTGCGGTTGGGAGCAGATGTGAAAAGCTGTGGTTTCCCCTCCTTGCCTGTCCGTGCCGGGTCCGAGGGTTCAATTCGAGGAAGCAGTTGCAAAGTTTGTGAAACATCTCAGGGGACTCCGCCCGTGGGTGGCCGATTGGAGGTGGGGCCGCGAGGAGCAGCGTGCTTTAGTTGGCACTGAGTTATGCCGCTGTGCACCGGGCTCTGCCTCGTCGCTCTTGGGAAGGGGGCTTCCTTCCCCTCAGCTGCCTGCCAGTCCCTCCAAGGCGCCTGGAACAACATTGTGTCGGAAGTTTTTCCACGTTCGAGTGCGCATTTACACCGAAACAAGGTCGTTGCTTTGTTTCTCTGCGTTGTGTGCAGTCCTTTATTTTGTTAAACAATTTAACTTTGTTAATCTGCTCCGTGGAGCAGCAAGCAGCCAGCTCGAGCGGATGAAGAAAAATTGCGCCACGGCGGATGCCGGGACAGGGACGTGGAGCGGGTCCCATCGAGCTCTCTAGGCGCTGGCGAGGCGCTGGGAAGTCGCACGAGCGAGCCTGGCACCGGAACCGGAAGTGTGCGCTGTGCGGTTGCCCCCACGTCCACCTACACCTCCACCTGGTCCTGTTCCTCCTGGCGGAAGAAGGAACATGGCGGAAGCAAAATGTTTTCCCCGCTTCTCCGCGGGCGACGGCGGATATTCAAGGAATGCCGTAAACGGGCGTGGGCGGCAGGACGAGGTATGGGGCGTTGCCTTAGCAGGACACGCGGCCTGAATTGAATTCTGCAATCCACATTAAATTCCCTCAGAGACCCCCTCTCCACCTTCCGTCCTTCAATTCCCTGAAACCTCTTCTCGCTCTTTCTCACGCTCTGATCTGATCGCGCTGACTCTTTCTTTCTTTTCTTTCTCTCTTTGCAGCTGTCGGTGGGCATCGAGTGCGGGGTGCTGGAGTCGTACAACTCGGACTTCGAGCTCCAGTTCAGCCACCCGCTGAAGCACATCGTCGGCATGTGCCGCGTCGTCACGCCCTCGAGCGGCGGCGGCGGCCGGGGCGGGGCCCACAAGCACATCGTGGCCGCCCTCACCTCGTCGGCCTCGTTCGGGTCGCTCTCGCTCTCGGACCGCAGCAGCTTCGCGTCCGACGACTTCATAACGCCGGTGCCGGCGACGACCACGGCGGCGGCCTCATCAGCAGCCACAACAACAGCCAATGGACATGCGTCGCACACAGGTGGCGCCACCAGCAACGGCAACGGCAGCAGCAACGGCTTCATGGAGTTCACCGGCCCCTTCACCGGGCTCGTCTACCTGATCAAGAACCCCCGCGACCCGCTGCTCCACATCTACCTGTTCGAGTGCGAGTCCACGGACGAGGTAAGTCGGGGAAGGCCCCAGCGAAGGTTGTGGTTGTGGACATGGCGGGGAGTGCGCCAGATCGCGTTCGGTGCCAATCGCTCGAAATGTTTATTTATATCCCGGCCGCGCTATTTATGGGCGGACAACCACAACTCCAGTAGTGATCACTCACTCCCTTTGCCGGATCGACGCTGGAAATGTCGTTAGAAAGCACGTCGGACGGACAGACGACTGAGGTGCGACTGCATCGCTCCGCCTGTTGTGCCGAGTTACGGAGCTGCGTGGAAGCGACTCTCGCGCCGACGTCCGCTAGTCACCTCAAAGTACACGCAGGTGTCTGTCCATCCGCTCGTCTATTCGAGAAATGTCGACAGTGCACTTTTCTCCCATTCACGGGCTTTCCTCTGGTTTGTGGGCTGCGAATTCAAAGTCGGCAACGCCGCGCGCGTCGCCCGCAAGTGAAAACTGCGTGCGAAATTGTTATGGTGAGCGCGACTGCGACCGCAGGGGCTGCTGCTGGCTGTTGGCTGATGGTGCTCAACCCGCCCGCCGCTTGCGGTCGCCCGGTAACCATAATTAAACAGCGCCCGAGTCTCGTTAACTCCAGCGGACGCAATTATCGGAGTTCGCAGAGAGTGGATGCAGCCGAGCGGCGGGCGGAGGAGGGGACGGGGCGAAGGACGAGCGAACAGAACGGCAGCAAACCAAACAACAGCAATGCCAACAACAATAACACCAGCACTATCAACCGCCATCGTGGCCGTCAGCAGTTCCAACAATTGCCAGCGGTCGGAAACTCGGTTTCCTGGAAGTCGAATATCGCAAGCACACACACGTGCACACACCCACTCACATCGCACCACCACCACCACCAGCCCACACGACACCAGTCGGAGTTGTCCTTCGGCCCCTCCACGGCCACGCCCCCTTCTCAACTCTCGCAATTAGTTTAGCATGCATTGGCGCTGCTCGCCCTGCTCTAATTCTACATCGATCGCGGCCTACCCTCGGCGCCAGTGACACCCCTCCTGCCCCTCCCCTGCCCTCTCCGACCCCGTGACCATTCGCCGTTCGTTTGTGAAATATTTTTATTGCTCTCGTGGTTTTCGACCCAACTCGACCCGGCCCTCGGCGGCCTGGCGGCAAATAAAAGAGCTGTCGATTTGAATCGGCTGCGCCGTGGTTGTTCCTGGCGTCCAGCTGCCCTCGAACCGTGATTAAGTCGGACGATTTACGCCCGTGCCAATCGGCGTGTCCTGCAGGATCCCTCTCTATTTGCACCGAGTGCTTTTAATCCGGCTTCAGAAATAATCACCCGTCGCACTGGTCGTAGAGCCTTTCGAATTGAGTTAAAGGAGGGATGAACCATGCGGAAAGTGTTTAAACCCCCGTTCCAATCGATTTATCTCGCTCGTCCCCACCGGTGCACCTGGATTTCCCGGGAACTCCTCCATTCTGAGAGTGTTTGTGTGAAACTGCTTGGGTGCGCCCTTCGATACTGATGCGGCTCAGCATCTGAGGCATGGTTTGTCAGCCGTTAGCCGAGAAAGCCCTGCATCCAGCCTCGACAACCGCGTCGTCGTAGTCATGGTTTTTGTTTTTCTTGTTTGTTATTGTCCTCATCTACGAGGGCGCCATTTTTAATACGCCATTTTGCATGTTGTCACAACGTGTAACAGTTGCTTCTGCCATCCCAGTTCCCCGCCTCGTTGTTTTCGTATTCCGATTGTTATCGTTGTTGCTGCTGACGTGGCGAGAACGGCAGCCACCGACCCGCCGGCCGGCCGCACGTTTCACCTTGCATGCCCAGGCCGTGCCACTCACCCCTCTCCTGGCCTATTTCGCAGCCGCCCCCTGTTGCTGAAGCCCTGCCACGCACTGAGCGTCGCCAGGCCGCATCCGAGGCAGTTGGATTAAATATTTATCGGCTTCCGAATGTGTGGCGAGCCCCGGGGATGGGGTTGAGCAGGGGCGGGGTGGCTCTAGTGCCCGGGGCTCGTGACGCTCTGGTCGCTAATTGTTTAATAGGCTCCTCGGGCTCCATCTACCATTAGCAGCAGGACCGTCGAGGCGCTGGCGACGATGACGATAATGGTGTGGATGTGTTGCTAATGCGGGGCAATTAGCTCCACTTGTCGTGGGATTTCGTGGTCCAGGGGTGAACCCTTCTCTCCTTCTCTCCTTCTCGTCCTCCCTCCTCGGTCTCGTCTGGTATTTGAAGGGAATTCCCAGTTCCCCCAGGCGTATGCGCAACTTTCGGATTCTCACCTCGTCCCACCGCGTTCCACCACATTCACCACAGCGACGAGTCGCCGATCGTACTCGCTCTCCCCCGCTCTTAGGCGCCCTCTCGAAGCGGAGAGCATTTGATTCTATTGTTTTGGTCGAACAGCTGTTCGCACGTGTTGTCTTCGCTGTCGCTGTCGCTGTCATTTTCGTTGGGGTTGGTGATGTTGTTGCTGCTCGCAGGTGACTTTCTCAAAGCTCGTCGCTCTCCGCGCTTCGGATATCGGACGAGCTTCGGACCGCGGATGTCGTCGCCGCAGTTGTCGCATCGCCCTCGCCGGAACAACGTCTCCGGCCGTGCTCTTGGACCCATCCGACCGATCCGATCCGATCCGCCCCGGTCGATCGATCGTCTCGACTCGCGCACAGTGAAACCGCTCGGTCTCGTCGCAGTTGCAGCCGCGTACGTGAAATGACCAAATATACCAATACTTGCATACGTTTCTTAGCCATCCCCCGACTGCGAATTTACTTATTTAATACCGATGTTTGTGTGCGATGCATCTGAGCTTTGTGAATCATTTGAGATTCAGAAACTCGAACACGTCGTCGCCAGCTCCCAAAAATACCCGAATCGATTAAAATTCCCGTCGCTTCACGTTCGTCCCTCGTCCCGCCGGTCTGTCGCGTCCACCGATTTGTTTTTGTCACGGAATCTCCTCCTCCCCCTTCCGACCAGCCCCGCCAGCCGCACCGGTCGCGCGGAACGAACGAATTCAAATGTGTCGTTTTTTCTCCCCCCGAATATTTACGGCTTTCGCGGTCCACGGCAGCATCGACCGCACGTGAATTCCATTAAAAGCAAAACCTGTTGCACCCTCCACCCGGCCCCGGTGCGCCGACGTCGGAACCCTCTCTAGGGCTCTCGCGATCGGCACGATCTGCTCCGCCGCGCGCCCTCGCTGACCTTTCCTCCGAAGACCCCGTCGCCTCCTCCCTCCGCGCTCCCTCCCACGTCCCGTCGCCTCGCCGTCTGCTGCAGCTCGTGCCAAGTGATGGGCCCGCCACCCGCGGAGACTATTTTCGGACACGGGTCCAAGTGCCGGGCGCTCTTTCTGACCGGCCGCCAGTGGCGGATCGCGGCGATTTTGAAGGCCAGGCGGTGGACGGAGCGACCGATCTCTCGCAGGCACTCGATGCCGTCCGATCGACCACGACGACAGCGACAGCGACAGCGACGACGACTTGATGACGACAACAAGAACGATGACGGCTGTGGTCGGCCAAGATGCGATCTGTATATGCGAGTGTTGCAAGAGCGCCGGGCGATCGATCGGGCGCTCGCGCCGTGCTGGGAGGTGGGAGGGCGGCGTTCGTTCGGTCGATCGATCGGTCGCTCGGTCGGTCGGCTGGCGTGTGCTCCGTGCTCTGTGTGGGTCTGCGCCGATCGTGACAGTTGGCAACGCGAGCATTGCACAAGAGCACGGAAAATCGTTCAGTTGAGAACTTTCTAATTAGCGAATCACATCGTCCAATTTCCCAAGTGCCCAGTGAATTTCCGCTTCGGACACCCCGCGAACCAGTGGAGATGAGTTCCTGAGACATTCGTGAAACCGTGACATTCGCCTTCGTCGTCGATACCCGAGGCCCCCGTTCGATAAGGGTCAACGTGGGGAAAAACCCCACTTGGTCTGCTCGTCTATCGCCAGGAGATAATCTCCCCCGTCTCCCGAGTCTTGTGCACGACAGTCGAGAAACGTAGAACTCGAAGCTGGTTTGAGTGGACGAAAATACGTGAAGAACGAATGTTATCGCTCGCTGCAGCTGAAAATAAAGCCAGACCAAGTCGTCCATCCGTCGTGTCTTCCTCCACAATCGGGTCGAATGAAAATCCGGTAACTAATTGCAATCCCATTGCAGAAAGTACAGAAAAAGTAGAAAATACGGCCAAAGCTTGTTGCAAGAGAAGTAGTGAGTGAAGAGATTCGCGAAGAATCTGTGTTGAAAGTGAATATCAATCGAAAGCAAATTACATCGGGGCAATAGAAAATTCGAATTCAAAGTTTTAAGTCAACAACAACAAACAACGCATAGCAAATCGCAATTAATCGTGTGATCATGTTAATTATTGACACCCTGACATTGCGATAAATCGTCGTCAGCAACTCCGAGCCGTCCGAGCCGTCGAGCGTCAGTGTCAGTGTCAGCGTCAGCGTCAGCAGCAGCCGAAGCCGTCGCCGTCGCCCCTCCTGGGCACGACGAAGAAAGCCGAGGCCGAAGTGGAATAAAGTGAGTTCAACGTGCAAACGCCCCGATCACTCGATACAGCCAGCCAGACACCGAGTCCACCAGGCCACCAGGCACCCGGCTTCACCATGTTCACGGTGCCCTTCCATCGGGACACCATCCTGACGGCCTCGCTCAGCGACGCCTCGGCCCTGAGCAAGAGTCGAACCGTATGTATCCGGAGGGACCCGGCCCGCAGGGCCGATCGCGCGTTCGCTCGATGCGGTCGGTCCCGGTGTGTCGAGTTCTAGCCCGGTTTCCCCGAGCATGTGCATGTGGTTGACTGGCATGTCCTCTGGGCCTCCAGCGCGGACGAGCCCGGGGGTCCCAGAGTCTCAGTTATCGCCGTCCAACTAATTCCAATAACAACCCACTCCAGTAGCGCCCGATAGAGTGGGCAAGCGATCTTCCACCGACTCCAACTTCCAACGACTTCTATGTGCAATGAGCTTTTATAACCTTTCCGGTTCTAATGGACTCTCTCGAAGCCTGGCGCCTCGAGTCCGGGAACCGGCTGCTGGGCTCAGCCTGCACCTTGTCCCAGCCCGTTGCGGATCGGAGGGTCACAAAAACGACAGCAACAACAACAACCACACTTATAACAATATAAGTTATTGTTTTCTCTCCAGGCTGGAACAGGCCAATAACAATATCGTCATTGTGTGTTTTTACTTCACGTAGTGCATTACACAATGCCCACAACAACAACTCCAACAGCAACAACACAACGACATCCACATTCGTTCTATTAGCCATACCGCGAAGCCGATCATTAAAAATCGCTCTAATGGCTGTCATTAGATGGGGTCGCTCGGACCGCGAGAGCGACCATTTCCGTAGATCAATTAGGATCGATTTGCTCCACGAACGAACCTTACTCACAACAGCAATAACAACAACAACAGTGGAGGAGATTATATATAAAATACTACTGATCGATGCATATGAAATAATGCGGCTATAACAAGAAATTTAATGAAATGCATACATGTATAATATTTGTACCACTATTTCCCAATCTACGCTTTTATTTCTATATTAGATTTCTATATTTCAAAAATTACTCTGCTTAGGAGTATCGTTCACATTGAGGAGTATCGTTTTTTAGAGAATGGAAAAAAATTTGTTTTTTTTTGTTCGGTGAATAACACCCACATTCATGACTCATGTGCTCAGGAAGGGGTCGCAAACACAGCGAGAAAAGGCTTTGAAAATATGGGCGCCAACACATGTGGATGTGTTTTGAAACATAAGTTCGATATAACGATCGAGAGATGGCAGTCGACCTGAAATCCACATGGTTGGTTCGGACGGACGAATGGACACAAGGACGGACTGAAGGAGTGGGCATAGGGACGGACAGAAGGAGCGTCGCTCGGCGCATTCCTGTGCGGTCATGAGGAGAGAATTGCATGGTAAATGGCGACGAGAAAAAAAAAAAAAAAAAAACAATTAGCTTCACTGGGCGTTTTAGTGCGAAATAAAAATGATAAAAAGCTGGTTTGTTTTGCTCGCCCTGAGAAATTCCGAATTTGAAATCGCATGAAATCACGTTCAGCGCTCAACGAGAGGGTCGGCGTAGGGTGTTGAACAAGAGAAGAAGCCAGTGAAAAAATGTATTGTGCGCTGCAGAATTGCAAAACGAAACAAGGCGAAAGCAAAATGAGTAACGAAGAAGAAGAAGAAGAAGAAGAAGAAAACAATGACAACAACTTCTTCGCTTCTCACACTCGCTCTGTGTCATTTCGAAGAAAAGCGAAATATTTTTAGCAAATAAAACAAGTGCAAAGGCAACAACAACGCGAAACATATAAACAAACGACCCACACTCGCACACACACGCTTCCCCATGCACACGGCGACGAGCTCACACACACTCACTTCGAAGTTGAAAATTAGCAAAAAGTTTCTTCATTGATGGCCCATTAGACACCGGGAGCCACCACCATCCTTCCCCTAGTGTAGGTGAGTGGGCAGGGGCGGAGAGTGGTGGAGAAGGGCTGCGAATTCGTTCGATACGCTCGTTGTTGTTGCAGGTGTCTTTACGGTGACAATTTTCCCCGCTATCTCTTTCACTCTCCCTCATTCTGTACCCCGATCGTTTGTATCGACCCACGGAGTCTCTGTTGAGCAACATCTCGATTTCTTCCTGGCCAACGGTTTGTCCTGTCTTTCCTGGCGCCTCGACGTTCCATTTCCGCACGTCCTCTGGATGCCGTCGGCTGCACCAACACACAAACAGACAGATCTCGATACCCGTATTTCCGTGTACACACACCACACACCCCATATTCGCACCATCCCCTCTCTCCCTCGCGCTCTCGCCTTCAGAGGTCGTCTCCTCGATTCGTTCTCGTCGTAGCTCACCAGAAACCCTTGACCATAAACTGATTTCACACTCGTGCTTCTGAGCGCGGGGCTGGGGAGGACGGGGGACCGCTAAGCATTCACAGGCGTAATTACAGTGTTCCCAGCCGATTATTAATTTCCATATGCTTTCGCAACCACAACAACTGCCACGGTTTCAACACCAGAAGCGAAGTGAAGCAAATCCATTTAAATCACTCTAATCCGGCGACTCGCACTCGCAGCATTCGTGTAGTGTTGTTGACTCGAAAATATTCGAATTATCGTTATTAACGTTCATCCTCACGGACAACCAGGTCGTGGGGCGCCTTGGACTCACGATGGGGGTCTACGCCAATCGATGGACTCGGCTCGGGCAACCTTTCGGGGGACTGCAGTTGGCACAGTAGCGACAGCGATGGCGACAAACATTGGGAAAACGTTTTCAATTGTTTATTCATAAACAAAACACACAGACAATGCAACACATCTGAAGGCAGCAGATAAAAAAACATTGTTCAATTTGTAAACACCGGGGGGCGACAGAGAGAGAGCGATAGACAGCGAAGGGGTTGGCGGGAGGGTGCGGAGAGGTGGGGAGGGGGAGAGGGAGGGGGAAGGAGTCGTGTGGCCCACATAAACAATTCGCATGGATCGAAATATTCGCCCCAGCCACATGTCCGTCACTCTGTTGTCTGTCCAACGCAATTCGAGCGACCGGCCGGGCGGGCATCGAAGGCTCTGGGAGCAGTGACGGGGCTGGTGGGTGTGGGAGAGAGGGGAGCAGTAGGAGGGAGGGGCGTTCTGACTGGCTGCCAGTTCATCATAAAAGCAATATTCTCTGTGTATTTGCTTTTGCTCGACATATTTCTGTGTTTATTTAAAAACGACGTCGAATCGAAGTCCGTCAATGGAGACAGAGCCAGAGGCAGTGAAGGAGACAGATAGAGGGAGAGTTACAGAGTGAACGACAGAGATATAGAAACATAACGACATCTTTCGCTAGGCCAAACAGAAGTTTCGTAATGAATTTTCCGGGTGTTGCTGTTTTTGTTACAGCTCTTTCTCGATCCTGCTCTCGTGCTTGGTGGTCGTTATCCGTCCATTTCCTTCGTTCCTTCGTCGAATTTACTCCACGGTTTTGTTTCTCCACCCCAAGATTTGAGGTTCCTTATCATCCTTCGGCCAGTCACTGTTTGTGCATTGCAACTTCCATCCGTCGCTCTCCAGGCACTTCGCCATGTGAATCAGGATGTTTGACCAGGCCCAGTGGTTGCCAGATGGCTTCACTCGCTGACCCGACCGGTCCGACTTGACCAAAAGCCTTGGTCAAAAGCCTTCGAACAACTCCATTAGTTGCTCTGACGCCTCAGCCCTTCCGCCCACCCCCGAGCCCCGACTTGACCCGATTCCCATTGCCGTCATCGTCCGAATTCCTCCCACGCCGCTGCCAATGGCTTCCGTCATGAGAACACACGAGATCCATCCGCTCCAACACGACCAGCCCTGTCCGTGCCGGGCCCATCGGAAGGCTTTCCGAGAGCTCGGCCGACACATCGTGTCGCCTCCGACGCGAATCCCCCTAATGCGCCTTCAGTTGTGCTGCGACGAGCTGTGGCCACGCCGACGTCAACGCGGGGCAAAGTGTTTTATGCGATTTTCCTGCAAATTCGAAAACGCTCTCCGGGGAGGTTTCAACGGCTGGGTCGGCGAAGCGATGGGGGAGGGGAAGGCAAGGGCTCGGCTGACAACGCAATGGATTCCAGGAGGGGCGGGGAACGAGGACGAGGAGTGTCTCTGGCACTTGTCAGTGGGATTTACATCCTCCGCCGCATCGAGGCACAGGCAGAAGAGGAAGGAATTATAGATGGGTCAGTAGAGAAAGGCAGTTGTTGCCCTTCCCATTAGCACCCCAGGGGACGTTGGCAGTTAACTTGGACATCACTGGCCGCTTTGCGATGAAAGCTGCCTCCTTTCCCTTCAGACAGGCACTGCTAATCGCTCTCTTTCCCTCTCGTTCGGCCTCTTTACAAGTCAATTGCGAATAAGTAAAATTGGCCGCACTTCAAGGTATTTATAGTTCTCGAAGCTATTCTTTGTCTTGGCGGTCACTTGCAATATATTGGTACCTCATTTCGTTCGAGTAGTTTTCGGCTTCCCCATCAGTCGGGGTCGCCCCCGCCACCCCTAGGGGGCTTTCCTGGTTCGCCATCCCCAAAATGCCAATCCGTCGTCTCTTTGTTGTTATGAATTCTATGATTCGCTTGTCGCATTATCATAGAAATTACTGCCAAAAACCGATCGCCTCCCGTCCCCATCCCCGTCCACGCACTTACGTCATGACCATATATCAAATATTTTTATTTAATGTTTTTATTTTAATATGGTTTTGTTATTTTGCAATTATTCTTTCTATTTGGCTTTCGGCGGATTTGCATGCATCGTATCACGACGACGGCGACTCGATTTAATGGGGATGGCTATGGCGATCGTCCCCGTGGGCCGGGGAGGTGCGCGGGCGGGCGTCTGCAAACCTGACCCCGGCGATGGCGAACAAATCAGCGCATTCAGTTCACGACTTCCCGCCTCGAGCCGCCCGTCCTCCCCGGGCGGCGATCGTCGGTCGGTCTCAGTTGGCACTTGAAGGGGTTTCGATTCGATTCGGTTGTGGGGATTTAAAATTAGCCCGTTGGCTAACGGTCCAAAGTGCAGATCGCCGGACACAAGGCGCTCGCCTGATGGTCACTCGGCCGGCGAGTGACCGCCGGGCGTCGTCACCGGTGGGTCCCACGTGTGCCCGCGCCGGACGCATGGCCTGCGCATGCTACCCCACGACTAACCACCCTCGCCACCCACCGTCCTCCTCCTCCTCCACTGATGCAATGATGATGATGGCGTTCTCTTTGTCCAGATGGCCGAGCTGATGCACCAGATGCGCGACCAGGCGCAGACCCTGGGCGGCTCCGTGGGCAGCATCCCCAAGACGCTGGTGGCCACCAGCGGCTCCGGCGGCGAGCTCTCCATGCCGCGCGCCCTCGCCGGCAAGGGGGTCCACACGACGCCGGCCACGAACCTCAAGCTGACAGAGGCGACGCGCAACGCCCAGCACGACACGAGCCCCAACCTGGTCTCGTCCAAGATGAAGTCCTCGAAGTCGTACACGCACGGCCTCAGCAACTCGGCGGGCACGGTGAGTACCGGAGCCTGGCTCCGGCCGCCCCCCCAGTCCTCGGTAACAGGTTTCCATCCCTCCGCAGGTCCACATCCCGACGTCGACGTCGGCGCAGGGCAACCTCTCGCTGCTGGCCGACATCTCGCCGAACCACACGCACTTCTTTGAGGTGATGTACGTGGGCAAGATCCGGGTCTCGCACAAGCGCGTGCCCTTCTCGTTCATCGACGACGCGCTGCCCAAGTTCAAGGCCTACGACGCCCAGCGGTCGCGCCTCCAGATGCAGATGTCGACGAACCGGAAGATGTCGCTGAACAGCGAGGCCGGCGTCAGCTCGTTTGAGGGCATGAAGGGGTCCTCCTTCAAGGAGGACGACGTCGAGGAGGAGGACGAGGAGCAGGAGGCGGCGCTGCAGCAGCGCGAGGACGAGGAGCGGCTGAAGGCCCTCGGCAAGGCGTCCGCGGATGCCGAGGAGCAGGCGGCCGCAGCGGCAGCAACAGCAGGCCGCGAGGAGGAGAAGGAGAACAAGTCGCCGAAGAAGCTCTTGCTGCGCGGCATGAGCCAGCTGGAGATCTCCGTGAAGAAAGAGTGAGTAGTCCTCGTTCACTTTCTTTAGAGCCCTTACAGGAACTGCATTGCTTCCATTCTGAAGCTCTAAATGCTGATTTCTTCCAAAATCCGCGTTTAAGAATGCCATAACTTTCCGAGAAGATTGGAAGTGAATTATTGAAATCGTGGTTTCAAGGTTTCTTTGCATTCGCCAGCAAGATCTTGCTAAATATGCCAAAAAAGCGAATATTTGAGTAAATTTGTCTTTATTTGGATATGGCCAGGGAGTTTTCACTTATTTCTCATTTAGTCTTTTTAGTGCTATCTTACACAACAGGAGCTTTACATAGGAAATATGAATAGATTGTGAAAGAATAGATGTGAATAGAATAGTCGATTTTTGGCTAATCAGGACAGGGATTACTGAATTTGTGTAGTCAGGGAATTCCCATGGGACTAATCAAGGATCGGCTTGGGTCGGGTGGTCAATTTAGGTCCAGTTAATAACGACCAACCAAACGACGGACTGACGAAAAGAAGGACGGGTTGACGAGGCGACCTGAATAGAAGCCTGTATGAACATCCCCCACCCACCGGCCCCTCTCTTTTGGTTTTAAATTAAAAATATGTATTCCAATTATTCTCCCACCGCTGCCCTTTCGGTCGAATACGAAGACCTGCTGCTGGCAAGTCCGATGCCAGTGCCTCCGAGCAGAACGAGGATGGCGTGGCAACGGCACCGGCCCAGGCCGAGCCCGAGGCCGAGGGCGAGGCGCCGCCCACGCCCAACGTGATCATCAACAAGCACCCGTCGCCTCCGCCCCCTTCGCAGGCGCAGGTGCAGGAGCAGGCGCCGGGGTCTCAGCACCAGCTGAATCCGCTGGATAAGTGAGTAGACGCCGTCGGACGATGGTGTGTCGTCGATGTCGATGACGCCGTCGTCGTCGCTGCTAGATGTCATAGATGCCCTTGTAGTTGTTGTTTTTGTTACTGCTTCTTTGTCCCAACCACCGTCCCTGGACTCAAATTTGCATCCCCCGAGCATGAACCCGAAATAGCCCGTTTATTAGTTGACCCTTAGTCCCCTAGTCCTGGTAGCGGCGTTGCACGGCCCTCGCTAATCTCTCGCTCTGGCCTCTCTCCCCGCGCAGCATCCCGAAGCAGCGCGACCGCTCGGCCTCGTACGGCTGCATCCCGCCGTACGTGGAGCAGAACCGGACGATGGTCTTCCTGATCGGGCGCTCGGACCTGCGGCTGATCTCGCCGGACCGCAAGCAGGTGCTGCTCTACAAGGACTTCAAGGACGTGGCCAGCTGCGCCCAGGGCCAGAAGAATGGCGACCACTTCGGCATCATCTGCCGCGAGGCCCACAACGACGGCTACATCGGGTACGTGTTCAAGTGCCAGTCGGACCACGTGTGCGACGACATCGTGGCCGCGATCTCGCAGGCCTTCGTCACCTGTGCCGAGCAGAAGAAGAAGGAGGCCAACCAGATATTCTCCTGCGAGCACTGCCCGATGCTGTGGTACCACAAGCTCTGCACCGACGTCGAGGGCCTCAGCGAGAAGAAGACTCAGGCGATGATCTTCCGGCACATCGAGTCCCTGTCGGACGACGAGCAGGACACGATCTGGGCGAAGTTCTACGGGTCGGAGAAAATGAACTCGCCGCTGTCGGAGCAGAACCAGTTCCTGATGATGCTCCTGCGCGCCCACTGCGAGTCGCGCCAGCAGCGCCACGTCCACGACACCGCCGAGAACCGGTCCGAGTTCCTCAACCAGTACCTGGGCGGCAGCACGATCTTCATGAAGGCCAAGCGCTCGCTGACCAACTCATTTGATCACCTGCTCAAGCGCAAGGCCTCCAAGGACGACATCGGCGTGCCGTCGAACACCCTAGGCGTGCGCGACATTCTGCAGGGCCGCGAGGGCTCGGCGGAGCCGCCGGTCGTCGCCGGGCCAGCGGGCAGCAAGAGTGGCAACGAGACGCCTCCCGAGGGCTTCCGCTCGCGCTCGAACACCCTGGGCAGCAGCAGCCCGAGCAAGCCCAGCGCCGAGCAGCTGAAGAGCCCCATGATGGACATGTGAGTGGCCTCCGAGGGCGTTCAAGGGCCCCATTTGATGCGTTCCCTCCCGTATCTTGCAGATTCATCAAGGTGGGCAACATTCCGAAGGAGGCCGATACCCACCAGGGCTCCTGGCGCCAGGCCATCCTCAACAGCGTGGTGACGCCCTCGAAGGGCCTGGAGAACAACGCCCAGGCCGAGTTCCTCTCGCCCATGCGGATAACACGTAGGTCGCCTCTCCTCCACATATTTCCTACTAATCCCAATCTCTTGCAGAGCCGAAGCGCGGCAAGCGCACGCCGGAGGAGCTGCGCGACCTCTGGAAGACGGCCATCCGGCAGACGATCCTGCTCAACCGCATGGAGACCGAGAACGCCATGCTGCAGGCGCGCCAGAACGAGAACGAGTTGAAGCGCATCAAGCTGGACTACGAGGAGATCGTGCCGTGCGACAAGCAGCTCATCGACCGCTGGGAGATGATCATCGAGCGTGACTCGGTCAAGATCGGCAACAAGAAGGACCCCAAGGTGCTCGTCCAGGCCATCAAGAACGGCGTGCCGCGGTCGAAGCGCGGCGACGTCTGGACCTTCCTGGCTGAGCAGCATTCCATGAACACGGCCCCGGTGGACGCCAAGAGGTTCCCCAACTTCAACACCCCGTACCACACTCTGCTGAAGAACCTCACCGAGCACCAACACGCGATCTTCGTGGACCTAGGCCGCACCTTCCCCAACCACAAGTTCTACAAGGATCCGCTCGGCCTGGGCCAGCTCTCGCTGTTCAACCTGCTGAAGGCCTACTCGATTCTGGACCCCGAACTGGGCTACTGCCAGGGTCTGGGCTTCATCTGTGGCATCCTGTTGTTGCACGTAGGTTTCCACTGGGTTGTCTCCGTCCGAGATCACGCTCACCGCGTCGTTTCCCTTGCAGTGCGACGAGGCCGACGCCTTCCAGCTGCTCAAGCACCTCATGTTCCGTCGCCAGATGCGCACCAAGTACTTGCCGGACATGAAGAACTTCCAGTTGGAGCTGTACCAGCTGTCGCGCCTAGTGAAGGACCACCTGCCCGATCTGTACGAGTGGCTCGACCAAAACGACGTCTCTCCGACCCTGTACGCCGCCCCCTGGATCCTCACGGTCTTCAGCTCGCAGTTCCCGTTGGGCTTCGTGGCGCGTGTCTTCGATTTGCTCTTCATGGAATCGTCGAAGGTGATCTTCAAGTTCGCCATCGCCCTGCTGACGGTGCACAAGGACGAGCTCCTGGCCCGCGACAACTTCGAGGAAATCATGGACTACTTGAAGGCGGTGGTGCCGAAGATCGACGCCAAGACCATGGAGAAGGTCATGAAACTGGTACGAACCGGACCGCTATTCCTCCTCTATTGGATGACCGACCTACTATTGACCTTCCCGTTCCTTCCAGGTGTTCACAATGGACATCAACCAGCAGCTGACGGAGTACAACGTGGAGTACAATGTCCTGCAGGAAGAAGTTTCGACGACGAACCACCACCTGGAAATGCTGAACCGCGAGAAATCCCAGAGCTCCCACTTGGAGCAGCAACTGCAGGTTCGAAGCCCACTGTCGTGGAGCATGATCACCATTTAATCATTTTTTATTTGTCGTCGTCTAGTTTGCCCAATCCTCTATCGCCCAGTTGGAAAAGACGCGGACCTCGCAGCAGTCCCAGATCACAGCGCTCCAGTCGCAGGTCCAATCGCTGGAGCTGACCATCCAGACGCTAGGGCGCTTTGTCGCCCACGTGGTGGAGCGCAACGTCGATTTGGAATTGCCGGGCGAGGTGCGACGCATCCTGCAGCAGTTGAACGACTTGGAGCGCCAGCGGCGGAAGCCTTTATTTACAGAGCGAAAAATCGGGAAGTCCGTCTCAGTGAACAGTCACTTGGGGTTTCCACTGAAAGTTCTGGAGGAGCTAAACGAAAGAGACGAACATGGTTCGCCTCAAAAACAAAAGAAGGAGAAGACACCTTTTTTTGAGAACACCTACGAGCAATTGCGACAACAGCGCTCGCAGGGCTCCTTCTCCGGTGGAAGCTCGGCGCAGCCGCCGCCACCTCAAGCAATCCCTACCACTGCGGCGGCCACGTCGTCGGCGTCAGCGCCCACGTCCTCATTCAATACTCAACTGCAGCCTCCAGCGCAGCCCCTGCAGAGACCCAACCGGTTGCTGGACATGTCGTCCGCGTCTATCGACTTTCAGGCGAAACTGAACGAGCTCAAACTGCCTGAACATGTAGACAAATTCGTGGCCAGCATCAAGAGCCCCCTGGAGGTCGACAGCGGGGTCGGCACTCCGCTCAGTCCCCCCAGCACCAGCAGCAACATCAGCAACATGAGCTCTAGCAGCACCAGCAGTGCCGACTCCCCCGCCGGAGGCAGCCTCTTCAGCCGCATGGGCTACAAGAACACGCCGACATCTCTGTCGCCAATGGCCAACTCCAGAACGATTTACGCTGCCGCACCCGCACCCGTACCCGTACCGACGGAGTCCAGAACAAAGACCGAAACCACGAAAAAATCCACTGATCTAAAAGTCGTCGAAAGTGTCCAAGTCAAGGCGGAGGAGATGCATCCGCTGAGCATGGTGGGCGATGTGAATGTCCGCTTCAATGGCACCACGCAGCTCAAGTCGAAGCGGCCGATCTACCACATGCGTCCGCTGGCGCTCACCACCACCAATGCTCCGAGCGGCGAGAGCAAACCAGAGGCTTCGAGCGCCAGTACGTCTAATAGAAGCTAACCATTTTGATTTCTAACCAGGTTCCTGCAGAGTCTCTATTAGGGCAGGGGATGGGAAGGAGAGGCGAAAGGAAATCATTAATTAAATTTGGAATTGTTGCGAATGCTTTGCTGGCTACTTTTTACTCAATAATCAAAGGATATAATCTAACATAACACAGAGGCAAGGAAATTAAGGCAATTTATGCACAAAGAGGCCATTTGTATGTCTAGGAAGGAACCACTACTTTGTTTCGTGCCGATGCAAGTCCAAGGTAATTCCCTCGAAGCAATCACCCGCCATTAAACTCCTCGGAGGATGAACCGACGACGGAAATGTTCGTCTATTAAATAATTCGAAATTCGTATGATTTGTTCCTTGAAATGAGACTTACTCTCGAAGATTAGTTCCGTTTCGTATTTTAATTGTATAATGGTAAATTAATTTGGTTAATTTCAATTTCCTTCTAGGTGGAGGTACCTAGAAGGAATATTGTTTTAAGGTTTTCCCCGATTGTCCCACTTCATTTGTACAAATTGTAATTATTTGATTTTATAAGGTGATTCGAAAAATATTTCTATTAACTATTTGTATTTGTAGAATATTATTTTTGAAATTGTACCCTACATTTTTAAGTGAAATGTAATTTCTTACTTAATTTGACTATTTCTATCATAAGAAGAAATAATTTTCTCGTTTCTAAATTTAAACTAAAATATAATTTATTACTTAATTTGTATATTGTCCACTGTAATGATGTGAAAGTTTTTTGTTCTCTGACTACAAATTCATTATGATTACAGACATTTTTAATAATAACTATCAAGTTAAATCTAAGCTTAATGCAAGTTACATTAAATTAAGTCTATACGCAATTTATAAAATGCAAATATATACAGTCAGGCATATATATATATATATATATATATATATATACAAACAAACAACCCATATTCTTTGTAATGCAGTCGAGGAAGATCAAGTACTTGAATAAAATAGGAATATTAAGCGAAATTTTGTTTCTCAGTACATGAAATATATTGTGTGAGTGCTTCAAATTTGAATCCAAAAGGAAATGCTTATATATAGATATAGTAAAGATCAGAAGTGTTGAAAGAACACTGGTAGCTAACTAGAAATCGATGTAAAGAATTGTAGTCGATCTAGGAAATTGAATAAACAACTGTATTATTGAAAATGTATTCATTTGGTCTTAAATATCCCAAAACCCTTGATGTGGTTCAAGAAAACAAGAGAGAATGTTTTTTTTTTTTTTTCAAATTTGGTATTTAACATTCATATGTTTATCACAATACAATAACCTTTTCGGATAGAAAACTTAAGTACATAAAATTATTTCTCCCGTTATTCGAGATTTTTCGAAGTTTTATCGTTTCTGCTTCGAAATGAAATGGTTTTCTAAATAAAATAATCACAGTTAAAATTTAGTTTAGAGCTTATTATTTTATTCTTGTGTTTGCCATGGCAACACATAATTTTACCTAGAAATCAAAATCAACTAAAGATCAAAATAAAATATCGCTCACCGAACCAATGTCCAAATGGACAGAAATTCAGTAAATAATATTTAAAAAAAAAAGAAAAACTAAATTATAAATTTGAATATCTCAAAAAGTATTTCTTACAAAAACTTCGACAGAAATCACGAGATTCCACAGCCAAAATAATTGTAAGAGAAACCTTTTGTTGAATCGTCGTCTTCGCCGTTCTCTTCCACAGTTTGTGGCGGGTCTGAGAAGGGCCTCTCGTGTCCACTGTCGGTACTGTCCCCCCTCCCAACCACCGGTCTGGTCCTCTGGTCCGGTCCGGTCTTCCCCTGCGTCCGGCGAGGTGTCGAGAAGAAGACTCAGCCTGGACGTGGTTTGTGGAGGAACCTCTAAGTCCTGTCCGGGTATATCAACTCGTCGGCCCCTGCCTGGACGGCTGGCCGTCTCACTCACGGATAGGCGGCGACGACTGTGTCGTGTGTCTACAAATCCCTCAAGCTAATCTACGGCTAGACGGCGGGCCCCGGCCCTCACTCCTTGAACTGCGGCTTCTCGCCGAACTCGGACTTGATGTTGGTGGCGCTGGCGGCGGCAGCGGCTGCGCTGAAGGCGGCCAGGTTGCCCAGGATGGGGTTCTGGGGCATCGCTCCGGCGGCCAGCAGGTTCGCCACGTTCGCCGCCATGCCGCCCGGGTAGAGGTTCTGATAGAAGAGCGGGTTCTGCAGCTGGAAGAGGGCCATCAGGTGGGTCAGCTGGAAGTTGGGCGGGCACTGGGCGTTGGGCATGTCCTGCGACTGCGCCGAGGCTGCGGCGGCGGCGGCGACGGCTGGGTTGAAGCCGGGCAGGAACTGGGGGAAGAGGCCGGGCAGGGGGTTCGAGTTGGAGCCGGCGCTGGGGTTGGCGGAGCCCATGAGCGGCTCGGCGGGGTCGGTTTTGAATCGCTTGATGTTGCCGGCGTCGGCAGGCAGTTCCTGGAGGGGGAAAGGAAGAAAGCCGATGAAATTTGGGTTTCTCGTGGAGGGCGCCGAGTCACTCACGATCTTCTTGGGGGGCCGACCGCGCTTGCGGGCCAGGAAGTGATCGGCCGAGAGCGAGGAGAGCGGCGTGGAGGCGTGGCCCAGGGGCTGGGCGGCCTTGGGCGACTCCTCCTCGCTGGAGTCCTTCTGCTTCTTGTAGTTCTGGTAGGCCTGCTCGCCGTCGAGCCGGTCGTGCTTGCGCTTATGGCTGATCATCTGGCTGCTGGAGTGCAGGATGTAGTTGCAGTTCTCGCGCACGCAGTGGATGTGGTTGCAGACACTCGAGAACTTGCACTCCTCGAACGGGCAGACCTCGGTCTTGAGGATCTTCTTGAAGCCGTCCTGCGATAGCTGGAAGTCCTTCATGTGGTACGACTTGTGCTTGTCTGCGCGAGAAGAGGGGAAGAGGTTCAGCTAGTAAGGAGGACACAAGTGGGATCGACTCTGGACCTACCCATGTCGGCCTTGTTCTTGAACGTGTGCTGGCAGCCCTCGCGGCAGCAGTGGTAGTGCGAGATCCGCTTGCCGTAGAACGGGCAGTCCTCGATCTTGCAGTTCTCGTGGGCCCGGAAGCGCCGGAAGCCCTCCTGGACGATCTCCGAGTTCTTGCGGTGGAAGTTCGCGTGCATCTGGACGTCGCTGGTGCTCACGTACACCTTGGGGCACTCCTCGTAGACGCAGTGGTAGTGGGTCTGCTTCCAGTTGTAGACGCAGCCGGCCCCGTACGCGGGCTCGCAGTCGTCCGAGGCGGAGAAGCGCGCGAAGCCCAGCCGGAGGCTCTCGCGGCGCTTCTTGTGCCACTTCAGGTGCCGGATGATGTCGTCCTTCTTGCTCAGGATCTTGCCCTGGCAGGGCTCATCGAAGCAGTGGAAGTGCTCGCGCAGGTTCTCCTGCCGGCACAGGGCGTTCTCGCACTCCAAGTACGACGAGAACTTGCGCAGGTTCTTCAGGTTCTCCTCGTTCTGTAGGAACGCGTCCAAGCTGGAGGCCGTCGTCAGGGCCGGAGCGGGGGTGGGAGCCGCAACCGCCACCGTCTGCGACTGCGACTGAAGCTGGGTCTGGGACGGGGTCTGTGACGACGCCTCGAAGCCGGACGTGGTCAGGAGCTGCTCGCTGGAGGGCGGCGTCAGGATGGCGTTGGCCAGGCTCAGCGGCGACACGTGCGTCGCGTCCTCGCTCAGCATCGACTGGCTGGAGCTGATGACGGCGCCGCCGAAGCCGAAGCCGCTGAAGGAGGAGTCGGCCGGCTGCTTGACCGGGGTGTACGGCTGTAGGCGGAGGAGGTGGAGAGAGGGGAACGAGGTTAGTGTCGTCGTCTTCGCGAGTGTCGAGTGGACCCCAGCCGGCTTCCGGGAACCCCGCTGCTCGCTCGCGACCGCCGCGGAGTTCGTCGGAACCTCGCCCGGCGTGTTTACAAACAAACCAGCCCCTGATTCAACACCGAGGGCCCAAGCGACCCTCCCTAGAGCTAGAGTGGTACCTACCATGTTCGGCGAATCGAGCGAGTCCGTGCTCTCCAGGCCCGGGACGCCCGAGCACATGGCCTCGCCCGACGAGCTGAGGATGCTGGACAGCGGCTGCTCGTCCTCCTCCTCCTCGCCGTGCTCGTGCTCGTCCGCTCCATCGGAGTCTCCCTCGTCGCGACGGCGCTCGCTCTTCACGACCACGCCAGAGACGTTGCTGGTGGTGGTGCTGGAGGCGGATGCGGAGGCGCTGGAGGAGAGGAGGAGCTCCTGGGGGCCTGGACTCTTCTCGGTGGGCGTCGAGGTCACTGTGGACGATTGCAAGAAGCTGTTAGCGAGGGAGTTCGCCTGCCCGCGGCCACAGCGCGCGAAGCCGGCGGCGACGGCGTCCCCAGCAACATGAGGGCCCGGCTGGGCGGCCAGCGTCGCGTCCAGGGGGGCGCCGAGGCAGCCCGGCGTCGTGGGCGTGAGGAGCAGGTTCGACATGGACGGCGCCATGTTGCTGAGGAGCATCTGCGGCAGGCTGAGGCTGTGGGCGAGCGCGAGGGCGGGATAGGCAGAGTGGACGGGATGGGTGTGAATGAGGGGCTGGGGCTGTTGGTGGGCTGGGGCAGGGTGGGGGCTAGCATTACTATTGGGACTACAACTACTGCTACTACTACAGTTGGTGTTTTGCGAGTGGGCGCGCTTTTGCGTCCGTGACGTTCTGGGCCTGTGCGACGGCGCGGGAGCGTTGGCGGTGGCGGTGGCGGTCGTGGCCTCGGGCTGTGGCGGGGGCGTGGTCGAGGACGAGATCTTCGCGGCGGCGAAGTCCTTGCTCGGCGACAGCTGCTCCAGCTGCAGTTGCTGCTGCTGCAGGAGCTGCTGCTGCTGCTGTTGTTGCTGCTGCTGCTGCTGCATGAGGTTCATCATGTAGAGCTGCATTATGAACTCCATCTGGGTGGACATTTTCGACTTGAACCCTCTGTTTTATAATTTGTTATTTTTCGTTTTAATCTTTTATCTCTTTTTATGGAATTTCTTCACAGTCGTTATTTTTTCATATGGATTATTCCTTGTTTGACTTATCGAACGAGAATTCGGTTATTCTTTAGCACAACAGCCCAGCAATTTGGCTCAAACAGCGGAAGGTCTCAAAGCACTCGCACACACACACACACAAGGCACTACAGTAGTCACAATCGGGACTTGGGTCGAGAATTTGATCGATCGGTCGGCGATCTCGATTCCAGATTAATCCACGCAATGTCTATGTCTTTCGATCTGTTCGTCGTCTCTCTATGCGTCTGTCCGGCTCGGAGAGGGTCTCGAGATGTCTGAAGGCGCAACAGGAGCTACGGGCAGCGATACGAAGACGATGCAGAGGCGAATGCGCAAAGCTTGGCGACGAGGCTCAAACTGATTCAACTCTTCCGCCGTCGCAGCTAATATAGCAAAATTTCCCAAGGCGATCCTCGGCGAATGTCTTAAAAAACAATCACTTCAACCCTCTCTCGCTCTCTCTCTCGCTCTCACGCTCTGGCGCCACTCTCGCCGCTTCCGACGCAACTTCCCCTAAAAAATTGCCGAAACAAAGGCGGCCGCTCTCAAAAAACTCCTCGGAAAATTCGCTCCGATCGCTCCGAACGAGAGGCTCGGCGAGGATCGCTCCACGTTGATGCTGTAGTTGCTGGCCCGGTGAAAGGGGTTGCAGCGGAGAAATTGTGCAATTTCTCGTAAAAAGCAAGCGGCACCGAGAAAGAGCGAAACAACCCCTGCTGTGGGACTCTCTCCCAACTGCCCGATCTCTCATTTCACTTCCTCTCGCCTCGTTTTTTACTCGCCGTTAAAAAATCCGAGCGCAGCCGAGAGCGAGAGAGAGAGCGGGCCGTGCTCCCTCCGTGGGTTGGGAAACATTTCGCAGCATTTTCCACCAATAAGTGTGTACAAAAACTGGAAATATCTTTGGAAAATCGCTATTTTTCGGCAAAAAGGACGAAACCGGAAACCGTGCGACCAACGGGAGCGTCGGAATTTCCCCTGTTGTCCTCTCTCTGTAGAGAGTGTCGAGGAATTCCATCGGTTTTGTCATCGGGATTGACCGATTTTCACGACAACGAATGGATATTAAAATGTTTCCAAAGAAAACGATAGGAATACTTTACAGGAAATGGACAATTTTGAAAATATGTAAGATACTTGAGGCTCCAGGCAAAGAATTGCATAGGGATCGATTGTTAACAGGACGCGGCTTCTGCTGAATTTGGCGCAAAGAATCCTTTCAGTTCCCGCTTCCTTCCGCTGCGATCCCTGATCCCGTGATCGCCCCTTGGTTCGCACCCTTCCGCAAAAACATCTGCGAATTTTCTCCAAATGTAAAATAATCGAAAAACGCAAAATTCGGCAAAGGAAATTTTAAAAAATCCACCAAGCGAAAAAAATTTGCATTACAAACGGCAAAAAAAGGTTTTTCGCTTTCCATTTTCGGGTTTATTTTCTGTTCTCCTTTCGTGCGCTTTGAAAATCCGGCGAGCGAACCAATAAAAAGACATTTGCGCAGAAAATTTGCATATTTTAATTGAACCGATCCGATCCTTCGGGGGTCCCCGACACGCTCGGTCCTCCGCACCGCCCTCAGCCCTCGGCCCACGGCTCACGGGCCTGTAACTCGGCCTTACATCGGGGTTGTGATCAATCGATCGAGCGTTTGAATAAATTACGCATGTAAATTTTAGCAAACGACCTCAACCTGGCGCCGCCGGAGGAACCTCAACCGGCCTCGATTAGCATAATTTTGGCAAGGGCTGCGGGCACAGGCGGAGCCAGGACGAAAGGTAGGATGGAAGGAAGCAGCCAGTGTTATGCAAATGACCTGCCATTCGGCGCATGCGCAGCGAAGCCGCGACTGCGACTCCGACTCGGGGCGAATCGCATGTAAAATTATGCAAATTACACCGAATCCCCTCCCCTGCCCGGCCTGGCCCGGCGTCGATCGATTTGTTCGTGATCGAAGCGTTCGCCGTCGCCGGTTTGTCACTTGGTCGGAGAATCTAATTCAATTGATTCCTCTCTCAGTTGGAGGACTCGGCACTGGTTGCGAGGAAGGCCGGAAGGAGGGAGGGGAGGGGAGGTGAGGTGAGGGGTGGGGATGGCAGGATATTGATTTCAGAAAGGTCGTTACGACCCGTCGCAACAAAATGGCAATAATGGCAAAATCAGAATAAGAATGGCAACAAAGCTGGATCAGCCTTTGTGGATCCTCGTCTGAGGACTCCGGCTCACGGTTCCTGCCCGATGGTGGATGGCTGAAGGCTGATGCCTGATGGCTCTGGGTGCTGGTGGAAACGGAAAATGGAAACATGGACATTTGCATATGTCTACTGGTCGTTTTCGGGCTTTCGTGCCTCGTTCGTCCCCCGTCCACTTTCCCTCGATTGTTCGATTTGATGTTTTTGATTATTTTGATTGGGCTTCCACGGGAGTGTAGAGCGGCGATATCGGGGAGGTGGGGTGAGGAGGGAATGCCTGCGTCCCTGGTGATCAAATGGAGTGACAAATATTATTTTACATCGAACATGTCGAGGGATTGTCAAAAAATCGCAACACGGAATCTGTTTTCTTTGAATTTGCATAAATTTCCAACGTTCGATTCGATGGTCGAACACATCTCGCATACACATATATTTGTTAGCCGGTCGGTGTGGGACATATGTCGAGGACAGAATTGGGAAGGCGTTCAACACAGCGATGTGCAATGGCTTGGAAACTAGTTCGGATGTCGCTGTCCATTCTGAAATGCCAATCTGGAGCCTGGACTCCAGAGGTCACAGGATGCGGCCTCAGGATGCGGTGTCAGCGCCGACGGAATCGTTTGCGGCGTCACTCCCATAACTTTTGCCAGTCAATCCCTCGCCCATCGTCCTCTGGCGCCTCTTTGTATTTGCCAGAGACAACAAAAACTGCCAGTACAATTGTCGGCGATCGTCTTCGGCGACTCCTTTGTTGCCGGGACGTCTCCTTCCGGGGCTTAGCCTCAGATTTATTGCACAAGGGAATGGTCTCGAGAATTGATTGCTTCCTCCGACCACTGAAATCTCTTCGATGGAGTGCCTCGATCAAGTCCTTCCCCCTCCCCGTCGACTTAGTAGATGACCACAGCCGATCCCGATTCGGAGTCGGTGCGGAACGGGCTCGTGGCCAGGTCAACTGACCGCTGGTCAGGGCCCCGAACCCTTTGCACCCCTTGAGACGACGACTCGAGCACGCGCCCAGCTTGAGGAAGCGGCTGGGAGGGGATTCCGAGCAGGCCTCACTCGCTGGTCAGTGGTCACTCGCTAGTCAGTCGAGCAAGGGGTGACTCCGGCGACGGCACGTGTCACCGACCCTTGACCGTTGAGCCCCGGCCCGTGACCATCGGCGGAGTCGAGATGGAATTAAGATCGCTGCTAGGAGAAGGCGTAGGAGCAGGATTTTGTGGAGGATTCTCGAGCTTGGCCAACGATGGACCAGGCTCGAAGCGTTGTCGAAGCTCCTTCTGCACTGGACACAACGACGAGTTGAGAGAAACGGTTAGACATGGATTTGCTGAGGCCTCGGCGTGGCTGAGGAGACGAAGGTCGGGAGATTCCCACAAGGCGCAACGGTTGTTTCGAGGCCGCGACCGGGATCGGAACCGGACCGGGCTCGGGCTCAGGATGAGGACCGGGAACAAATTGGGATCTAGAGTCGCTTCCAGTTGCCCGTCCGCCGTGGCCCGGCTGACCCTCTAATTGAGAAACAATAGCAACAACAACATTGCCTCGTAACCAGAGCCGCGCCGCAGCCGCCATTTTCACGAACCCTTTCCGAGGTCCTGCGTCTTGCGTCCTTCGTCCTGCCCCGTTATTCGGCGAGCATGTTTCACGCTGACCCCGATCGCGCGACTTCTGGGTTGCGGAAGGGTGGAGGAGGAAGGAGGACGAGCGGCTACGAAGGGTCGGCCGCGGTCCACAGGCGACGGACGCCGGGGTCGGTCGCCGAGGACACGGATGACAGCCATTCAATCTGGCGTGATTTGAATTTCCAAAGCTCGGCGACGACGACCGCGGCCACCACCTCGACGTCGCCGATGTCCAAACCGGTTCCGATCTCTCGCGCTCCGGCGGCTGTCGGCTGTTGGGCGCCGGATGCCGAGATCGCGATTCGTCCGACCGACCCCGGAGCCGTGGCCGGAGCCGGGGCCGAGGCCGGTTCGCGCCCGGTCCAGTTGCGGCAGAATCATCCCTTTGTTGTCTGCCTCCGTCCGCCGCGTTCGCGTTGCCTTCGCGCCCGGGGAGTCCATGGGAATCCGTTTGAAAACTGACGCAAAAACAAAAAATAAAACAAAAAACGCAACGAAAGGATTTCCAACGTCTTGTCTTGCCCTGTCTTCGTTCGCGTTGTCTTCGCCTGCCGCTCCGGCTCCGGCCAAAGCGAAACTCTTTCCCTCCGCAGCAATGGCGGCAGCTGCCCAGTCACGACCCGGTGCCGTTCCTTGGGAACTTCCTCCAACGGTCGGCCCTCGCTCGATCGCCTGCTCTGAACAGAGCCGACGACTCTGGCCGTTCGTTCGTTGCTCCACGGCTCGTCCTCGCCGTCGATGCCATCCGTCCGACGCCTGGAACTGATCAATGCCCGCTGGGTCACCGGAAAACCTGTTCTGCGCTGACCACTCAGGAATCGGCCAGTGGCCACTCCCTGCTCGTGCTGCGGCGCCTTACCTGCCGCCCGGCGCCCGACGGCCGACGTCCGCTGACCAATCGGCAACGCTCTCGCCGTTCGCACCTCGCAGAAGAGAGCCGGGGAAACGGAATAATTATCTCGGATCGGACGGTCAGATCGGACCCTCGGACCGATGGACCCTCGAGGATGACCAGCGAGGATGATCGCCCTGTCCTCGCAGTTCACACCTCATGCCGACGATCAGCCGGGCGAGCTCTTGATCGGCCAGTCGGTCGGTGGTGCGATCATTAGCATCCCTAATGGTCACTGCGTCCGTCCGGACGAGGGTCCGATCGCCTGTTAATCTCGTTAGCCTCGTGCAAATATTATGAAAATTGATTCCCTAAGTAGCCGATTTATGCGTGAGGGTCAGGCGAAGAAGACGCTGACTAGGGGAAGTGCAATCAATAAGAGGAAAGGAATGGAAATCTCCGGGGATGCCATTCGAGCGATATCTGAACGCCGGGCCGGACCGGAAGGGACGACGGATCTGTCGAGGTGAAGAGCAGGGACTCCAGACTCATTCAAAGTGTCGGAGACTCAGCTTCCTTCGGCAATTAATCGTGTTTTAATTGTCGATCGTTGACTGGGACTTAGTATTCGACTCCCTGTAATTCCCTCCAAATGACGGCTTCTCTCCGCCAGTTCCGTCGCCGCTGGACGCCGTCGTCGCCGAGAGAAGAAACCGAACACCGTCGAGTTCTATGCAAATGCCATCCATTCAGATTGAAATTTCCAAACGGAAAATAATATTTGACACTCCATTTGAGCACCATGGAGAACGGTGTTCCCGCGCACGCAGGCCTTTCCTCACCGCCGTCCCCGCTCTCCTCTCCGCTCTCCCATTGACGCCCAATCAAAATAATCAAAAACATCAAACCGAACAATCGAAGGAAAGCGGACCGGCGTCGGGGGACGAACGAGGCACGAAAGCCCGAAAGCGACCAGTAGACATATGCAAATGCTTCCATGTCCATGTTTCCATTTTACGTTTCCACCAGCACCCAACACCCAGAGCCATCAGCCATCCACCATCGGGCAGGAACCGTGAGCCGGAGTCCTCAGACGAGGATCCACAAAGGCTGATCCAGCTTTGTTGCCATTCTTATTCTGATTTTGCCATTATTGCCATTTTGTTGCGACGGGTCGTAACGACCTTTCTGAAATCAATATCCTGCCATCCCCACCCCTCACCTCACCTCCCCTCCCCTCCCCTCCCTCCATCCGTCCTTCATCGCCACCAGTGCCGAGTCCTCCAACTGAGAGAGGAATCAATTGAATTAGATTCTCCGACCAAGTGACAAACCGGCGACGGCGAACGCTTCGATCACGAACAAATCGATCGACGCCGGGCCAGGCCGGGTAGGGGAGGGGATTCGGTGTAATTTGCATAATTTTACATGCGATTCGCCCCGAGTCGGAGTCGCAGTCGCGGCTTCGCTGCGCATGCGCCGAGTGGCAGGTCATTTGCATAACACTGGTGGCAGCCTCGGCGCCGCCTCCTCGCCCCGAGCCCGTGCCAGGGGAAATTCGTGCCAAAATTATGCAAATTCGCGTCGGATTGAGGTTCCGATTGAGGTCCTGATTGGGTTTCCGCTAAGCACGATCGAGTGACGGAGAGAAATATTTCCGGATCGCGAATTGAGTTTCGAATGCGAAACTGTTTATGCCTCGTGTTCCTCTGCAGCAACGTGGACAGATGGAGATTTGATTAATGATCAGCTCAACGTGGATCTAGAAGATGGCGAGGGATTTTCACGCATCTCAACATATCGAGAAATTATTGGAGAAATTCATTTATTTTAATTTTCTTAATTAAATTTGCCATCGAGAAATCGTATGGAATTACAACATTTTTGATAAATGATTTTATGAATTATCCTTTCATACGGATGAAAGGAGACTTTCTCACGCGATCGTCGTGGATCCTGGCTCGAGGCTCGGAAATGGTCGGAAAGGTATTTTTAGGTAAAAAATGGTAGAAATGACAATATTAAAATTAATGGATTTGCCCGAGACACAGGATACTTTTTGCATCATTAGTCCTCGCCAGGCGCCCGTCGAACCTCGGGCGCTACGTCCTTCACCCTTTTTTGGACGCAAACTGTGCGCGCGGTTTCGGGCAGAAAATCCTTTATTTCCAAACTCTTTCTACCCGGCCGTTCTTCCTTTCTGTCTTCCCTCCTTCCTTCCTTCGTCCGTCACGCATCCCCGCTCGCGTAATCCTTTCGGTGTTGTGAAAACACGGCCCGTGATGACGACTGCGGCGCCGAAGATCGGCCAGACTTCCCAATAGACAGCATCGGCATCAATTAATTTCGCCGGCTCGTCCGCTCCCCACCCGGCCGCCTCGCCGCGAAAGGGTTGCCGTCCTGCAGCCTCCCGAGGCCCCGCACAGACGCCGCTGCCGTTGCAAAGATTTATATTTGCTATTATTGCCGTTGTTGCTGACGTTGTTGTTATACATGTGTTGTTGTTGTTGTTGGTGGTGGTGATTACCTCCGCAAGGGTTGCAAAATTTTGACAGCATTTTAGAGTTCCATCCATTGCGAAAGGCCATAAAATTCGGAGCTCCGAACTCTGAACTGCCGATAAATACCGATCGCTGTAACTCGATCTTCAATTACGAACATGTTTCCCTGATTGCGAGAGTCCGTCGAGCCGCTCTCTCAGACTACAGAAGAGTTCCCTCTGCTTCATCGGCCTCTCCCGTAGTTCGGTTTCTCTACCGCTTCGGTTTCAGCAACTCAACCCACGTCGATCGGTGGCGTCAACCGATTCACCGGGAGTCACTCCGGAGTCGAAGCCAATCATGAGTAGGCGGAATTCTCCTCCGCGTGCCATGACCCGGAGGATTACGCCGCGATTGAGTCATCCAACGACCACTTAAAAATTCATTATTTTAGTTATATATTTCGATAGTTCAAACATTTTGATATACCATAAATTGCATAAATATTTTGTTCGATAAAATTTCTTAAGTATATTTCTGATGTGCAGCGAATTAATAAATTAATATATTTTTGATTCGTTCATAATTCTCAATTGTTCACGAACCCCTTTACGCCTTGTAAAGTCCGTGAACCACTTCAATCGTCATCGAAAACCAATCGATAGATCGGGCTCGTGATCTCTCAATGGAAATTTGCATATACGCCCCTTTCCGCAGAGGACTTCGGCCGCCCTTGTGTTGACACTTTGTGGCCGGGCATGTCCCATTGACTCGGATATTTACATACGGATATATGTTCGACTGTTTGTCTGTCGTGGAAGATTAAGAAGTGAGCAGTGGCCATTAGGCGGTTCGAGGATACTTAGTGTGAAGGCACTTGGATTAGAAGTGTTGAGAACTTTCCCAGCCCCGTCCCAGCTCCGACCCCGAGAGGAACTTTGTGCCTCCTCGGAACAATTAAATCGATTTATCATCACCTCCCGTCGCAAAACTCTTGCAATCGACGAATGTCGTTTTTTACGTCATTCCATCGATCGATTCATCATCTCGGTCCGATCTTCGGAACGGACGATTTCGCTGAAGTGTGAAGATCCTGGAGCAAATCGTAGATCGAAAAAAAACGACGAAAAACTTCAAAATTCGCAACCATCAATCAATAAGTCCATCAATACATCATTTCTCAGGTCGCTTTCGAAGGCGAAGAACCACCTAGGAAATCACTGGGCGAAAATGCTGTAACTGTAAATTCAGAAACACATTTTATTTCCTTATAATTGGGATTATTGCGAAGTTCTTGAGATGCCACATCGGTTGTCATGCATTTGTAAAATGCAAATGAAGCCTTTCCCGACCGATGTCACGCCAAAACCAAACGAAATGGTCGATCAATGCAAATTTCCACTTCCAAGGAGCCGGACGGATCCGACTCCCCGCCCCTCGGTAACAGTAGCATCTGCGAATCTGACGTTTTAATTGGAGAAGCCGTTATAGTTGAATTGAAGAATTGAAGCCGCGGCCCATGGAAATGAGGTCCCGGAGGTGGAGAAGGAGGGATTCGGAACGATTCGGAGGACTGAAGTCGATCTGTGTTTAGGATCATGGTAAGCTCGTACCTGCTTCTCACCGTTCGGCACAAAATATTGATTGAATTTATTCATTGCCAAAAGTATTTTCGCGCCGATCTCATTTCGAATGCCGAATGCCGGAGGATGCAATGCGAAAAATTCCCACGAGCGAAATTTTCCGGTATCAAATGTCGAGTGCGTCTGCGATCTGTCGGCAAAGGATTAATGCCAGGGCTAATGATTTTCCTCATCGCATCGGGATGCCGAGATCGGGATGCTGGACGGAAGGGTTCGCAAGTCGTTGATGCAAAAATGCAAAATTGCAACTCCTGGGCGAACCCTTTGCAAGGACTCTCCTTGCTCAGGACTACCTGCGGACGGACGGAGCGACTCCAAGATAGGCAGGCGAGCAGAAAAGCCGAGCCTTCCCTATACCCCTTCCGCATCCGAGGAAGGGGTTAGGAAGGGCCATGTGGCATATTGGGAGCTAAGGCATCCCTTCACAGGATCGCATGACCGAGCAAATTATTTTTCCACCATTTTCATGAAAATGCTGACTTTCCCCACACTCTTCTATTTTGAACGAGCGTTTTCACTTTTGTTTTCATTTCTTATTTCCGATACTCTCGGTTATTTGATATTTTCATCTCGATATTGAAACTCCACTTGGACTTCTCTGACAATTTGGCACCTTCGTCAATATATACTTCATCTTGCGCAATTTCGATCGAATTACGAAGTCCTGCGAAGATTAGACGACTCCAACTTAGGCGATCGACTGATCGACGGGTCGAAGAATCGTCTGGGCGATCGGCCAGAAGGCTTTTCAACATATCGGAATACCGATCCTCCCCCCGAATCCGCACCTCATGTGTGGCGAAAGACCGGTCCTGAGATCGGAAGCGAAATGCGAAACGCATTGGATTCCACTGCTTGACCCGTGCTTGACCCCGCTGTCAACACAATCGATTTATTTGTCGTCCAGCTTCCTGGCCATTGTGTCCAGTGCCGGCCGCTCCGTCGTCACATCCCGTCGTCCCACTTTTGCATAAATAATCCCATTAATTGCATTATTAGCAGGAAATTAAGTCCGGGCATTGGGTAAACAGCCCATACGATGTCGGAGTCGATGGCCGACGAGTCCGCCCCGTCCGAGGATGCCGGCCAGGGTCTCCGGCCACACAATAAAGCCGAACAAAGGAGACACAAAGTGAAGAAGTAACAGCTTAATAGACGAACGTTTATTCAAATGCGAGCAGCACACAATGGGGATCATTTTCATGGATCGCAGGCCCCGCAGTCCGAGGTACGGACGATCAAGATCAATACATTAAGGATGTGTCCTCGCGATCCTTATTGTGTGAATTTTCCCAAGAAGAAAAGGAAGACTCGATTCGATAAATTGGAAACAAAACAATGAAAATTTGCCTAAAATTTCTTGATAAGTTCTCCCCGAAACCAGCATCGCGATACGAGGACGGCCGACTTCTACCTGAGGCGACGGCGACGCCCGAAGGGATCCTCTTCATCGGCATTTAACCTAATGGACCCTGACCTATGGACTTGAGGGGCCCCCTAAGCTGTGGCAAAATGTCTTTCACGGGTGAATTCCTTAATTTCGTCCTTCGCTCTTTCGTCTCTACACTTAGGCAGGGAATTGAACTTCTTAAACAGTCGACGGTCGCTGGATGGACGGGTAGCGACCGTTGGGCCAGAGGAGCATCTTCAGGGCATCGGAGCGACGTCGATTGCGAAATAAGGGTGGCGAATTTCCGGACCGTCCAAACAAATATCCATCAAACGCCGAGGTCTGACGGAATCTCCCCGGCTTAGTATTTGCTTAGGTCATAAAGTAAACTCAGGACTCCAGGCACTGATCATTAATTTCCCAGCGATGATCAATGATCATTGATCGGGGGGCAATCACGGCCCGGACAAGGCCAAAGACGAGTCCGAGTCCGAGACCGATGATGAACCGATTCCTCGGCGATATTTCCATCGGTCGATGCGAAAACTCCCGGAGCATGTGGAGATCTGGCGAATATTCCGAAGGCCCTCTCTCTGCTATCGGCGGACTTTTGGAAGCCTCTGTAACCCGGTGCAGAGCGTGTAACGTTGGGCTCGCCGATTTAAAACGTAATTCGATTAGATCGAGGGGAAAAGGGAAGCCATTCACGGGGTTTTCCACGTAAAAACAGCATGTTTTCATCCTTTGTCGAATTTTCCCACTTCTCCAGCTGCTCCGGAGCGGTCCGGCGGATCCGGCTCCTGGAGGCCGGAGATATGCCAACAGTTGTCCCAAATTCCATAACAATCCTTTCATTGATCATGCAACGTGCCAGCACAAAAAGGATTACCCCTCGAGGACGACGCACACACAGACACAGACATAGACACAGAAATAGGCACACACACATGCACTCCCTCACCCTCGTCCGGGTGCCGTCTGGATCTTGTTATTTCAGACGTGGTAAAAGGAACAGCGCGGGAGTCGGGGGTGGTTTCGCTTTCCCTCTACCTCGCTCCTGCTCTCTCTGACTCGCCCTCTTCTTTACTCTCCCTCGAACGAACTCCTTCCTGTTTGTTTTACAAGGATCCCGGCTGCAGGACGAACGAACGCTCCCTGTGACCCAAATCGCTTCGGAGCAATTGAGCCCAAGTCGAAACAGCGTTCCATTTTCAACTGAACGTGGAGCGAGGTGTGGTCTTCACGTGGCCACTTGGTCACTTAGGAGGCAGTTCAAGCTGACCACAATTAAATTGAGGACTCTACGGACGACACCCATTAGTGGACCGCTGAGTGAGGGCAGGGGGAACCAGTTCCCGACCGCCGCCTGGTCAACCGCGACGGCTGGAAAAAGGATCGAAATTTCTCTGGAAACATGCAAATTCCCAATTGCGCCTGGCTCGTGCCCGAATTATCCCTTTGTCCACCGAGTATCGTCTGCTGACCGCGGGCACGCGTCCAGCGAGAGCGAGTGGCCACGGGGTCAGCCTCGTTAGCGCGTCAATTCGTCAACCCCTTTGTCGGCGCCCTCGAGAGGACGAGCGGCGGATGCGCGGAGCGTGGCGCATTCGGTCGCTGACCAGCGGTCACTCAACGCGCCCTACCTCGCCGTGGTCTCTCCGGGCTGCGAGGGGTTGGGCGCGGATACCCGAGGATGGCCGCGATCGCAAGGATTGCGAGGAACGGGGAGAGGGTTCCCTCAACCCTTCCCCTCCGTCCCTGTTCCACGGACACGTTCGACCCTCCCCCGCCCCAGGAAACGCCAGATGCGCAGTCGCCGCTCCTTTGCTGTAGCATCGTCAGTTCATGGATTTTCCAAACGAAAAAAAATTCCATCTTTCGACAGAAGAAGTCGTCCACGCACGACGATGTTGCCAGTTCATGCCGGTGCCCATCGGTCGACCCATGTCGTAGGTCACTCATAACGTTTGTGCTTGTTCGTGCTGCCTCCCGTCTGCGTCGGCGCCCGAGCCCGACCCTCGCTTTCCTGGCCTTCACCTTGCACAGCATCCCCTAAACCGAGCCTGCAACAACGTTGCCATTGCCAAAACACCAACAGCGTTGTTTACTTTTGAAAAATTCAGCGTTTTCAAAACTGCTCCGATGATCGAAAGGGTTGAACGAAAATAGGGAAAGAGGGAGAGGTAGAGAAAGAGAGGAACAGACACACTGAAACAATTAAGCACAGTGGGTCCACATGTGCTTTGTCCGCTGGTCTCTGCATCGAGTCTTGCTGGTCTCGGACCGCGACTCGTTCGCCCGTGCGAAGGGACCACGCCGCGTATTGCGTGGCGGCAAACGCGAGCGTACGGACAGACGAATGAACGGACGAGAGGAAAGAACAGTGCGTGGATGCAGGGCGCGCTGCCCGACGAGCACGATGTGTTGGAAAGAGTTTCAATGCGTAGGGAAGGGAGGCTATTTTAATTCAAAAACACGCTCGGTCAACTCGGCCGGCATCGACACCCTATGCAATTAGTCTCGAAGTGGACGAAGCGGGGGAGGGAGGAGAGTGAAGCTTCCTGAAGTGAGGCTTGCAATGTCCTAATCCCTCACTCGTGACGACTGCCCCGATCTTGCCGTCACAGCTGCACCTCGGAACTCCTCAAGAAATCGCCCTTTTACCCCTTCTGCGTAAGCGAAAAAGTCGGAGAAGAAGAAGAATAGGAATCAGAGGAAGCACAGGAGAGGGGAGGGCGGAAAGGAAAAGTAGCAATTTGCGAAATATCAAGTTTCCCAGCCACATTGGATGGGCGACGGGACGCAGGCTGCACCTTGATGGGCGAAACAACTTCGCAAGGATCGATTCGCCGATCGGCCGAGAGAGCGACGAGCGACGATCAATCGATCGTATGGAAGGCGGAACCCTTTCGCACAACGCACACAGGCACGCACACACACATGCCGATAGACGGAGACAAAGGAACACAGCCAGAGAAAGTACGAAATTCAATCCTTCCATCGATCATTCCTGTTCCGCAAACATTGCAATATCCTCGCAGCTTCCGACAACGCAAAAATTTCCCATGGCCATCGCCGAGGAGGAAAACTTCGCAAAGGATCCCGATACCGTCCCCGATCCCTCCTTAGCCCTCCTTCGAAGGACTCCCCGAGATTTACGATAGATCTCGAATGACGACGATCGATGCAGGTATCAAAGGGTACGAATGCGAGACAATGCCGAGCCGAAGGGGCGACGGAGAGGCCTTGAACCTTTGCCAAAACCGGCGGTGGACCGTCGAGGGTATGCGCGAAGAAAGGGATCGGTTCCGTGCGTCACGTCTTATGATGTCATTCCCATTTTTTCCTCTTCATTTTTCAGGGAATTATTCTCGTAAAAATCAACATCGGGACGTCCCGATATATGTCCGCTGCCAGTTCACCCCATGGCCATTGAGAGGGGAGGAAGGGAGATATGAGGCAACGAAATAATCCATATCTGCCTCGGCCGATAGTCATCGGGTTCACAGTAAATTACATCCAGAGGTGAAATGCAAACAAAGACGCTGCGGAGAAGGATCACAACCCTTGCGCTCGTCTCCTCTTTCTCTTCCTCTGCGTGGACGCATTTCTCATCTTTCCCCGTCCCTCTCCCCCGTGGTCCCCGGCCGTCGTCTTCTAATGATCTTTGTCTCGGAATGATCGGCAATTTCTGCGTTTTCTCTCCCAAAACGCACCCGATTTCGACCCGACCCTGGGGGCCGCAGGAAATGAGTGGATTGAGCTCTTCGGGTCGACTGTTATGGATGGCAGTGGGGTGCGTCGAGTTTGGGTTGAGTTTACTTCGGGTTCAGGATCCCGAAGGATGGATGCAGTTGGGAATTTAAGCAGTCACCCGTAAAGACATTTCGCCACAGCCCGAGCAGCGCGGAGACCCCGGAGCAGAGGTTGACGTCCATTAAGGTTAAATATTCGACGAGCGTTCAAATTGAAGCCCCGATTACGATATAAAAGATCCTGCGCATCTAGGTATAACTACAAGATCTCTAAGTGGACATCAAGATTCTCGCCAGGTTCAGTCCGAAGCCAGATAGTGACTGACCGAGAACACTATTCAAATTCCACTCGTGTAGTCGTGCGGCAACAGCAACGCATGAGCAATAACAATGCCACGGAGAGATCGAGGATGCGGCTACGGCGTTTCCCCTAGTGGACGATGGTTGGATGCTAGCGGATATTCAAAACCAGTTTGGGCCATGACCATCGCATATGCATCCCTTTGTTATCGCTCATAACGCACCACATGGCAGGAGGAAGCTAGGTTAGAAAAGGATTGCACGAAACAAAGGGTTCGCCGGCGTCTGTGTGTCCGCGGGGTGGTGGTCCATATTAGATTCGATTTGGCCAGCGTCCCTGTCTAGTGTAAACATCGTACTTCGCGCCGAGGTTCGTCAGCTTACCCCTGTCCTTCCCCTGGCTTCGGCTTTCGGTCGGTCAGCCTCACCTCGGGGAGATGCGCTGATCGCGATCGAGACGAGCCGACCGGAGCCGTGGCGAGTCGTCTCGGAATGTAGCAAGGGTAAGGGGTTGAAGTTCATAAATATATTTAATTAAGGGTCAACACTGCGTCTGTCCGTCCGTTATTGGCGTTGTTGTTATTTTTCTAATGCAGCTTAAAATTTCTTTGAACTCTGTTGTTGTTGTCACATCAACGGTCATATTTTTCGTTGTTGGGTTGTTTGGTTGAATCGTCGACCATCCACCAGGTATCGCCACCATGGAAGGGTTGATTTTTCCTGGACACAATGGACGCTTACTTGGTAACATAAAACGATTAAATAACCATGGAAATTAAGGATAATAAAAAGTTTCAAATTTCTATTGGAAATTCAGCCATTCTTATAATGCCATAGCTCTCAGACTAGCATACAAGATAGAGCGCCTAATTCGATTCCCGCTCTGGCATCAAAATACATACATTTTTATGCATAGCTCTGATTCTCGACAATTCGTATTCGCATTGATTAATTTTAAATTAATATTAGATAGTATTAGATTATAAATACTATTGAATCTTTCAAGCGCCCTATTTTTGTTTCTTTAATTTTTAAGAAAAGCACCCTGTGCTTTCCGAACGCTTCCAATTATCAAGTAAGGGTGAAATATAACCAGCGTTGCTGAACTGTCAAAATCGATAGATCAAATCCCTTTCAATCAGCTGTTTAAGAATGGTGCTGCTCTCTGGGTCTGGCATAAGGAAGCCATGTGGTTTGTGGAATGAATAAACGTTTCGACATTTAAAATTTTTCAAATTCAGGATTTTAGATGAATGCACGTCGTTTCCAATTGGGAGAGAAATACCCCACACAGATTATCCGATGAGGGTCATTTCAGAAATCCTGATAATCTATTAAGCATGTATAATTTGTATGCATTCGTGGTCTATAATATAATGCATAATACTGCATAAATTCAGATCACGTAGGTTTCAAAGTCGAGTCTTCGTCGGCGCCCCTTCGGCATTCTCAAGGCTATTCGCGAATCGGAAGGAGGGATTGAGGACTTCACTTCAGCTAAACTCTCTTCGATTTCGCAGGTCTCGTTCCCCTCGGAGGATTTGGGACATCGCACAAGACGTGTTTCCTCTCACTCCTCTCGTCGCTTTCGTCACGCCGCGGCCCACCACGGCAGACACGAGCGACTGCACGGAAGGACGGACGGACAAGTGGAAGACTAGGCGAGTGTCTCGGGTCCCTGATCTCGAGCCGACGCGACGCGACCGAGGAGTTGCTGTTGTTGTATGCGAAATTGCGTGGACGTCATCGAGCCGTGCACGTCGATCCCACACGGCTATGCGAGAGGCCGAGGGAAACCTCGAGTGCACTTTATGGCAGTCGACGCATTGAGATGCAGTACTGAACAAACCTCCGTCACCCCCTCTTCCTCGGCCGCTCCTCCTCCCACACACACTACTCCGCCAAATATGGATCGAATTGGTTTTATTGCAACCGCTGACATCTCGCTCCGATCGCGGACGCAGGACGGAGGATGAAGGTGGAGGGGGGGATGGCGAATGTCGCGACAACATTGGATTTCATATAAAAATAAAAATGGTTGTTATTGTGGCGGATTCACTTTCCGTTTCGAAAATAGCACTGCAGCAGACAAGGCCTGGAACATGTGGCACAGACCCTGCCTCGCCTTTGACGAAAACTGATGCAGAGAGCGAATTCGACGGAAGGCGACGGAGACCGAGGATCGACTCAGGTAACATTCAGAGCGAACTCCCGCACTCTGTGACGACGAGGTGACCACAAGCCGGCGGAGGAAGCGATCGAAGATGGGATCGTCGATAATTCGAACCCTTGAGACGAGACCTCGAGCGCTGAGGTCTCGCCTGAAGTAGCGCCCAACTGTGGTTGAGTGGAACATGGCGAGTGAGAGTGTGAGAGGGTGAGAAATTTGCGGATACTTCAGACAGCACACACACATTCCATGTGGGTGTGTGTGTGTTGCGAGACTGTGTCGCAACCATGAAGCAATCTCTGCTATCTAAATATTTGAATACGCTCGAGATTGTGCCGGACGGTTGGTGATGAGGGTGGCGATCGACCCAACCCAGCTTGGGCGTGGCAACACGCAAAAGGGGCAGACAACGTCACTGCAAACGGAGAGGGGCGGAGAGTGAGCAGGATGCAGTGCTCGAGCACTCCCGAGAGTACCTGCACTTGGTGCGGGTCGCCTCGCCTCCGCTCCTCCGGCGACGGCGATAAGAACACGGAAATCCCTACCGGCGAAACGAGATATCGATCCAGAAGAGCGGGCAACCGGACAAGCGAGAGAGGGAGTGAGCGAGAGAGAGGATGGCGGTTTCATGCGGTTCCAGTTTTATCAAGAACCCTCAGTGTAGGACTAGTGGAGTGTAAAAAAAACAAATAAATAGCTAAACATGTTGCACGATATCGATCGCCAATTATTCACTACTCCGATTAGCCTCGCACTTCGTCTTCTTCTTTGCGTCGTTCATCTTCCTTCCCTTCTTCCGTTGTGGCGACGACGACGAAACCGAAAACCGGAAGCCGCGACGCCCGAAGCGCATGCAACACTATCTCGGCGTCCCTCGCCGCTCGCAGGAGTGTCGGAGGAGGCCCGGGAACGGACACCACACGAAACCCGCTCAGGGCAGACGCTTCACTGGGAATCGGACTCTTACTCACTTTCGATTATGTGGAGCAGCCGATCAATCACTCAGCGGCCTCTGACCTTGGGGCCAATGAGAGATGGAGGAGAAGGCGAACCGACTCCAAATGAATGCCGGTCCTGACGTCACAGCCCCGCCGCTGAGCGCCCCATGTTTGGGTAGTTGTGCGATTGCTGAACGTTGGTCGTCTGTCGGAATCCAGTGACGATCATCGCCCTACAGCCCGTCGCCGAGGCCCATGCGCTGCGTCGGGGAGGACGGAGGGAAGGCGTGTGGGGTGTCGGCGACCTGGTATGCCTTCCGGTCTTCCGGCACGAAGCGGGCCCGTGGCTTTGCCCACGAGGTGGAGACCGTCCGCCCGGTCTGCAGCACACGTCCGCCGACACCTTTGGCCGATAAGAAATTGCGCGTGTCGTTCGGTGGCATTCCGGTGTCAACGATTCTAACATCTTGTGCTAACTCGGTAACTGAAGTTTCCAGCCGGTATAGACTGGCTGTCTGTCGCTCCATCTCGCTGTCCGTCCGTCCGCCGTCCGTTTATATAGGCATGCATAACTTCCTGATAGTGTGTTCGGTGGCCCATTGGCGTTTGTAGGTGGTTGCGAAAATGGAAGTATTATGCGAATGTGCGAGGAATACAAACGATGGGCGAAAAAGTCAATTACATATTAAAAGAATATATACTATATAATAAGAATAATAATAATATTGAGAGTGCTCGGCGCGATCTATGGGGAAGGCTGTATCTAGACGACGGGCTGAACTGGTCTCGAACCTAGATTTCGTTCTCGCCATGGGGAAAACATTAGCAGTTTCAGTCCGCGACTGGGACCGGCGAGAGCTTTCCTCCATCCGCCGAGAGTCGGGTTGGTGTCGTCATCGCCGTGGGCGTGGGCCGCGGCTCCAGGAATTTACATGCCATGTAATTGCGATAATTGCCGAGAACAGCCACGGAGCCGTAACTCAGGCACTCAAGCACTCCGACCACGGATGACTTCTGGAGTTCCAACCATTGCATCCATGACACAATTAACTCAATTACAACTGATCACGTCTAATTAATGACATAGCGATCCCCGCCTCTGACGCGATGGGCGTCAACGGATTGTCACTTGGAGACCCAAACCCTGGCTCCACAAATTGACCCCGAAATCGAAATTGACCGTATCGTAGTCGAAGACATTTTTGTAGGTCGATAAATGTCCCCTGCTCTCGTGGATCGCTCTCGATAGAGCAGGCGGAATGAACGACGGGAACAGGAGGAAGGTCTGGAATATTTTTTGGTATGGGCTTATGATTCCCCCGACCCGCTTACCTCATCCAGAGCCTAATCAGAGCAGCAGAAAATTATCAACGGACGCAATTTTGCGATAAAGATATCAGAACTACGGCAACGGCAACCAAAGCGTACTCGAGACGAAATCCTCTCTCCCTCTCTCCACACTTGCAACTCACGTACTCTCGGAGTAGGGAGAGAGATAGCGCGGGAGAGAGCGACGAGACCGATTGGCATCGCTCGGAGCGGTCGGAGACGCCGAACCGCGCCGCCGAGAGAATCCCAGTGCCACCGGACTATGGGCTCGGACCGCCCGCTCTGGTCCGTGAGTATCTGAGTGACTGTCGCGGCGATCGGTTGGACACGTTCGAGTTCGAGGCACATCGGGCTATCAAGTCAAGCTATCGAATAGCTCCATTCGGTTCGTTTGGTTTTGCCTTGGCCAAAGAAAAGCCATAATTACATAAAACACAAATTGAAATAAAACAAATACAAAAAGTAAATTCGACAAAAGAAGATACTCAATTAAACTACAAAAATTAAGTTCAATAACATAGCAACTTCAAACACAAAAACTAATTGAATTGAAACAATTTAAAAACGGTTAATTAAAAAAAAAATCGCCAATCATACAAAACGCTATTGACATATAAGCGCAAATAGTGAAAAATAAGATAAAAAGCCACTCATCAAATCATGTACGTGTGTAACTGCAATACTTATTGTTTATGATCCAAATAGTTTCTGAAATATCTCTCATGTATATTTATTTGTATGGATACGCTGCGATAATCTGCGTAATGATGTTATATATGAGCAACAACAACAACCACTTGAAAGCAACGAAAACGAAAGGAAATCAGTAAAAAATTAATGTTGATAACATTGAGCGGGAGTGATCGAGAAAGAGTGGGAGAGTGAGAGAAAGAGGGGGTGTAGAGGGAGAGACTACTCAACGATCTCGGGAGAGAGAGAATAAGATAGAGCGAGAGAAAGAGAGTGGGATAAAGAAGGAGAATTAATAAAATTATAGCCAGCTGACCTTGTGTGGGCTTCGAAATGCTGTTTTGTTAACTCCAACAATAGTATTGAAAACACGGGAAAAAACCACAGCAACAACAGCAACCAGCAGCAACAACAACAATGGAAAACAAAACACGATCCCAACCCCGAACACAACGTTTATCACGGATTCTCGATCGCGAGGGAGCGACTGCGGAGGGAGGGGCGCTCGGTGTTTCTAGCTAACTGGCTCCTACCTGTCGAGCCATCTACGAGAGCTGCTGAACTGGCTTCGTTGTGCGTGCGTGTGTCGTCTGTCTATCGGTCTGTCTGCCCGTCTATCTGTCTGTGTGTTGGTCCGAACGAGGCCCCGTCGCACCCTGGCCCCTACCGTCGGATCACATGAAAACCCCGTGAGCTACCGGCGTATTCTCAACCACTCCTCCCGATCAGCAAGATAGAGCCTCGCTTTCGACCGAAATGAGTCCGTTCACCACTGTTTTTTATATTAACTGCTTCACCTAAGCACCCGAATGTTAGGTAGAAAAGTCATTATTAGAAGAACCTTCTCTGGCGCAGATCAAACGGCGAAGATCATCACAAAGTCTCGCAAAGTTCAGTGCTTGCTCTTCTGCAATTATTTTTATTCACTCGGACTTTTCCGAATTGTTTATGAAATAAAACGATTCGAATGAGTTTCTCGTCCATTGGCTGCCGAGGCTTCCTTTGCGGTGTATGTACTACGTGCGATGGACAACAACAACTTAATTTATCGCCTGCGGATCTATTTTTACCCTCTAGTTAAACAAGTGAAGTTGTTGCTATTGTTGTTGTAGCTGTTGCGAACTTGACTTGAAACACTCGTGATGACTCCGTTCATCGCGTCCGTGTGTGTGTATGTGTGGTTTTCACCCAATAATAAGCATATAAATTACCCCGAGTGCCTGGTTATAAATATTACAAAATTTCCCTCTCAACCTGTTCCACATCGTTACGAGGGCTTCTGCTGGTTACGTTTGATATTTCATTTATTAAGTGCATGCATCTGCCACGCCTATGGATTTCCAATAAATTCCACTGTGTTTCCATTCAAAGCGATCTCGCACTTGTTGCTCTTTCTATTTTGGCCGATGTTGGCTTCGCTCTCAGGAAACTCGTAGTTCACTCGATAAAAAAACTTGCACTCGCGCCGGAAGTATTTTATCATTGAAAATGTCGCTGTATTTATGTTCTCTCCTCTCTCCCAATTGTAATTAATACCACAACATATGTAATATTTTTTTGTTTTAATTGTGCCTTCCTCCAACTTTCGTAATGAACGCCGAGTTGTTGCTGGAGTAGATCGCGCCTTTTTGTCTTTCTGCTCTCGCTCTGGAGACTCCAACGGGCGATGGGAGATGATCGTGACTCTGCGTGGTGACATGAATTATATTCATTTGAATTCATATTCATGTGCGGTTTAGAGTATGTTTCCTTATGATACACCGACCCACTTCGACCTCTGCCCAACCACACTTTCGTTGTTTACGACGATTTGTTCGATGCCCGCTTTTAATAGAGGTTTAATTGCCTCCGACAGTAGTCTTGTCCCAGGAGCTCCCCAAAAGCCCCCGATAGATAATATTCCCAACTTATGGCTGGTCCCACTTGTGATCAGGGTGATAGCTCAAAGCCGCGAGTCCCGCTCAACTGCAGTCTCGGTCGTCTCTTTGCGGGGCGACAATTGTTATTTGATTCAAAACATAATCACAGTTTAATGACGTCTCGTTGCTTGCCCGCCGAAGAAACTTACGGCGATCGGTCGGATCGGCGGCCGTTGACTTCTGCAAGGCGTCGCTCTGAAAACACTTTTCCACACACACGCACACACACACTTGCGCTTTTGTTTAATTATGAAACTTATAATAATGCACTCAAGTGTAAAGAGAGAGTGTGTGCGAAGGAGGGAAAGTGTGTGAGAGGAGGATGGATGTATGCGCTGGAGACGCAGTGTGGAGCTGACTATTTTGTGATTTAATTTGCTCTGGCCGTCGATGATCGCCTCGTAAATAAGCCCTGACACGATTGATAAGAGCTGCAGTTGCATTATTCGCCCTATTATTATTATTATTCTTTCATTTTCTTCCTTTGTCGGAGAGATTAAAGGGACTTTATTCGAATCGCGCCATGTCTGCCCGATTGTAGATTGAGTTGAAGTCGAAGTTTCTTAATCTCGTAATGAAAGTGATGCCTAATGCGTGGTTCGTATTGAACAACGAAGTTCCAAAGCGGCAATACATTCCATTTACTTTGCAATACGTTGACCACGAATATGTCAACATTCCCAGGAACTCAGCAAATGCACTGCTGGAACGTTGCTCAGGTTGACAATATCGGGAGAACTCTGGCAAATTGGGAAAATACGATGGGTTTGGCAAGGGTCTGGGGAGTTCGTTGACCCGCTCCATTGAGGGCGTTCCACGGGGAAGTGGAGAAGTAGAAGTAGATCGCTGTAGGAACTCGCGGAATTATCACGACAAAACATGAGAAATAATACACTATAACATGAGATACCAGTGTAACTCAATAAAGCGGTTGAATCATCGGACTCCGCAGCGCTTCCTCTCTTCCTGACCACTATGAGGAATTGTTCAAACAGTTAACCGGGAGTGGGAGAAACATACTTATAAAGAAAGAGAGAAGAAAGAAAGAAAACAATCACCGCCAAAAGGAGAGAAAGAGAGAGGGGGGCAAGAAAGAAATCTACGAATGCACGGCGAGTTGAGTAATAAAAGTACTTTTATTTGGTTACTCTCGCAATCAGTAGTTTCGAGATTGCTCATGGAATCCACTGATAAAAGGGGCTTCGCAAAACCACATTTGGAGGCGAATATTTCTAAAATTATACTCCACATATATGTATATAAGTGTTTTTGTGTTTTTCCAATAACGTCGAATGGAGTTTTCCTGGAACGAAATCTGGATTTTGTTCTCTAAATGATTCGAACATCTTCAATCTGTACGAGTCGTTTTTTACTCATTAAGGTCCACAAAAGCAGAAACCGACCAAAGAAATATTATCACAAGCCTCGAACCCATCTTCTCGTCATCGTCGCATGTCCGCAGCTCCTCCGATGATGGACCCCAGAACGGTATCCGTTGTTAACTCAGCCGACCTCCTCTGATCGATAGCTGATTCCGGCGAATTTTTGTGAAAATTCCCAGAAAGCCACGATCAGGGCCACTTGGCTCTTGAGCTCGCGCCGTGAGTCACCGAGACGCGAGGCCGTGATGAGGCCGCGTCACTCGCCTTCTGTGCCGGGGCGAGACTCCTCCGAGCAAATCATTGCGACAACAAAAAAGCACAACTCTTTATTGTTTATTGTTCTTTCATGCATCGACGATGAGTCACCGTCTGCCTTTCGATGAACTTCTATTCTCGCACCTGCAACCTAAACAGTTTTTAATTTTCCCTAAGTTCAGTGAAAGTTTCCAAAACCAGTCTCTGGTCGGACAGAGGCTGTTGTCAACTGGTTCAGAGACTGGATTTAAGCCCAGTCCGAGTCGGACGTGCTCGACATATTAGATGGAACGTGTGAATCCAAGCCGCAGCTGGAGCCGCCGCCCTCGTGACAGGTGACTCACGGCGATGCTCCGGATCCCCGCTCCCCCGACAGTCTGATAAGTGTTATTAATTGTACAATGCAAATACTTAGATAAACGCATAGACGAGCAGATAAATATCGAGATACCATTGGTTCCATCGCCTCCAGGCATGACAAGACAAAATTGTTATATTGCCTATGGCCCGCCAGATTAACCCCGGAGTGGAATCGATCGAACCAGGGAACTCAATTAGCCTCAATTGCCACTGGTCGAGGGGTGACGAGGGGCAAGGGCGGGGTTAAGTGCAGAGGTTTTCCAGAGTCTCTGCGGGCCATCACATATCTAAACATGATTGCGATATATATCTATCTATACCCCGTCTTTCGGCGGCTCTCCCTCTATCCAGTGAAGAATTGACATGTAATTATCAATTAATACTGTCGCAAGTCGGTGGTTTTTTAATTATGCTGCGGTTCGAGAACTCCCATTAGGGGCGGGTGGCTCTGGGGTTGCCCCGTGACCGATCTCATCGCGACTGCCCCGCCCTCGTCGTGGGCACTCGGCATGGCTGTCGGTCCGGTGTTATGCAACACGTCGAATGAATCCCCGATTTTACCAAGTGCTTCGACATTGTGTTCGTGGTGCTCTGAATGGTTTATTGCTTTATGTTCCATTAGTCGCCGATAAGATAATGGTGTTTACTTTAGCTCTCTCCACCGGTGTTTCCCTTTATTTATATAGATATTTTTGCATTATTTTATATTTCGTTCGCCGGGTTTTCTTTTTTTTCGCACTTTTCCCCTTTTCGCAATCACCTAATATTCCACTGCGATCGAGTGAAAAACATTGCAATATTAAATGATAATAATAACTAATTATATGGAGTTGTTTGTTGTTCCCAGGAACCAAAAGAAAACACTTATTGGAGCAATCCACTCGCAGAACAAGAAATTTTGTCTAAACAAATCCAACTTCCGCTCCATCGGCAATGTTATTTTGATTTGATCATCCTCTAGCACTGCATTTGTTTTATTTATAGAGCCCGTTGGAACAGGATCTGGTGGAACAGGACGAACAGCATTAGTGCAAGATGTCGAAGAGTCTGCGGCCACTGAAGATCACAATCGTAGGGGATGGCATGGTCGGCAAGACCTGCCTGCTGATCACGTACACACAGAACGAGTTCCCCGAGGACTACATTCCGACCGTCTTCGACAACCACGCCTGCAACATCACCGTCGACGACAACGAGTACAACCTGACGCTGTGGGACACAGCCGGCCAGGAGGACTACGAGCGCCTGCGACCCTTGAGCTATCCGAACGTGAGTCCCTAGCTCCATCCCTTTCACCCTAAAGTAGTCATTAAATTCCTTTCCCGCCCTTGCAGACGAACTGCTTCCTCCTCTGCTACTCGATCAATAGCCGCACGTCGTTCGAGAACGTCAAGAGCAAGTGGTGGCCGGAGATTCGCCACTTTTCCAACAACGTGCCCATTGTGCTGGTCGGCACAAAGCTGGACCTGCGGATTCCCAACTCGGAGAAGTTCGTAACGACCGCGGAGGGGCGCCGTCTGCGGAAGGAGATCCACGCCTACTCGCTGGTCGAGTGCTCGGCCAAGAAGAAGGAGAACCTCGGCGCCGTCTTCGAGGAGGCCGTGCGCGCCGTGGAGAAGAAACCAAAGAGCAAACCGCGCCAGTGTGCGCTACTGTAGAGGAGCTGCCAGGCGTGGACGACGATACTGTGCAAGCCCACTGTATTTATTGGTAGTAGTGTTCAATTTGACGTTTTGTTGTAAAGCCCTTTCAATTTGTTTTGTTTGGTCGTCGTTGACGTCGAGATCGACGTCGCAGGGAAGACGTTCCAAGTTCGACAATTGCTTTGATCGTTTTTCTCCTTTTCAATTGACTATTTTTATGTTAGTGTAATAGAAACAAATGCGAGGAAATTGAGATTTATTCAAACAAAGCAAATATAATTAATTTTATAAATTATGAATATAATACAATACAATGAATTCTACGTTTCTCCATTCAGCACTACTAAGAAAAACATTACTTTTTTAATCATTGAAGTGTGGATTCATAATTGACATGTTGGCATGAAGTCTATTAAACTTAGTGCTCGGAATGGCGAATTCGTTTCAACTACGCTATTTAAAAATCTATATGATAATATGCAATGTTTTGCTTTCAATATTTAACTGATTTAAGGTTTCTGTTTATAAGAGTTTTCAATGCAAACTCTGTTTACCAAAGTGAAATACAAATATATGTAAAATAGAGGAAATGTTATATGAAAATCTTGTCTAAGGAATATCTAATTAATGTGCAGTTAATGCCATAAGATTTTAAGTGTATAATGTATCGTTTATGTTTAATACAAATCTAAATAAAATAAACTAGTCATAATTGCAAAAAAAAAAACATTTGTTTAATTTCTGAATACCTAAAATAATATATTTAATATAACGATAATACTTTGTTTTTTAAGATGTTATACCGGAACTCTGTTATGTTCACAACATACTCATTGTGTTGGCTTGTGTAAGTACCTTCAGAAATATGCTTTTACATTTCGTAACTAGTACATTTTCAGTTTGACAGTTCTTTTTGACAGTTGTGAGTTCTATCGCTTGTAGTTTTCATTGCAGTGCTTGATATTTATTTACTGAGTGTTCTCACAGAATGGCTTCGGAAAAGGAAAAACTGGAGAAAAACAAGATTAATTCACAAGTCAAACATGTACCCAAGGATGCTCAGGTTGTTATGTCCATACTGAAGGAGCTCAACGTTCAGGACTATGAGCCAAGAGTTATAAACCAACTGCTCGAATTCACCTATAGTAGGTCCAGACATTGAACGAATCTTTATACTATTTTATTCCTACATTATTATTGTAGGATATGTTACTTGTATTTTGGATGATGCGAAAGTGTTTGCGAATCATGCCCGCAAAAAAACCATAGACCTCGACGATGTCAAACTGGCTACAGAAGTTGTATTAGACAAAGCCTTTACTTGTCCTCCTCCCAGACATGTAAGTCCATTATTTACCATTGATATTATCATATCATCTCGAATAATTAATTTTTAAGGTTTTAGCGAAATTAGCTGAAGTGCGGAATGCTATGCCGCTACCGCCCATCAAGCCTCACTGTGGACTTCGTTTGCCACCAGATCGTTACTGTCTGTCTGCCTGCAATTACAAACTGCGAGCAGCGAACCAGCCTAGAAAAATGACAAAATCGGCATTGGAAGGTAGATCCACCATTAAGACGCAAATAAAAACTGGAGCAGGAGGTGGGGGCGGGTCAAAGAGACAAACTGTGATGGCACCCAAAACTCAGGTTGTTACCATACCCAAGCCGGTGATTAAGTTCACAACAACAGCGAAAACAGTGTCTGTAGACAGCAAGGCTGGCTTGGGTGGTAATAGTAGTTCTGGAAATGGTAACATAGGTGATGTTAAGATGGAGGTTGACATGGATGCAGCAACAAGTGCTAATGCTGTTTCCAGTATTGGTGGCTCCTCTAGTGGCGGCACTGGGGGTAGCAGCTTAAAGCGTGAACGAGAGGATGATGAGTTCGAAGTAGTTCCGTAGTAATAAAAACATATATTCAAGCAATTGTAATTTAATTCTTATACAAAACTTAAAATAAACAGTTAAGGAGTATATTTTCACTCATATCATTTATCTTTCAATGCGATAATTATAACGCAGCCCAAATCCATGATCTGCAAATACTCCGAACCTCCGTCTTGAAGTCTGAAGGAGCATTCCTAGCAAAAACAAATCATTAGCAAAGTTCCTATTTGGAATGAATACTGAATACTCACTCCTAACTTATCGCAGATAATAGCTTTTTGCTTATCGCTCAACTCTGGACACCGCAAGACATACTCATTGAACTGTTCCAACATTTGACCAATACTGTATGCTTCGTAAGTAATTTCCCGTACAAAATCTTCGAGCTTCGCGTAGTTTCCCGAGCGACAAACAGACATATATTCAATCAAATATCTCTCGGGAATTATGCCTGACATTTCGAGCAAATCGACTGTACTAATAACATTATTAGCTCCTTTTAGGCGATAGCAAGACTGTAACGTAGTGATAGCGCGACGCATATCACCTCCGGAAATTTCAACAATCGATTTATAAGCCGAGTCTTCTATTTTGACACCCTCCAAAGAGCAGATGTGGCGTAGACGTTCTATGATCTATGAAATAAATAAGTTATTCATATTTATAAATATATAATTCATTCAATTATATTATACCCTTTCTTCTCCCAGCGATTTGAAACGAAACTTTGTGCATCGGGAAGTGATCGGTTCGATAATACGTGAGACGTAGTTGCAAACGAGACAAAATCGTGTGCTACGGCTTTGTTTTTCCATTGTGCGACGCAAAGCTGATTGAGCAGCATGAGTCATGGAATCTGCCTCATCCAGTATAATGATCTTAAATGGAGGACATGGTTTTCCATCTGGTCGTGTGGCACTGGCAGTTAGTTGTGCAAAGTTCTTTATTTTTGTTCGAACTACATTGATGCCACGTTCATCAGAAGCGTTTAGTTCCAAAATACGATCTTTGTAAATATCCCCGAAAATCTGCCTAGCGGCTGCAAGGATTGTACTAGTTTTGCCGGTACCAGGAGGTCCATAGAGCAACATATTCGGTAAATCGGCGCCATCAACGCATTTTCGTAAAACAGCTACTACCTCTCCTTGCTCTACTACATCGTCTACACTCTTAGGACGACTAAATTAAATTTATTGTTGATAAAAAAAAATAAATATATATATTAAATGTATAACAAACTATTTCTCAACCCATGGTGCTGGGGGTTTACGACGTTCACCACTCTGTCCTCCACCTGAACCTTGGGGTTTATCGAATGTGGTGGTTTTGCCAGTTTTAAGAAATGCCTGCATTGCTCTTTTTGCTTTACAATATGACTTATAAAATTCTTAGTTTAAAATAATTGTGGGCAAACAAAGCACCCAATAAACAAAACGCGCCTTTTTTGACATTGCTAAATTTGAAGTCATGAGCGTTACCAACTATTGGATAATTCTTGGTAAGATTATAATAGATTTGATATATTTTGTTTTTTTTTTACAATCATATATATCATTTATTTTATTTTAAATATTTTATCATAATAAAATTTATTATGGAATCGTATATAAAGGGTTTAAAATGCGTTGCCCTTGATTTTTGTTCGTACCTTCTCTGTATTTTTAGTATTTGTTTATATTCTTTGCTTTTTTAACTTCCCTGTCAACTGTCATTCAACGTGGAATCATTTGGGCTGCCTTCTTTCTAAATTGTTTTTTTTTTTTTTATTTATTGGGTATTATGTCCGTGTAATTATAGTAAAGTACGTTTATCCGTAGGAGTTCCCTAAATAATAACGTTTTTCCTTCGAAATGGACATCACACATCTCTTTAAGGCCAGCGTTATGGCAGTGAAGCTCCAGCGAAAGTCGGAACTGCCACCACAAGACAAGAACCGAATTCTACAGAAAACTCAACGGGATGAGTTCTCTAAACAAGCCAAAGAAGTCTGCAATAAAATAACCACTCTTCGTAATGTTTTACTGGAGAATCGATCGGCATATATGCGTATTGGGCAGCATTTGAAGAATGCCTCACAAATGACAGACGAACAGCGTGATCTGATAGACCGCGAATCAGAGAAGTTCGTCAACTTCTACACTCAGCATCTAGCACAAATGCGTTCCGACTGGAAAAAGATCAAGCGGAAGTCACAGCAACAGGATCACATGCAGTGTGTTCTTGATCTGTTGTCTAACTATTTGAAGAGTGTGTATCAGATCTTTCTGGAGCAGAAAAAATATAGAGTACAGCATGAACTGGAAACGTATCGCTTATTGAAATTGGCTGCAGATAAACAAAAAATCCCCGTCCGTCCGGCGGGTGAGTGCAATGGAAAGGGGTCTACTTTGGATTCAACCAGGGATACAAGTGCAGACAATGAAGAGTTGGAGGATGAATCCAGTACTTTCTCAGACATGGATCTAGAAGGGGATTGGCAAACAGAAAACTCACCAATACGTAGCACCCCAAAGTCCAATCTGAAAAGTAATCGATCACAAAAGTCACAACCCCACAAAACGGACTCTTCAACAATAACCGATATAAAGTCTCAATCACAAACTCCTCAAAAAGTCGCACTTGATGAAGATATACAAAAATCGGAGCAACAAGTTGACGAAGAAGCAAAAAAGCTTAGCCCCGAAGACGTTCAAATGTTCGAGGAAGAAAACATGCAGTTGTATCACGAACTACAGGGGCTCTCTGAAGAAGTCGAACAAATAGAAAAAAATGTCGTAGATATTGCACAATTACAGGATATTTTTACGGAAAAGGTAATTAACAAAATTATCTATAAAACAGCATGATAGTCATTGAAACATTTATTATTTATAGGTTTCCATGCAGCAGCACAACATCGAACGCATTGCTAACGCTGTCGTTGGGGCGACTGAGAACGTTAAAGATGCGAATGAGCAAATCAAGCAAGCGATACAACGAAATGCTGGTCTGCGTGTGTGGTCTCTATTTTTTCTCTTGGTGATGTCATTCGCACTTTTGTTCCTGGATTGGTACTATGATTAACCGCTATACATATGTAGTTAAAATTGATGTCTGTTGTTCTTGCTTGTTTTTATACGCAAAAGTAATGGTCAACACAAGAATTAGACCTCAATTACTGTTAAATTTTATTTTATTTTTATACTCTATGAGATTTGTGAATATGTGTGTTTTATTTAATTGTATTTAAGAATTAAATACATAAATTTTCGATTGAAAACATTTATTAAAAACTATGTTTATTTTATTATTTCCAATGAATACAATCTTAACATAAAATTATGGTTTATATTTATAATATGTGACTGACTTGTCATCCAAATCACTTATCCTTCGGATGTTGAGTGTTCAATAAATAATGACTGCTCTGAGTCAGCTATATATTCGAGCACTAATTTCTTGAAATTTTCAATTTGGCTGTAAGCCTGGATCAATCACATGATAATGCCACCTGTAATTTTATCGATTTTAATAAATGCATCTTCGTTGCTATCTCCTGCAATAATGACGCCTTTGTATAAAATACAAATTTGGTCATTTCGTTTATATTTTTTTATTTCATAAAATAAAAAATATGTATCTCCTTTTTCATATTTCATTTAAGAACTGTACAAACCTTTATGTATATACGTTGTAAATATATATCGATTTATTGTATACAACATTTTGGGAAGGCAATTTCGATTCAATACAATAAGAACGAAAAGACTAACAACTTAGGTGTATGAAATAAATTGTATATATTGTTTTCACCTATAAGTTCAAATTCATATAAATTCTATTTTTTGAAAACCAACCAATGTGTATTTCTTAAATGTATATACATTTATAAATATGTAAAAATAAAAAATTTAAAACAAACTCAAAATGTTTTGATTTAAAAATTCCTAATTTAAAAACTATTATTTTGTTAAACTTCAAAGCATATTGCAAAAATATGGTATGTTTTATGTATACATGTAAATGTAGTGTGAAGAATATATTCCCATTATTGCATAAGGAAACTTATTGATAACTAGATTCGAAGAAAGTAATGACGGAGTAACCTTTCATTTCTTAAATATTATAATAAATACTTTTAATTAGATACGAATCAATATATTAACAAAATATAATAAAAGTTTCACTGGATATTCCAACACAAAGTCTTTCGTTAAGTATTAAAAGTATGTCAATTTTTAAAACGTATTTCTACATGTTTATATATAAATATGCAAGTAAATGTACTCATGGAAAATACTATGCACAAAAACGCACATGTTACTTTTAAAAATTATATCAAACCGCTGACCAATTATTATCAAATATTGAATAGTTAAAAGCAGTCTATTCATTTTACACTTAAAACTAATGATTTATAAACTATTTGGAGGATTGTGAACATTTGAGTCATGGTGAGAAGCTATGGTGCTGACCGGCAATTCTTCCTTTTGCTCCCTATTGAGTGATGGCGGATCCTCCTCGATATACATTCCCAGAGGTATGTGCGTTTTGATATGAGCTAAATAACAAAGTATATATGATGAGAATTGACATCAAATTGGTAATCAGAAATATGTAAAACAGATATACATATCAGATATAATCCAAACTTTACTAGTTTTACTTCAAATAATCGTCTAAATCTACATTTATATTGAAAATAAATTTACCACAGAGGCGCGTATAGTGGACAAAAGATCTCGGGCAAATATCGCATTTGTAAAATTTTTCTCCTGTATGAATGCGCCGATGCCTTCGTAAATCTTTTACTAAGAAAAACTTTTTATCGCATTCTTCACATTTTACCTTTCGGTCTGGAATTTTAAGAAGTTTAAGTTGAACGGTGATTTAGTTATGGAAATTTAACGAACTTGAAACAGTCTGAAGGCACAAAATTCCAGATATATGCCATTTGAAAAAGGATGATTATGACAATTAGGTAAAGCGCAGGATTAATTTCAGAAGAATTCGGTACAATTAAATTTGTATTTAGTATGATCCACATATCAAACGATATATGCTGCGTTAATGTAGCTCGTGCACGTTGGTTTTAATGACATTGCTTAAGTATTTATTAGCAGTACGTGTTTTAGTGCATATTTATGTAGTATTTGTGTATAAATCTCTCGATTATTTGAGTTATTTGTAATCATAATGAGTAACAATGGAAGCTTCCGGTGTATTACGAGGATTTATCATTTGCGTACTCCTAATACAAGTATTTTGGGGGTAAGTGATGCACTTTGATTAGCTTTGACTTAATTGACTACATGTTGTTAATAAATATAACCACCCTAATAAGATATGAAAACATAACCTGACACATCTCAATGTTAGTTTTGATGTTATATGATTTTTTGATTTATACATTCAAAACTCAATTAGGGATAAACTTGATAATTATAAAATAAACTATATACTACACGACACCGATGGTTAAGTATGACGAAAAATATGAATAAAAAAAATTTGTCCCAAATGAAGTTACATTTCGGACGAGACGTTGAAATAAATAATCTGAACGACGAATTGAACTAAGTAAACAAATAAATTATGCAGATACATCAAAACCTACTACTGGAATCCATTACCAAACAAACTGATAATTAAATACAAATAAAGCTATTGCAATACTCACCACCATGGAATTTTTCGTGTGTCTTAAGAGCACTCTCCGTTCCAAAGTGCTTGCCACACACTTTGCAGGCATGCGGCTTGTCCAAGAAATGCACCGTCAACTTGTGCAAAGTTAATTGCGATGGCCGTGGAAAACGAACGAAACAAAAGTTGCATTCGTACGGACGACCTTCGCTGTCGTGCGTTTCCATATGTCGCTGGAGGGCGGTGCGCATGCGAAAACCACGCTTACACATAGAACAAACGAATGGCAAAGAGGTCTGATTTCCATGAGCCATTTGATGGTGCTTCCGAAGGGCAATATCATTAGTAAATCTCTCCTCACAGAATACGCAGTTGTGACTGATACGCAATATTCTCTCTGGCACCTCATTTAGTTTTGTTGAAGAGCGTTGCTTTCGGAATTGCCGTAACATTGTGGTCGATGTAGAATCGGGTTCTGTTTGCTCCGGCGAGGGCATCGTGACTGGTGCATGGGGGGGTATTTGGTGCGCATGAGGTTCTTGATTGGCCAAATCATCAAAAGCTATTGAAATATTGTGGACATTAAATATTAATTGATCAACTGCGGAAAAGCACAGGAACCTACAATCATCACAATCTGGACAACCAAGTATACGATGAGGTGGTTTATTAACTTGTATGTCCGTTGTAATAAGAGTATTGTCCGAAGAAGCTAAAATAACAATCAAAATAACTTCAATTTATATTTATAGATGTAAAAACTTACTTTTCTTGAATTTCTCATTGTCAGCTACTTGCAAATGTACATCTTCTACGCAAACCTGGCTATTCGTGTTATCATGCCAGGTCGACGTAGCATGAATGAAATTAGGTTGGCTACTAGACTGTGGTATCGGCGCGTCCGTGACTTGTATCTGTGGTCTCTGTTGTGCCGAGTCAGGCACGTGAGAGCGCTGCAAATGCAAGTCTAAAGCGCGTTGCGCATTAAACCTCTCCCCACATTGTGCGCACTGGAATCGATGATTACCATGCACTTCCATAATGTGCTGCTGACGCTGTACACGTCGTATGAAGAACATTGAGCAGTGCGGGCAATTATAAGGATTCTCCACTGGATGGGTGGCAATAATGTGATTACTGTAGTCGAGGTTGTTAGTGAACTTAGGACGCTTATGGCAGAAGCGACAAGTCAAGTTGACTTTTTCTTGATGAGATGATATTGGGGTCGTGTTATGGGACGGAAGATTAACTGTAGACACGGTCATGCCAGAAGATGATGTTGTCGTGGTGTTGTTCATTTGTGGTGAAGAAGCACTTAATACTGGTATAGGTGTAATAGTCACTTCATTAGCGGAAGAGTAGACTTTGGGTGAATCTTTCATGTATTCTTGTGGAAATAGAATCATAATGGGTTGATTTTGCATGCCTTCAATATAGTTTTCATTGGCATCGACGGAACGTTTTCCATTGTCATTTGGTTGCTGATGTGTAGGTCCAGGTGCAGGTGTCGGATGATGGGGTAATTGCGATGGCAACAGGGATATATTAGGTAGATGTCTTACATCGTTACCAACAAGAGTGTTGGACATGGAAAGGGTGGTTGTACTGATGAGATTTGACTGTTGAAGGTCGCTTGTATCAATATAATAGGTCGTCTGCTGTTCGTGTCCAGTCGTTTGCCATGGAATATTTTGCTGAAGTACTTCGGTGTATAGATTAAGTTTTGTTGGTCCTATATTTACACCCTCCATTGGGGGTGCTAGATGTGGGATGTTGCTCGAGAGCTGAGTATTACCATGAGTAGCATTTGGTACGGGTACATAGTCCATTTTGGGATTCGATTTCATTGTTATCGTATTAGAGTTATCGTTCTTCGGATGTATAAGTCGTTTTGCGGCGGTGCCGCTAGAGAATTTTGATAGCACTGAGTTATTTGTACTTGCACTTGAGTTTGCTGGTGTGGATTTATCCAATAGCCTACCTCTATCACGAGAAGTACTAGGAACATTAACAACTTCAGTCATAACTTGTGGATGGTGCAAATCCGTAAATATCTGTGTAAAATGTAATGTAGCACTATCGACAGCATATTCCTTGGTTCCTTCTGGAGAAGGATTTTCTCTAAATGTGTCTACTGATTGACCTGAAATGGTCAAAGAAGGAGTATGCATTTGAATACCATTGCCTGTTGTACACACTAGCCCCATTGCATCTGGCATGGCGTTGTTCATGTCAGGATCATTTGTAATTCCCAGATATTGAACGTTCCCCTCTCCATTTTTTATTGAGAACTCCACGTTTTTGCTGTGCTGTATTGCCCCTTGAAGAGCACTGTTCGTGGTTCTCATTGAATTCGCAGATGGCATAGACAAAGGTCGTGGCGATGGCGAAATATTGTGTCTGGGTGTACTACTGCTTAGTTCGATGTTCTCAAAGCATGGTATATCATTTTGAAATCCAATCAGTTCCGATTGGGTACTGTCCTCAGTGAAACACTCGACGTAGTTAGAAAAATTATTATTGTACAGATTCTGATGGTTGTTGTTGCCCTCAACTTCATTCTGATTAGCAGTTGGACCAGATTCTGCTAAATCACATAGGCTTTTTCTTATGTATTCATTATGCTGTGTTGGTGTCTGATCGCCCTGATCAGACATTGGTGAATATGTGGAATGACTATGGAAATCTTCTGACTCCATAGTCACGAGTGTGGTACTGGAAGAGAATATGTTTTGATCGTGCATTTCATTTAAAATACCATTTATAGTATTTTCAACATCTTTATCTGTGACATTGGAAGTTAGTTGTGCGCTATCTCGCGCGGTATCAATTTGATTTAAACTTGAACTCTGATCTGTATTGGCGTCGGAAGACGTAGTATGGTTAACTGACTCATCTGGTGGATAGGAGTTTGATTTATCCCCAGTATCAGAATCGTCTAAGCAGTTCGTTTGGAAGTCATTGATATAATCATTTATTTGAGATGATATCGTAGTGGAGGTTTTCTGCAATGGAGAATTCGGAATTTCTAAAGATGGGTCGCTTTCAGTTGCAAATCCAAAGCATTCACTTTGATCGCTATCAATATTACTTCCCGCTGAGGTATTCTGTACATGAGTATCATTTAGATCGGTTGCTCTGTGAATGCTTATTTGTGCTCCAGCGGTTTCAGAGCTTTCCACTGCAGCACTCTTACGAAAATTTGAGCTTAGATTATCAGTTGCCTCGTTCTCACACTCAACCAAAGATACATCATTTACCTTCACATTTCCATCATCGGCTACCGTACCGGAATCTTGACTCTCCACTACATTGGCAGAAAAATGCAACTTCTGAAATTCTTCAGTTAGAGCTGTTAGAGGAACTCGAACAATTAGATCATCGTTTTCATCTCTGGTCTGATTGTCGCATATTTCTATACTTTCCGTTGCCATTGAGATCTTATTCTGAACAGCTATTTTGCCATGTGACTGTTGCTTTTCGTAATGTTCGATGGCTTTATCAACGTTTAGGTCTGTCGTACTTTCATCGTAGTCTTGATTTACTTTAGAAATTTTACCCATCTGTTTCGATTCTTCGTTTGATACGTCTTCAATCAGAGTACTTTGGGAACATTTTTTATTTTCTTTGTTGGGAGTGGGTTCCGGGAGTGGGTGTGGCAGACCTTTTGTTTGACTAAAAGCCAAATTTTCAAGTCCTTTAGTCACGCACACACTGTGGGTTTCATTATCCACCCCGAGAGAGTCTACCCTTGGTTCTATTAGTGAGTTCTCCCCCTCTTTAGACGCAGGAGTAACATCTGTAAACAATGCACCTTTTTTCGATACCCGCTGTGTTCGCTCCCTTGTTTTCACAACCCCAACCTTTCTCTGACGTAGCTTCATGAGAGTTCGGTAGTTTATTTTTCTTAAATGCCGAGGTCGTCTACGAACCGGTTCAGGTTTTTCGAAACTGCATTCGAAAATAGTTTCCGTTTCCTGGACTGCTGATTTTGTAGTGCTAATTTGAGTATCTTCAACTATCTCCGGCAAAACGGATGTTTTTCCGAAAACTGTATCTTTGGTTAATTTTTCGTCAGTTAATAGACGATTTACATTATCACTTTTTCTTCTACTTCTTTTTCTTATTTTGGATAGTTTAACATTAGAATAACCCAAACCTTTGTGGATTTTGGCATGATATAACGATACATTTTTTAATCCTATAATTGGAACAGTTGACTTCATTTCCGCTTTAGTCTTCCACGGTGATAGACTTAGATTTGATGTGTGTTCTGTTTTAAAACTAACTTTTGTTCTCTTTCTTTCTAGGATATCTTCAGGAAGTACTGTTGTAGATTCTTCTGTGTTATGTTTATTTGTAACATCTTTATAATCTACAAGTTTCCTTTTCAACTCTTTTTGACAACTCAATTCACTTTCATTGTTTGTAGCAGTAGTTTCACTCGCACTTGGCTTTTCGCGTAGAAATTCAAATAATGTTCTATCGCTTAACTTGCACAAACGTACACTACAATCACGAGTTAACGATTTAGAGTTTGTACTTCGGACTTCATTAGAATTATCTATCATGTCAGTTTGATTGACCGATGCATGCTTTAGCCTTCGCTTTGACTTCTTTCGCCGCTTCTGGCCGAAAGATATTGTTCCCGTCGGCATTTCGTTTACAGCCACCGTTCTCTCGTTTGAAAAGGAACTGACATACGATCTGTTATCAATTGTCGTTTCTGACAAGTTATTCTTGTATGTTTTCGTATCGGTTATCGTATCAGTAGTTTCTTTATCAGCAACTTCTTTGGAAGTAACATTTACTTTCGGATCCTTGTTCAAATATTTTTTTGCCTCCTTGACACTTCTGGCAATTTTTACCGGAGACCTATTAGAACAGTATGAGTCATATTCCTTTAGATATGCCTTCGTTACAAACGTGTTTTTATCGTTTACTCTACGAAACACTCCACGATTGTGCACACTCTGTATTCTCAACGCCAAAGGTATGTCTTCTAGTTCATTTATATCATTATTTACATTAAGATCTTTGAGTGTAGTGTCTATATTTAGGTCTACACAATTGATATCCGAAACGTTGTTCGATTCGCTAGCGGCCAAATTCTTGATGGTACCTTCGTTCTCAACAGAAACCAAAATCTGTTTATAAGGTTGAATTCTTTCGTCGGCCGAAATTTGTTCAGTTTCCTTCACCTCGATCTCGCTTTCACTATCTTTATTAGACATTTCTTTACACTTAAAATTCTCTGAAGACGGTTCCTTCACATTCGATGTCTCGATTTGATTGTCTTCCAGTTTAACCGGTTCAACCGATATTTGGTCATTTAACAATCCATTACTTATTGAGTTTTCGGAATTGGTTGATGGAGTGACCAAATCAATGTTGTTTAAATTTTCTATTGAAATGATTTCCACGGAATCCTTCTTAACATTTTCCGATACGGGAATTTCTTCATTTTGATTTGTAATAAAAAGCTGCAATTGATCTTTTTCATAATAATTAGCTTTTAAATCATGGTTAGAGCATTCGATTTCCTTATTCGTAATGTTTCTGATTTCGTCTGATCTTTCATCGGACATTACTGAGACGCTATTATCGTTTAACATAACTTTCTCAGATGTCGTACTCTCCTTATCAGCAGTGCCCTCGGTTGCACTTTCCGTCGGACTGGACTTGAATATAGCTTGATTGTCCAGCAAAGATTCTTCATCGATGTTGGCTTTTATAGCAATATCTATTGTGGATCCCAAACTCGGATTATGTTCCAATACCAATGAAGAACAGTCGTCGACAGTCGGTGACTCTTCAACAGATTCATTTTCTCGAGTAGTCGTCAACTCATCTACGTTGTCATTATTGTCCCCTACGCACTTCTCCGTATCATTAACAAGCAATTCATGAGACAATGGTTCGTTATGAGTTGCTTGAGTATTCCAATTGGTTTCGAACAGCTCAGCCTCGCTAAGTGGCTGTCCGTAGTTGTCATTAATTAAATCGTTACCAATATCCAGTACCGGGGGTAAGTTCAGGTTTTCCTTTTCATCGAGGCGTTGCATCAATTGCTCTTCCAGCCGACGTTCCTCGTAGAGTGTGCGGAGTCGCATCTGTACCTTGAGACACTTGCGTCGGAACTTGCCGATGATATAAAACTGTGCTGTGCACTTGGGGCAGATTCGTTGGGGTAAACCGTCGTTTGGTTTTATCTGCGAATATAAAAACACCATTCAGTACTCTTGCCATCAACTAGAAACACTAATCATTAATTAAACATAAACAATCAATTATCTTAAATAGCTTGATGTCACTCGCCCCAATCGCCTCATATCTCTTTCAACCCTTTTACAACAAACAAAACAAAATCAATAAACAAACTTATGAATGAAACCATTTGTTAAAATAAAAGAAAGTCGAGTCGGTAGATCTATTTTATCTCAGAAAATCAACAAACAAAGCCTTGAACAAACTAACACTACGTCGCCATAAAATGTGGGCCATAATCATATTCCTACTTACAGAAAAAACACTTTAAGCTTCCATAAAGAAAAAACAATTTAAATTTTAATTGTAATACGTTTTTTTCAGATCTTCATATTTGTAAGGTATATTTCAAATTCTAACATTCTGAAATTAAATTTGAGTACCCTTTAATTCGAGGTGAATTTTTCCCAAGTGCACATCTAACACTGATCACAGCATTTATAGCCGGTTTTATGCCGTAGGAAGCAGTGTTAATTGTATCAAGGGAAATTTTAAATTAAATTGAAAATTGAATAACACACAGAGCATGTTGCGCGTGTTGTCTCTCAAATAACATAGCCCGTGCACTCCGATTTCGAAACAAGAAACTAAACGAAGCGCGAATGGCAAGTCAAGTTTATTTACGACCGGCAAAACGGGATTAAAACCATCCAGAAATTTGGTAAATGGTTGTGGTTTTACACCCTTGACGGGCGACGGATAAGGAATTGGGCGTGGCGGCGGTGATGAAAAACGCCGTCCTGCACGTGACTATGCAGCTGACGCGCATTAAGCGTAATTACCGAACAGTTGTTGAAAGCATTTCGTTGTTGCAATAAGAAAGAGAATCCTTATAGATGGGCCATGCAAGAGTGACCACGGAGATAGGGATAAACCATATGGCATATAATTGATTGAATTTGGGTACGACTTCGTCGAGTACGCCACGGACCGCATACAAATACCAGCCAATAGAGAATGACATCCGAAAGTATCCATAGTAAACATTCATATTTGTTTGATAGTGCTATAAAGGTATATTACTCCGGAACAATATGTTGACTTAGAACCCCTGCTTATTTTTAAGGTAAACACACTTACGTGGCGCAAGGGGGAAACCCCTGAATCGTACAGAATACAACAGATGTCTGCTTGACTGCTCGAAACAATGGTTTGCTATTCTACATTTTATTTTATGTGTGTGCTTAACACGGAGAGTGGGATTGAGGTGTGTTCGCAAAGGACTAATTTCCAACTTTAGTCAGTGAATGGCATGGTTCTTGTGGTATGAACTTTACTTAAGTGGATTCTGCAGGGGATTACATATATACCGTGAGACCAAATCAAGTGGAAAACTAATTGGAATATCGAACGAACAACGTTCAGGGATAATAATATCAAGAATAACTGTAAGGATTCTCCCATGATTCCCATGGGGCCTCAGCCGAATATTCAACTATGAGAACTACCATGAAAAGAGATCCATTCAGCATCATTCGTCCCAGGGGTTTTGTGAAAAATTAAAGCACTTGCAACCCTCGGTTAAGTAACTCAATATGGTACAATGTAAATGACATCAAGTATACAACCTGTCACGTCTGATAACCACCGTTAAAGAGCACCCGGAAGTCACCCCTACGGAAACTAAAGCGATGGCTTTTATCACTCACTCCAGTGGTTGTGAGTGAATTATATGAAATATACAATTGTATTTTGGGGTGGTTTTTCTTCCAACTGTTGCATTAGGCGAGGCGAAAATCCCACGCAAATAAATCGCTGATTCACACATAGACCAAGTAAATACATTACCAAGAAAACACACCAGTGCAGAATGTAGAGCTCTATATGCAATGGACACAAAAGTTGTATTTACAAATCATTAAGATAATGCATTGCAAATGCTGGTCCGATAGGTGAATTCACTTAAGGTTTATGGGCAAGGATTAGATTCGAAATCCTTGGGCGGAAACCATTTGTTATGTGTCTAAGAATACATTCGGACGCGGCATTAAGAGTGGGCTGTATAAATCAGAGGTTGCCGAAGCAACAATGTATAGTATACATATCTGATAAGGATTCTTATCACTACGACTTTAGAAATCGGTCACGATGACGCCAATTGGATTGGGGGAGTGCAGAAGCTAATGGGGGAAAATTGAGAAACCAGTGAGAATTCTTTCACACACTGATTTTCTTTGGAATGCTAGTTGGGTGGGAGTTGACAAGAGAAAATTGAAAGACTTGCGCCTTTGCCGTACAATTGCCTGGTGAATAACCTGCTTCCTTTGTTCATTAACCTAGAGCAACAACCATAATATCATCAAAAACAACATGCGAAACGTGGGAGAAATAATAACAACAACAACAACAACTAATGAAACCGAAACAGGAGAACGAGTGGGAATATTATACGCGTAGGAAAACAGTCTGAAAAAGAGATATAATAGGATAAAACGAACGAAGGAGAGAGAAAGAGATAGAGAGAGAGGGAGTGTGCCAGGTCGCCACTCGCGAGACTGTGGCTAGGGAATACGGCAAATGAGATAAAAAAAAATTCAATAGAATGTATAAGTTCGCCAAAATCGATTTTTCTCACTGGACAATTTCACCCCGGGGCAAACAGTTACAATTCACGCCTCAAGCACGCTCCGCGCGCTATTCGCACAGCCAGCGGCTCGGCCTCTCTCCAATTAGAGTTCGCCAATAAATAAAAATAAAAAAAGAGAACTGAAAGGTCCGTCTACACTGTAATTCTCTCCCATTGTCCAATTTAGAACTCACCCTTAGCTGCCAAATCTGCATCTCTTGCAAAATGTTGTCCATTTTACTGTTTGGCTGATTTGTCGCGGTTGATGCATGAGCAGAACATGATGTAGAGGCATGGTCTGTATTTGGATCCCTCTCAGCTTCATTGTTCGTACCGCTCTCATCGGCATGGCCGACGAGCCCGCCGGTGTCTTCATCATTGCCGTTGCTGTTTCCGTCGGGACTGCTGCTATCTCCGATGCCGCCAGTGATAATATTCTCGAAAAGTTCATAGAGCTCGGTGTGGGGTTTGCCGCAGCTGCGGCATAATTCTGTTATTGTAAAATCCCAGGGCAATGGTATTTTCTGTGATTGTTCTGATTGTGGGGGCAACGGTGGCAGATTCGAGGGCGGGGATAGTACACAAGTACTAGGCGTAGGCGCACTCGTGTCACAACAGCTTATCGTGATAGCATCAGCTCCTACTCCAACATCCATTATAAAGCTCTTGTGTCGAGTGTGTAGTTGTTTATTTATAACAGATATTTATTTTTCTTGATTTGATTTGTTTGTTTCTATTATTGGCTCACTATTGATTGAATGTCTACGAAATTCTCAAAATTTCTCAACTTGTACGCACTAAATTCATTCGCATTTCGCTCACACAGTATCATTGCAATATTTAGAGCTTTGATCTCATTTATGGCACGTTGGACCAGAATCTCAAATGGCAGCAGATCTGGTTTTATAAAATTCACTTTTTCCACTAATCGACTGCAAAGTTGTTATCTCCTGTATGCAAACGACATCCAGTCAAATAAAATCAAAGCAAATCATAACATAACAACAAGTTTTTAATTTTCGGAAGACCCGCCGCAATTTGACAATTTCGTTTCGACCTCTGTAGAAATTTATTTCACTCACGATTAGTAATTTGTTAGCATTTTTAATTATAAGTTTCCTTGTACGTTTTGGCGTTATTTCCACGACCAAACCAGACCAGGCTGAAGAATCTAATCGTAAGCGAACCAATGAACAAGTGAAATCTCATGTGTTTGACTTTTCATGGGTGAATCAATATACACACCTCATATATAGCGAGGTGACGGCAGAGGAAGAACAAGTACGACCTTCTCCTCTTTCACCGCCAATCGTATTGTTTTCGTATTTTTCAAACTCAACGAAATTCTTTCTCGTTTTCTCTTTAAATTTACGGTTGGCTTATTAGCCTCTTTTTTTATTCGTTTGTTGTTTCTTATTGTCTCTTCTCGAATTCACTTTTGTTTATTTTATAAATTTCCCTATATACGGGTTTTTCATTCTCGAAAATCGTATAAATTCAGATGAGTGCGGCTAAATGAGTAAGATGTATTTTTTATTTTATTTATTTTTTTGCGGTTTTTCTTTTTTATAGCACAAATAGCACGATGTGATACGGTGCGATGCGGGTCCATAGATTGCGTGTTGTAAACGACAACGACAAACGGGCAATCACTTCACTATTCCGCGTCCGTGCACCTCAGTAGTCCGTTCTCTACTAACGTAATCACGACCAGCTGCACGCTCAACCAGCCGAGGGCTGTTCAATGTTGTGTGTTGTCGGTTGTCGGTTCGGTGTCTCTGAGCGGAGCGAAGAACAGTAGAGCATGAGAAATCAGTGAACCAGCGAACGGAGCGAAATGGAGCGCAAGCGCTCTGGGTAGTAGTAAGGAACCAGCTCCCCAATTCACTAACTCTCGCCGTATCCTCTTCTTCGACGTCTTTTACTACACGTTCGATGTAGGGTTTATTATTGTTATTTTGTATTTATGTCGTTGTTCTTGTTTTCGTGTCCGCTGTGGATGTTGTTGATACGGCTGGCAATGCAACGTGATTGTATTGGTGATTTCTGTGGCATTCAGACATTTCATTTGCTACATTTTATTTTGTATTTCCTTTGCACATTTTACAGTGCAATCGCTGCATTGTTGGTATTTCTTTCATGGGCTGATGATGCCACTTTAGACGCGTACGTTATCGCAGCCATGTACAAATGCCACAAATGCAAAGGGACGGCCTAATCTTTATTTTCTTAAATTTCACTATTTGCACATCGGCAAAATTCAAAGGTGACTACCTCGAACAAATTAAATTCGGTATGTGTTCGAGAATAACCTCTGTATGGTATCTGGCTAAAGAGCGTATCCAATTGGAACCTTGTGCAATACTTGCTCTTACTGCTTACACCGCAAAATCCCATTGGCTGCAATAACAAAGTGCTGCATCAGAATTCCATCAACTTGAGAGCAGCGATTGTTATAAGTTAATTGCTTAAAATTACAAACACATTTAAAACAAGTTTTGAAAGCAAACGGAAAACACAACGCAATACTCATGAACCTGCAATTGTAATATCCAGTTGGATTTAAGGTCGCAGAGTATTGCACTGACAATGAGACAACTTACGTGCGTCAGTAGGTACCCAACCCAGTGGAGCCTCACTTTTGCACTCTCTTGATCTCAATCAATTCCCAATTCGTCATTACATGTGCTTCTGATTACATGATAGTCTCGCGAAATCGTGCTCTTTTCTTTTTATTTGCTTGAAAACATGTATTACATCCCGTCCCATCTGTTTATCATATTTCACCATACCACTTTCAATGCGTCTCTTCTCGTTTAATCACTTTCGAATTCATCAATACGAGTGGACATACCGGGAGAGCTACCGGACCAGACCACATACCAACACAATCAGTTGATTTCCGTTTAAAATTTTCCGCGTACTAAATACATTTGAGCAGTAGAATTTCGAATAAGCGAAATTGAAAAACACTGGTAGTGTTTCGTTTCAGAGCTCTGTCATATCATGAATCAATTATCTACTACTACCTTTCAGTTGGTATTCATTGTAGGTATATATATATTAGATGTAATGACTTTTTTTCATGAAATGAGATAAAATATATGTGGGATAAATAAATACAAAGATATATATATATATATATATTATTTAAGTAGTTCTATTTATGAAAATCGCCCAAACAGCTAGTCGCTAATTGCAGTTTCACTCGTTTTCACTGTAAATCAAAAAACATAATTTGGTTATATTTTCCTCAAAATGTACAATATAAAATGCAACCATGAACCGAGACAATAAGCAGCAGATTTTCGAAGTTTATTGCAACCATGCTTGTTTTCTCTATTATCATCTGTCAAACGGGCGCGGAACGCGTTTTATCAAATCCGTGTTTTATAAGATTTCTTTATTTTGATAAATAAATGAAATCATGTCCACACATGCATCCACCAAAATAGATCAGAAAGAGTACTTGAAGCGATATCTATCAGGTGACACCAATAAGAAAAAGAAAAAAAAAGAAAAGAAACATAAGCGTAAAGATGCTGTCAAAGTAAAAGTAATCGATGACGATGCCATCGCTTCAACAGATATTGGCATTGACGAGGAACTCCTGTTGACCGGCGATGATGCACCACAGATTGTTGGTACATATATTGAGGAAGTACCCGAACCAGCCGAAAAGAAATGGAAGAGTATCGTGATAAAAGATGAACCTCTGGACGAAGATGTGAAGCCGATTAAAAAGCCGGATGAAGATTTGTGGGGTCCTAAGGAGAGTTCAAGACGAATAAAAGACGAGTTCTCTCCACAGAGAAGAGAAAGAAAGAGTCCAACACCAGATATATCCCCGCCTCGGAAGAGATCCTCAAACAAATATCGCTGCCGTGATGAAAAAGACCATGAACAATGCAGTCGTAAGATTCGATCTCGGAGCAGAGATCGGAAAAAGAAAAAATTGGACGATAGTAGTCCTCCAAGGAGAGAAAGAAATTCTACCCCGACTAGAAACAGCGATCGTGATACGTCACCTGTTAGAAACCGAGGTAAGAAATCCAAAATTAATAAAAGCCCACCTAATAGACGAAGAAAAAGTAACTCCTTTGACCAAAGTCCTCCTCGCCGAAGAAGGAATAGCAGTTCTCTTGATCAAAGCCCTCCACGCCGACGTCGGAAGAGTGAATCTTCAGATCAAAGTCCTCCTCGACGGGGAAGAAAACGACAGTCTTCTGATGAAAGTCCTCCTCGGAGGAAAACGAAGAAACTTAGTAAATCTCCTGAGAAACAAAGGAACCAACGAATAAAAAGGGAATCTCCAGATCAGTCACCATTGCGGTTAAAGCAAAGACATTCTCCCAACATGTCCCCAACTCTGAGAACAAGGAAAGATTCTCCCGAACAGTCTCGACGTAGAAGAAAAAGTTCCTCAGATCAATCTCCTCCCAGACGAGATACTGATTTGTCTCCACGTAGAATGGAAGCGCCAAGAATATCTCCATCCAACATAAAAATAGAGCGAATTTCGCCTGTGAGGATGCGCAATACAAGCAGGGAACGAGATCACAGAACCGACAGGAACATTAGAGGTTCTTCTCAACAGCGATCCAGTCGTTGGCAACCTCGAGAGCCATCACGGAGTTTATCACCACCACCGACACATATGAAAAAGGCCACCAAAACTCTGGATGGGAAAAAGGCAGGTCTTCAAGATGCTCAAACATTGAAATTGGAAAATATGGAGCGCCGTCGCAAAGAGGACGATTTTTATGCAAATATGTCTACCGAAATGTCTGGACGCGATGCGGAGGTTCAGATAAGAAACTCTGGACGACGAGGTCGGCGCGCGAAAGCGGCTGAAGAACTGGATCCAGAAACGCAACGCAAAAAGGAAATTCGTGAGGCAGAAAAGAAGGAACGCTATGATAGATGGGGGAAGGGCCTGAAGCAAATCGAAGAACATCGTGCTAAAATCAATGAGCAACAGTATGAAGCAAATAAACCACTGGCTCGCTATTCGAATGATGAAGATTTGGATAGACATCTACGGAATCAGGAACGAGCTGACGATCCGATGTTGGAGTATATGCGTGAGAAGAAGAAGGAAAAACAAAAACATGAGAACGTTGCGATCATGCCTACGTATCAGGGACCATATCCAGAAAATCGTTTTGGAATTCGACCTGGCTATCGATGGGATGGAGTTGATAGATCCAATGGGTACGAGAAGAAGTGGTTCGACGTCCAGAGCGAAAAAAGAGCAATACGAGATGAAGCTTACAAGTACAGCGTGGAAGACATGTAATTTATTCATTAATAATATTTTCTACAGCATAAACACACATTTTTGTAAATTATGTCTTATCTACAATAAAGTATTTTAGAGGAATCTTTGTAATAGTTTCAGTTATACCATTTTATTATCCAAATCAATTGACGATAAAACATTATTTCCATATAAATATGGTTATGAACGTGAATATCTACTAAACTTGAAAGGGCTTCTGATTAGTGCGAGGAAATTTGGGCTACATTTTAAATTAATTTGAATTTAAATGTGATTTCCTGTTCCGGTGTTCAGATTCAAGCAATCAAAAGTTAAAGTAACGAGCTCGCTTCGAAAATAAATAAGAAAAAAAAAATCAACAGTTGGTTGTATGGGAATAACAGGGAGGGTCAGAAAAAGGTGATGTTTTCGTCCCAGACAACTTTGAGCAATAGTTGGGTGTAAAAAACAAGTCATACATATAACTGCAACCCTGTAGCAAGAACGATATTTTTCGATGAATGTTTTCGATAATAGAATATCAAATGCGGAAACAAATGCTGTTGCCATATATCAGGAATATTATTTATAATATAAAAACGAAATAATTTCATTAATTTATGTACTATTTAACTAATTGATTTTCAACGATTTTAATGTAATGATGACAACTCCTTTTGGTATGTTTCTTTATATATATAATCAGCACATATTCTTGTCAGAATGTGTTTTGAGGCGGTTCGACATGGCAACACTGAACAGTTGAAGAAGTCTCACACACACACCTACAATAGGGAATGGTTGAGAATGTATGTGTTCTAAATGTCTAAAGAAATTCGACAACAAAACTCACAACAAACAAAATATTTATCATCATCATTCGAGTCAGTTCGGAGCAGGTTAAAAGTTGAGAATCCATTGAAATAATTTGGTGAAACATTTTGAAAGACAATTAAACCGTAATAAAAAGGAAATGGAATAATTCTATGTAAATGCCAAACTAATAGAACCAGGCGCACGGAAGAAGAAGGTAAAACTGCGAAATTAATTATGAACGAATTCGTGACACGAGCCAATAAAATATGACAAAATTTTCATATTGCATCTCAATGTGAAATGATTGGGATTTTTTTTCCTTTTATATGTTCCTTCAAAGCAGAAGGGAACGAAAACCACATTATCGTATTTTTTTTCCTCATTACATAAAATCACATAATACATATATATTTCATTCTGGTAGCTGAGCGAATTGAAAAGTCTTGTGATTTCTAACATATCGATTGCTCCACATAAGAAATTTGAATAGTTTTACACCGCTCTTCCAGTCCTGTTTTGCGGTTTTCATCCCTCGGCAGCTTAGAACGAGAACGCATTCATAATTATGCTGCAGCGTCAAGAATCAACGTGCCAAAACATAAAAGAAACCCAGAAACGTGTTTCTGCATAGCCTTCCAGTCTTCGCACTCCCATTCACATTCGCATACTTAGTCGTCGTCGCCTTCGCCTTAGCCATGAGAGGGAAATGTTGAAATGCAGCTTTGCCAGACGCAACGGCCGACCGTGTGATTTGTTGCCATCGCCGTTCAATGGAAACCTGTTTCGTTGGCAAGAGATGAAGAAGATCTGCATTGGCATTAGAGAAGACATTCAGGCCGAAGGGTTCCCGAGGCACAGTCTGCATGTACTGCTTATCTCGATCTATTTTTAGCACTGTGACTCCAATGCAAATGCCGTTGTCTCAGCAAATCAGCGAATTAGAAATGTTCTTTAACACAAGTCAATTGTCGACGACCATGAAATCGTACTTTCAACTTGTATATATACTATATATCCCGTCTACGGCCCCCGTTCAGTGCACAAAAGTTCCCTGCATCGAGCCCGAGTCGCGTCTTTCTTTCTCTCGCCTTCACAACGCCGGATTTGACACACATATTTATCGGGCGGGCGACAGGGCAGGGCGGTCCTCGGCGGCGAGAGAGGCTGCGGGAACTCGCCATTAACCATTAGGGTGGCCTCGTCCAAGTACAGTTCAACTAGTTTTCACGCTGTTGTTGTATTTGTTGATATTGTTGTATTTGTGTTTGATGATGTTGGTGTTGGTGTTGGCTTAGGGGAGCTTCGTAGCACGTGTTTGATCTTAGCAACAGAAACCCGTCGCAAAATAATGGAAAACAAGCAGAAGCAGCGGGAATCGGAATCGAAATTGCTTTAGATTCAGCACAGTGGGACGATCACTTGAAATCGTGTGTGAAGAACGAATGCAATTTCGCAATAGCATGTCGAGATTCCTTTGGCCATTCGCGTCCACTGTGCTTTGAGCAGAATAATTGAAGGGTTCTGGTGTGCCCCTGAGCTCCCTCCGGAGCACCCAAGGTGGTGTCCTTGTTGTGTTCGAGGAATTCCGAGGGACGCCGTTCCCTCTCTGCAGAGCCGTACTATTGTGTTGTTGTGCTGTGCGCGAAAATCCTTGACGAGCACAAGGAAGTCGTGCAAGGATGGAGGGAGGTGGGTAGAGTGAGGCAAGGACTCGGCGACCGACATCGTAATGGATAATTATTACATGCACACGTGGATGCGAGCGTATGAGTGAGCGTATTCCACAGGAACTGACTCGACCGACGACTGTGGCAATGAAATAGCGATGCAGGGCGAGGGTTGAATTGTTCGACATTGGTCGGAGGATCAGGCAGGCATCGTGGCTGGAATAGCTTCACACCATTTCGTTCCATCCGCATTCAGATTCGGATTGTTTAAGTTTGATTTATTTCCCACTTTTACTACACTCGGTTTCCAATACTACACGTATATTGTGTTTATAGTGGATTTTCCTATTGATTTATTTGGGGAAAGAATACGAGCCGAAAACCTGAAATTATTAAAAAAAACAATGCCTTTGTTTACATCGCGACCCAAGTCGAAGTAACATATTAAATCACCTCGAAAGGATTCACTGTCCATTGTTCCTCAGTCGATCCTCAGAATGGAACAATGCCAGGATTAGGCAGCAATCACTCAGAGCAAACGAGTTTCTCGCGAAAGAGCTGAAGAGCCGAAGGAACGGAGAACCGGTTCCATTAATTCCATCACGTGTGCGGCTCTGTAATGAGAACTTGTCCTGAAAGTTGTTCCGTGCACGGGCAGCCCGGCGGACGAAGGGGTGCGATCCAGAGGGCCAAAGTGCCTGCCTTCGGTCCAAGCGAAAGAGCCCGGGGCACTCCCAATGAAGCTTGCGTAGGGATGCTTGTAAATTAGCGCCAATTTATAAACAATTCATCATTGATGCATCTCGTCTCGCCTCTTACGTGGCCTCCTCGATCTCTCTATTGTCGTCTGTGATCCTGTGGAATTCTCCCAAATGAAAAATTACTTGACATCTCATCATAAGAAGCAATTAGCCTCTGTTTTGAGTCTTCCGATTGTCTCGCGCAGAGTGACGAATTGCGGTGCGGACATGGGAAACTATGGGCAGGATTGGGTCCGTAGAGCGTTTGTGGAGTGTGGTCAAGGGCCTCGAGTTGGAGCCTTCGAGGTTAAGCCGCCTTGAACCTAGCAGCACTTAGTGTAGTGTTTTTTCGACGAGTTGGGAATGGTTAGAAAGAGCGAGGTCTTAGGTTTGAACAGTCTTCGATTCCTCTTCTTTCATTTGTGGATCATCAGGACACTTGGATAATGCATTAAAAACAATTCTTAGTCTCCGAATTTCGGGTCTAAGGGCCTTGAACTTACGTTATAGGAGGCATTTCTCTTTCCTGGCGGATCCCTTCCATGGCTCAGAAGACATCAAGATCGAGCTGACGCGGAGATCGCATCCTGAAATTGCGCCTCAACATGTTGAGGAGATGAAAACGGATCCTGTGGAAATACCATTGTTGTCAACCATTTAATGGAAATGCAAATGGAAAACATTTAAGCTCGCAGTGAGCGTCGACATCCGAGCCGAGAGCGGAGAAAATTAATATTCCGTGGGATGTCGTTTCCATTGCCGGCGTGAGGGGAGGACTGTCGGTCGCTAGGGTGAGGCAGGGCAGGGAGGGAAGGAAGAAGAGAAGGACCCCTCGACATACCTACACACGAATTATAATTTACAGGAATTTACATTTCTATTGATATGAATTGCTTTCATCGTGCTGTGAAATTAAGTGGAACAATTCGCGGCTGAGGAATCGGGGCGGAGTCGGGTTCGCCCGGCCGGAGAGGCGAACGGGGCTGCGAGGAGGTGTGTCCAAGGACAGTTCCTGTGTGGGTCTCGCTCCCAAGTCTACGATCATCGCCTTCTCGATCTGATCGCCGACTCTTCTCCTTGCCGAAGTCTCTGCTCTGAGCCACCGTCTCGCTCCAACTCTGGCATTCAAAAGTTGTCATAATTCGATCGGGTTCCCATTGTGAAATGTTCGTAATTCGGAATCCGAAATCCTCCAGCCGAAAACCTCTAGAACAGAAGTAAAAACGAAGAAAACCCAAAGAATGGAGGGCAGAAGAATGGAACAATGGATGCGAGAGAGACTTATAGCCTACATCGCGCCGCGGAGGGGTCGGGAGGGCCGGGTCGAGTGTGGTGGTGGTGGGTCTCCTTTGTTCTTGCTCTTCTTCTGCGCCATCCTTTCAGGGCATGCTCCGGTGATCCCGGCCCTCGGCGTTGTCTCCCGGCGGACGGTGTCGAGTCCGTCATGTGTGTGCTTCGAGGGTCTCCTGCCAGCCAGGGTCGGATGAAGCCTCGCCAGGAGGGGTCCCGGAGTCGGGCAGAGGACGAATGAATGAATGAGTGACTCGATGACGGAACCAGCGACGGACGCAAGTAGAAGAGGAACGAAGGGTAAGAGCAACTGCCGGGACCTACTTTTACGATCTTCCAGTGATTTATATTTATATTTGTGTGCCTTGGCCTATTTGCCGCGCACAGTGGGTTGCAGTGACTTTGTGCAAAGAAAGGAATCGTTTCTTCCTCCGCCGAGCAGGTTTGCGTCCTTCCGCCTTGTCCTCGGGCCACGCCACGCCGGCGTCCTTCGCTCATTTGGTCCACCGTGTCCGAGGTGCGAGTCTTCAGAGCAAACACATAACTCTCTCTCTCTGCTGGGTTCCCTTCCACTACTGTACTTATTGAATTTGAATGTGCGTGAAGTCCCCTTCCCTTCCCTGCTCCTTCCCTTCGCGGCAGATCCTCCGAAGCCGTAAATCAGGGAATCGCTTCCTGTCCTGTTGCTAGGGCACCTCCTCCCCTTCCCTTCCCTTCCCTGCCCTCCCCTCGCCGCGTCCACTCGCGTGATGTCTTCGCGCTGCACGGCGACGTCGTCTTGTTGTCCTTGCAGCGAGCTCCGTGGCGAGAGCGCGAGCGAGACGGCGGAGAGTCGCAGGACTCGGCTCGAGGGTTAGTCGTCCACCGTCTCCGCGGCGGCAGGGGAGGAGAGTGGAGGGGGGCGACGAAGCCTTCATTCAGCATTTCGATTTTGGGATTTTCCTCGTGAAGTTTTCGTTTTCGCTTTCGCCGCTGTTGCTCCTGCAACAAGGGTTTCCCGTCTTCGTCTTCGTCTTCGCCCTCGTCCTCGGCCACGTCCTCGTCCTTCGCGCTGTCTGTCCGCGAGCGTCCTTCGCCGACAAGACGAGACCGGGGTTGGCCGCGGGGTGGAAAGAGCGGCGATGACGACGACGACGACGACGGCGGCTTCTTCTACTTGTGCGAGGGCTTCTTCCACCCTCCCCGCGGTCCTCGAGCACCAGCCACGCCGTGGTTCGTGGTGCCATTTCGCGGCGTCCTTCGCGATTGCTTCGCGTCTCCGTCCGTCCGTCCGTCCGTCGTTCCTGCCTTCGTCGATCCTGGGGTCTGGCGAGCATCCTGCGGCTCGCGATGACACAGTTTTCGAGTGCAATTCAGGGAAGTCGGTTGTCAGAATTTCGCGTTCCTCTCGGTCCTCGTTTCCGTCTCTCCGTCTTCGGTCTTCGGTTTTTTTTTCGCGTTTGTTTCGCTCATTTCGTCTCCGTCGACGACGCGGTCGCGTTTGTTTGAATGTAGGTTTGGTTTCCTCGTTTCTTGTCTATTCTGTTTCTTGGTTTCGTTCGATTCTCCCCCCCCTCTCTCTCTCCGTCGTTCGTCCGGTCGCCATCGAGTTTGGGGATTTCTGCCTCCACTCGCCGCGACTTGTTTTTCACGTTTGCACCGGCCCCTGGAGCTGCCGCGGCCTTCTGGTCGTCTGAATTTGAATTTTACTCTGATTCGGATTCTCGGAAAGATCGCATCAACCGGGTGAGTTTGACTCGTGGCCCGATCCGTCCACGCCGGGTGCCGGGTGCCGCCGAGGGGCCCGGTGGGCGACGATGGGCCGCGTTTTAATGAGGATTATCTTGGGGATTTCAGCGCTCTCCTTTGTTGCAACTTCTGTGGCGCCCAGGGGCGGAACGGGAGCACGACCAACAGCTACCAGTGCAGGCAACAGTCGGAGCCAAAGTCTTCCGCCTCAGAGTTCGGCAGTCTTTGTTCCGTATCGGGGGCCTTCGAGCTTCATTCGGCTCGACTCGTTTGGTTTCGTTTTGTTTCGAGCATTATCGCGAATTCTGACTTGTCGAATTGCTTGTAAATGCGTCCATTTGTGTTTAATTTCGATGTCATTTGCATTGAAATTGAGTTTTTGTCGCGCCTCGCTCGCGCTTCCTCCGTCTCGTGTCGGCTCTCGCATCACCCCGGCCTGGCCCGACCCGCATCCACCCCTCCTCCTCCCTCTCTTGGCCGCTCCGACAGCTCCGACCGCACCCCTCGTTCGCCCCCGCACGAGAGGAATTTTTCTCGTTTTCCGCGAACAAAGAACTTTTCTACTGCACGCTCGTTGCCGGGGGGAAACTGGGAAGAATCGCGGAAAATGTGCAACTTTTCGCATTGGAAACGATATAATAATAGCAAACGAGCAAGCAGGCAAGCGAATAAGAAATAATGAAACACATTTTCTTTCTAGAATTCATGGAACGCCGTTGGTCTCTGCACCGAAGATATCTATAGACGACCTCGCAGAAAGGTAAGTGGGAAATGAATTCGATTTGCTCCTCCTGTGCTAGTTTAAGATTTTACTGAAATCACATCCTCACAAAATGCCCTCTGAAATCAGGTGTGTCGAAAGATCGGGGCACTTCCGGTTTCGCATCGCTTCCGTTGCCCAACCGCATTTCCGTCTCAATCGAGCTGTGGCCGGCCCACACAACCGACTACCCGGTACAGTACCGATTACTCGGAGCACCCGATCCACCCACCCTGGTGAACTCAAGCTTTCGCGTCCTCTGCTCCTTGAGGTTGGACCCTGGACCCTGCTCGTGGACGGGGTCTCGTTTCGCTTGCAAAGTTCATTGGCATCGACTGAGTACGTCGAATGTTTTTGCCGTCGTCGCCGTCGTCGTTGTTGCTTTTGTTGTTGTTGTTCGTGTTTCGATTAGAAATACAACTACACAACTACAACAACGCAATTGCATATACACAAAGTATTCCGTCTAAAACATTTCCCGCCGATCAGCAAAAAGCAAATACTGACAGAAGTAAAAAATATCCAAACAGCAGGCTTTCGAGAGACAGATAAGAGGCCAGGCCTTTTCAACAACAGAAACGAAAACCACAACACCGAAACAACAACAAATACGCTCAAATAACAACGATAACTATAACAACAGTAACATCAATAGCTATAATAACAAAAACATCAATTAAATCATACTTATATGTGTGTACGAAAGTCACAATTCGTGAATGTGATCGCACCAGGCAACAATAACAACAACAATAACAACAACAATAGCCACATCCACAATTGCGTCTGGTTGCAAATTTTAAAGTCAACAACAGAAGTTATCAAATCAAATTTCTCCAAATTCATCACGCTTGTGTATGTAGTCTTTCGCACATGTATGTGTGTGTGTGTGTGTGTATGAACACTTATCGTCCCAAATGTTGTTTATGACCCATTAAATCGAGCAGCTCGGCTCAAGTCCAGTCCAGACCAGGCCAGCCCAGACCAGACGCCATCGCGATATCGGGCCATGAACTATATGTGATTGTGTATTCCGGGGCCCGAATATCAAGCGGTGAATCACCGGACCCACTCCCGACCGCAGTCACCTGATCATCCGGATGCACCTCCAACCGCATGCCGAGCGCTATTAATAGGACCCAGTCGCCGGGACTGGAGGCGTTACACAACGGTGGAGCCGGGGCCGGATCCGTGGTCGCCGCACGGGGCCCTTTGGAGGAGGGTTTACGTTGCCATGGCGTCGACGGTGGGCTGCTGCTGGTGATGGTGATGGTGCTGGTGCTGATTGCCTTCAACTGGGGAGGGAGGAGCCCGACGACAACGACGTAATGGACACCGATTAATTCCGGCATCGCCTGGCGATGAGGCTGGATCTGGTCCTGAATGGTTTTAATTGAATATATCTGATGGCACAGGGATCTCTTTGATGACTGGCCACCTCCCTCACTTCCTCTCTCCCACTCCACCGTCCACCGCCCACCGCCCACCGAAGTATTTTTCCAGGAAACTTGGGTTTGGAATTTTCCATGCCCTGCGGGGGGATTCGGAGTATTTATTAATTTTTTCTTTGGCCCCAATCGACTTTCGCTGGAAACGCCGGAGATGGCGATGGCGATGTCGATGTCGATGTCTCCGTGGGCGAGTTCTACGTGAGAGAAAGAGGGAGGCGAAGAGGGCGGGTGATGGAGGGGCAGGGACGGGGGTAAGGATGGAAAACACGAAGTCATGTTTGGGATAAATTATATGTGGAAAGAAATGGGAAATTGCGCCAGCAGGAGGCAGCTCATCGCCATGACAAGAGAGCTTCCGATAATTCAAGGAGGTGCTCGGAAGCGGGTTCGAGGAAGGACTTCAATCGAGTTCCCCGGCTCCCTCAAGTCCGCTGGTGGACGGCTGGAGCGGATTATGACGGGTGAGCTAAGCCGCCGCGATCCATATTCACGGAATCCCTTAATTGAACGGTGGCTGCCGACGTGAGGTTGCGAGTCGAACCGAGGTCGTGTCCGTCTGTGGCAGCAGGGGGGTGGACGGAGGTGACCAGTTCGGGGAATCCTTTCAATTTTAGAACGCAAAAACGAGCTCTCGTGCTCTCCATCTCCCTTACTTTCACACTCCTCCCGCCAGCTCCCCTTCCGACCGTCCTTGAATCCACAAGTCCTGGCGCAGCTTCTACGCATTTGTGTACAAAGATTCTCCGAGTGTCTTCCTTGTGGTTCTCTCCTTCAGTCGTCCCTCCCACAGCAGAACCGAAGCTCCCCCAAGCTTCGGTGGGTGGGGTCGGTTGGTGCCGCGACCGGCCTTGGGGTCGGCTGATAAAAAGTGAAAGTAAGAAAGTAATTCGAGTGAATTCAGACATTTTTCCATTTTCTTTTGCTCTCTCTTTCTTTTCCCTTCAACTTCCCAATGTATTTGTTGTTGTTTTGATTGTTGTTGTTGTTGTTACTACGGCTTGCTGTTGATTGTAAGTAGGTGCTTATGCTGACGGCTGAGTCCTAATGCCCCGTCCTGACGCAAGTGGAATTAATTCATGTTTAATTACATCTGCTCTGTCTCTGCCTATGTCTCTGCCTCTGTCGACGTCGGCGCCTCCGCCGGGACGCCTCTGCCTCGGACGAATACCCGACAGTACCGAGGGATGTGTGGGCGGGCGTGGGTTTGGCGTACCGGGGAGGAGCCGAGCCCAAAACACGAGCAGCCTTTGAACTTTCAAGGACCCCGGAGGAAGCAACGCCGCCTCTTCTCCCCTTCACCCTCCCTCTTCCTCTCGCTCTCTCTCTCTCTCTCTCTTTCTGTCTGTCTTCGTCTCTCTCAAGACTGACGTGTGCCTCGCGTACGAAGAGAAGAACAAAACAAAGGCGAACACGAAGTTTTCAATGAATTCCAAATGCGATGCGAATCAGATGCGAAAAGCGGGGCGAACGAAAATGTGAGAAATGGAGGAATGGGGGAAGGGGAAGGGGGAGGAGAGGATGAAGTGAGTAAGCGGAAGTTGGTGAAGGACGAGAAGAGACGACGCCGGCGAACGTCGGCCGCCTACGCGTCGACAGCTCCTGGTCTGGGTCGGCGTCGGATTCGGGTTCGGAGCGCCGCGTCTCGCTGTGGGAATCTGTTGGCTTCTGACGACCTCGTCACGCACCTGAGATTGAGACATCGGAGCTTATGACAGAAAAAATTTCATCCTTTGAAGGGAAACCCTCCTTCCTCTCCTCTCCTCTGCTCTTCTCCTCTCCGGCCGGCCGTTCGTCCCGATTTCTCCAGTCGGCCCCCTGTTGCTTTGCTTTGCTGCGTCTTTGGTTTACTCAAACGTTCAAGGACGCGCCTCCTCGAGTTCGGCGCTGCTCCAGAGCTCCCCGGCTGGTGGGCGTCGCAGCTGGGGGCGGGGCGCTGGAGTGCTGCTCAATGAAGACGTTGCTTCTTGAGGTGATGGAGATGGAATGTGAATGGGCATGCAAGGAGGAATAACAACAAGATCCCTCTCTCACTCCCACTCTGGTGTGGTTGTAGGAGAAGGTTTGGTGATGAGCGGGCGGTAGCTTGGGGTGAGTTTGGCCGCCGCAGCGGGCCGTAAAAATGTCACCACATCGAGGTGAAGTTACATCATGCACAATGCCGTCGATCGCATGTTGGCACCACTGGGAGGGAGAATTTATTGCTGAAACCGATGTACGCAAAGCAATTATAAAACAACACCACGCTAAAGAGCGGAAAAAGCAGTATACGAGTGCAAAAGCATAAATAATAACGAACAAAAAAAAAAAAGAAATAAATGAAATAAAATGATCCGGATGAATTGAATGAATAAATTTGAATTTTAAACCAAAGAGTTGACGTCACGAGGCTCCCCTGCGCCCCGACCCTGTTCGACACGCGGTGGATCCTCCTGCTGCCGTGTGTGTGTGTGTGTGTGTGTGCAGCGCGAATCCCCTTGAACGGGACCGATATCAAAACAAAAAACAGATGCAAAATGACGCGAACGACGCGTGAAGAGAGATATTGTGTGGAGGGGGGTGGAGGAGGCAGTGAAATAGATCAAGTGCGAGTAAGAGTAAAAGACAGAGAGAGAGAGAGAGAGAGAAAGTGAGGTAAACAAACGAGGCGAGAACAAGAAACAACAAATAAAATAATACACTATATGCAATGGACAATATTCCTTCAAATTTCTTGCTTTTGTTTTGCATATTTCGCTGGAAGTGAGCAATTATAACAGTGACAACAACAAGAAGAATGCCAACAAGAAGAACAACAACAATAAGAATAACAACATGAAGGAGAATAACAAGAAGAGGAATATTAAAAGCGAGAATACTAACAACAACAATATGAGCAAGAACAGCAACCAGGAGTATAAACACAGACAGCGAATAAACAAGAATGACGTCAAGACAAATGCGAAAAGGTCGGAAAATGACGGGAACGAAAGACAGAGACACCGAGAGGGAGAGAGCAGAACTTGATGAATCTACTAATGTATAGAGAGGATCCTCGACTGATGGCCGGAGGAGTGGATAAATGGATCGGATAAATCGGCGAATGGCGGAGAGGCCGATGGCGGGATAAGTGGGAAATCCGTTCGCAGACTGACGACTGACAGATAGTTGGGGGGACAGAGAGAGAGATAGAGGTAAAGATAGACAGGACAATGCTGTATTAATGGACTTCTGACGAGGAATTCGACGGCGGACCGGGGGTGGGCGGAAATATCTTTTTTCGAATTTGGCCAGATATCGGACTGCAGTAAAGATAGTCGTGTCACAAACATGATATTTCTATTTGCACAGCGAACAATGGAGAGTTGATTGCAGAAGCCTCGAGCCGTCCCCGACAAAGAGTGGGCGAGGGAGAGAGATAGGGAGCGTGAACGGGAATCACAACAAATACCGATGAACTGAGGGTGCCGGATGGGGGTGGGTTTGCGAAGCGGGGAGGCCCCGATGACTCGTCGCCGGCTGGTAGCGCAGGCAAAGGTAGTGAACACTGAAACAAAGGAAAGTTGAGCAAAGTTAAGAAAATAAAACGGAAAACCATGAAACAATAAATAGTACGAAAATATTAAAAACCTTTTGAGAAAAACAACAATAAAGAAGCGAACACAAGGCATGGAGGAAGGGAGGGAGGAAGAAGTTGGGTGCGATAGAATGTGAACAAACTGTACTACTTGGGGCCCCCGCCCCCTCCGGCCGCGCCACTGGGACCGCTGGGGCTCATTCAACCACAACCTGGCTTGAAATTTTCCACCCCGATCGCACACGCGCAACACGATGGCCCCAACCCCGATCTCTCGCTCTCTCTCATCCAATTTCTCGATATTTCGCTCTCTTTCTCTCGGTCTCTCTCGCCCGATTCTCGACGCTGGCTGTCGTCATATGTTCGGCTTCGCACGCCTCCGCAGGAACAGATGGCGACACAGTGGGGCAACTCGGAATTTTCTACACAGAAAATTATCTGCAATATTCCTCGATGTGGAGGCCTCTTTTGAGGCGTGGGGCCCACGGTGCCCCGCGACCCGCTTCCACACCTCGTTCGCCCGACACGCGAAATATTTTATCAAAACATGACAACATTTTCCAACTGATTCTCACGTCCCTCTCGCTCGCCCATCCCCGTCTCCACTCTCGCTCGCTCCCGCTCGTTCTCTCCGCCGCACGTTTCGTGACCGCGAGACCTAAGAATGCTGTCAGAAAATCGAATGAAGTGAAACACAGAACGACAAAAACCACAACAGCAACAAATAATAATAATAGAATACAGTGAGAAAACAAAGGGCAAGACAGCGAAAAACGAAACACGAAGCTGATAACAAAACAAAATCGTGGAGGAGCGTGTCTTGGCTCGCGCGAAGCAGAGCGCGGAGAGGAGAGTAAAGAGCGAATTCGGTGGTTGGAGCATGGCGTTGACAGCAAGCGACGGAGAGAGGGCGCGATAGAACAGGCGAGCGATGGTATGTGTGTGAGTGGGACAAGCCACGAATGAACAGAGTGTGGTGTGGGCAGGGGGACGGTGGCGTAGGGTGGGGTTGCTCGATTCGAGCAGGCGCACAAAACCAGCTGAGCAAAGTAAACAAACACGCACACACCCGCGCTTCCACACGCACACTGGCACACTCGCACACGATTCGTGCGAGCCACGAAGCAGAAGCGAAGACGAAATATGAATAACAATAATAACGCAGAAGTGCGAGGGAGAGGGTCGGAGCGTCGGCAGCTCGAGAGCGAGTGCGCGGTTGAGCGAAGGCGATTGAGAGAGAGGGAGAGGGAGGGGGAGAGAGAGAGTGGCAGAATGGTGTGGAGAGAGCGGGGTAGGCGCCGGAGATCGAAAGCTCCACTCGTCAAATTCGTGGCGTGCGAGCGACTCAAAACAGAAACTTTTATCAATCGGTCAAGAACGTTTGTCAGAGCAAAACGCGATTCGCGCAGAACAGAAAGCGATTTCACAAAAATATATATTTTTACTCAGCACACGCATACTGATACACAGGCACACACACACAAGCTCGCGCGCGCGTATGGCAGTGAAGCAAACAATAGAATAATATAACAATAATACAAAGTGAACAGTGGCGAAGAAGAAGAATAATAATTCGAAAAAGAAACACAATAACAAGAAATAGCAGCAGCGAAGCTCGAAAGAAAAAATAAAAACATAAATACAAATACAAAAGAGTGATTATTAAACAAAATCATTTCACAACAAAGACGAAAAACGTGTTTCCGTTGGGGAATTTTCAAGTCGAGCCGACCCGACCCCGTCGATCCGATCCGATCCGATTCGATCCGAGTCGAGTCGAGGCGAGCGAATTCCATCGAATTCTTCTCTCACATTGGGGCACAAGTGCTCGGAGCGACCTCGTCGAGGGATTTCCTGGCATAGGTTTTCAACTCGAACCAATCAGAGGTGGGCAGTTCTTCCCAAATCCGATTCGGCGAAGAAAGTAGAAAGTGACCCGAGCTCGTGGAGAGCGCAGGGCCGTGGAGAGTTCTCGGAACTGTGGACAACCGCTTGTGCAACACTGGCGAATTTCCACGACGACGGTTAATTTCTGAGGAATAGCAAGCCGTGGTGAATTTGGACCTAAATTGGAAAAATTCCCAATTTCCCAAAGTTAATTAGTTCTGCTTGAAACCCCGAATCTCGGTTGTTTGTTTCGCTGATGCATTGTGGAATTTTAATAACTGATTAGCAGAGATAAATAAAACATTTGCCGAGCTCGTCGCTCGTCTCCGTCCGTCCCTCCCCGCGCGGAGGCAGTCGCGAACTGCTGGCAACCCTGGTCGGGCGCTGGTGCGGCGTGTGCAAAACAATCTGAATAATATATTGATAAGAGGCGTACCACGAGATTGTGGTGAACCTCAGCTCACCACTGACAACAACAAAGCCCAGTAGTAACAATCGTTACCGAAAATTAAACTCATTCAAACAACGAGTGTGACACAGTTTCGGGCAACAACAAAACTCCGTGTTCGCGTTCGTTTCGTCGAAACTAATCAAATCTTGATAGAGTGCGGAATAAAACCAAAACAAAACCAACTAATCACCAGCAGATCGGACCTCGGGTCTCCTCGAAGCCGAGGCGGGGCCAAAGGAAGGTTAGTAGAAAACATAATTGGGAAACAGTGTGGAAACAACTTGTCGTCCCTGGTCCACTCTGCGATGCTCTTAATCTGCTCTATTTTTGCATAGACGACTGTCTCACACTTTGCCACTTGCCTTTGTCGCTCTTCCTTTCACTCTTTGCGCGTTCATTGCATCATCTTCAGTCTGCTTCCTCCTACTTCTGCCCTTGCTCGCCTTCTGTACCTCGGCTCCTTCCACGTCCTCCATCCTTCTCTAGTTTCCGTTCGCCGGCTTTGCTTCCGTGGGATTTGCTCCGTCCTTCCTCATGTCCATCCCGCTACCGACATTTCCACGACGAACTTCTTTTCGCTTCGTCGTCTTCCTTCGTTCGCCTCTTCCTTCCCCAATGGCGGCTCCTCCGCTTCTTTATCGCGTTCTCCTCGTTGTCTCTCCGCGCCATTATCTGCCCCTCGTCTCCTCTGTCCTTCCCTCCGTCTCCTCCACTCCGTTCGCTTCCACTTGTAGTTTCCAGTTTCGGCGATGGCTTCAAATTATTTTGTTTAAAATGTTTTTGTGTTCCTTCCTCGGCTCTTGAGACGTTAAATGGGTTTCTCGTTATTGCTGTCGATGTGTTTTTGTTTTAGTATTTTTCACTTCGTGCTTTTTTATGGTTTCTGTTCGGCGCTCGCTGCTGCGGCAACTAGAAATAGATTCAAAACAACGAGGAGAAACAAGTGTTTGTTTTCTGCTCCGTTCCTCTGTTCTCACGTCTCCGCTTTGTCGTCTCCTCCGCGAAAATGTTTGCCTCTGTGCTCCGCTCAATTAATTTCAATTCAATTCCATTTCCATTTCCTTCTAGTTTGTCTATTTTGTTTGCCGCACGCTTCACGTCTGTATCATGTTCTTGTTTTATTTTTAAATGTCGCGCTGCCAAACGTCTTTAGTTTGGAATTTCGTGTATTTTTGGGTTATCTATTTTGGTGCTCTTTTTATTTACCCAAACATTTTCACTTATTTCGGGCCGGGCAATCGGACAATTTTTCCAGTTTTCCTATTTGTGGCCGGCTAAATGTTTTTCGCCACATCACCATTCGGCGTTCGTCGTGTGGGCTGCTCCTTAATTAACCGAGAGAGGACGATTGACCCCGTTTTCGCGCTATCGTCCGCCCGAAACGACTCAGTTGTCGCTGCCGCACGTCACTTTAATTAAAAATCATCCTTAGCGGGCTCCAGCATATTTCCCAGAAGCTCGGGCAGCTCGCCCCATCTCTCGCTGTCTCCCTCTGGGGGGTGGCGCCCCTCCCAAAAGCCCTCGGCCAAGCCCTCCCCAACTCGTCTCCCACGCAAGCCTCCTTCCGCCACCCCCAAACACGAGAAGAAGAAGAAACCACCCCACCTCGAACCGCAGCCGCTCCAACTTCGCTGACTCACCGCGCTTTTCCTTTCTTTGGCCCCCTCCGGGCTCCACTGGCGCCCGGTCCCGACCCCGACCCCCGACGGAGCCGTGGCAGCGGGGTTGAGTTGTTGTTGTTTGTTGTCGCTCTCGATCACGGTCGGCGTCGTTCTGCTTCCTCTTCAGCCCGGTGGGTGGTCGGTGGAGGGCGTGGGCGGTACGAGGGCGTGGGCGGTACGAGGGCGAGGGGGTGACGGGCCTGCAAATGTTTGACATTTTGTGTTATCACATTGTTTCTGATGTATTTCTTCGCGTTCGTGTAGTCGAGTTGTTGTTGTTATTGTCTCTGTTGTTTTTGTTATGGTTTTGTTGGTGTTTGTGTTCTTGTCATGGGCCTCACCACTTTCATTGATTTCATTCGCCTAACCTTGAATTGGCTTATATTTTTGCATGAGTGGCACTGAACTCAGTAAACGAATCAATTTTAATTTTATTATTTTCGGTTTCCTCCCCTCTCTCTCTCTCTCTCTCTCTCTCTCCCTCTCTCGCTGATCGTTCGGTACTCTTTGAGCTGGAGCCGATTCTCGAAACCTGAGGCATTTGTATCGAATGAAACCCCAACAACCATTACAATTGTAGCAATAACAACCAGAACAACAACGCGAATAGCAAACTTCACACATCTTCATAACTCAACTTTGGAAATCTTCGTTCTTTCGCCCGCTCCCTCCTCCTTCCCCTCAGCCCTTCGCCTCTGATTCTCCAGCCGACCAGCTCGAAGCTTTTTTGTGTCGTCGATGAGGATAGCTTTTTGTTGGTTTGATTGCTGTTTGTTTGTCAATAAAAACTCACGATTGTCAAAAGTGCGATTGAATTCGCTTCGATTGTGGTTCTGTGGCGGACTTCGTTGTTGCTGTTGTTGTTAATTGGGTTTCAAACTTGTTTTAAAAATAATTCATGTGAAATTTTGAGTGCAAATAAAATTAATAACTTGAGTAAATGTCGGCTGGACGGCTGAAATCGTGATTGATTAGCGTTTAAATATATATTATACGCATACACACACACAGACACAGTCATCGATTCACACTCCCATGGGCACGAACTTCACCAACGTGGCGCGCGGTCTTCTTTTTGAATGGTTTTAGAAAGTTGGAGCCACTTTTTTTATTGTGGTCACCTTTAGTTGTTGTCGTGGTGTTGATGGGAAAAAAATATTAAATATTCATGATTTCCTCGGATCGATAAGAGAGAAAAATTTATAGCTCGAGCGACTGGGGCTGGAGACGCCTCTGAAGCTCCCACCAGAGTTTTCCCTCGATACCTGTTATTTCTCTGAGAAAACCAAAAACCCTGTGAAACACAAATATTGTATTTCTCTGAATATTTCATTCGTCCACAACTCCTTGAGTTCTGGCTCTCTTGGTCTTCGCACTCGCTCTTTCGCCGTGTTCGACTATCGCCGATCTCAACACCGAGCAACGAGTACTGCTGGCGAGTAACCGGTACCCGATAGCCGGCGTTCACTCGTTGCCGACCGCAAAATTCACAATAGGCGACTTCGGCAGGTCCATTGGCCGGTCATGATGATTTGAGTCCAGCCGAGATTGCATCATGTCTGGCTGACCACGAAGTTTGTACCCGTCGTCCGGGTGGATCCGCCCTGCCCCTCCCCTGCCCTCGCCGCCCCCAACAAATTCGTTTCATATATTTCTTTTCGCTATATCAGCTCTACACGGAACTCTTATCAATCGGACTTGGTGCGAATTTAGGGCAGCCGCTCTCAACCCGGTCGGCTTTGTGCACTGCAATCGGTGTTTCGCCGATTCCTCTGTTGCCGCCGCGATGCCTCTACTGGCGGCCTGCTATGCGGCTAATTAATTCGCTATTTAATTAATTGAGCGGTTTTTTATTTCTCTGGAACGCTCGCCGTCACCGCCGCCATCGCCGCTGTTGACTTGTCTTGTCGAATCACGCTCCGATCAGCCGAGAACTCAACACACCACACACACAGAGGCTGTGTGAGTGTGCGTTTGTTCGCTCCACTCTTATTTCTGCCGAGCGGTCATTGCTGTGGTCGGCGCTGGCCGGCCTTCAACCGTCCAGCTCTCGATTGCCCCCCGCACCCCTGGCAAGCTCGAGACCCCCCACCTTCCCACTCGCCTTGCTTCAAATATTTTAATTATTTCGACCGCTATGGCCCATTTTCAGTTCTCTTCTTCTTGCTCGTATACTATAGTGCCTTCCTATAGATATTTCTCGTCGATTGCTTTGTATCGGATTTTCGGTGAATTATTGTTGTTCGCCAAAGAAGAAGAAGAAGAAGACAACGAGTGAAGCACCTCTGTCGTCCTCTTGCCACCTCACCACGCCTCAGTTCACCTCACCTCACCTCACCTTACCACACGCTGCGGTATCCTTCGTCGCCGTCCTCTTTTTCGCCACACGCCCACTCGCGCCGTTCTGCGAGGTGCGGCGAGGCGAGGCGAACTCGCGTTGGCGTCTGTTGTTGTTTTTATTGGGATTATTCGTAGAATCTGCCTTAAATGAAAATAATAACAAGCAATAAACTAGTAAAACGAGCATGGGGGAGGGGGAGGAAAACCCAACACATAATATCGGATAAATTTAGCTCAGACAACAGAATCGAAAGAACCACAACGGAAGCCGTCGCTTCATTATATTTATTCCTTTATGATCATCATCGTGTGTTTTTTGTTTGTCATTTCCACTCTTTCTTTTCAGCTGTTTAGCTGTTATACATTTTCAATTACAAGTTTTTCTTGTTGTGGTCTTATGAATTTCTTCTAGTATTATTGTCTTGTACATTGTTTTATTATTTAGTATTTTTATGTTATTATTATTGCATTTTTTGCTTTAATATATTTTATTTCATATTTTATGATATGTTCGTATATTTTATATATTCTTATATAAATATACCGATATCTCATACATTTATAATCTATTATAATATTCGTTAATTTTGTTTATAATTTCTTAAATTTTCTGAAATATTTTATTTATATATTTTTGACTATTTTTTTACTATATCTTATTTTTTTATGTTTGTTTGTGTTGTTTATTATTTTTTATACTATTTTTATTGTTCTTATTTTTTTGTTGTTTGTCCTCTTGCTTCGTTGCTATTTTTATTATTCTGTTAACACACAGATAAGATATCTGTGGAGCTCTGCCACTCACACCATGTCACTGACCCGAAAACTCGCGTCAACCCCCCTCCCGCCCCCGGCACTCGAGGAGCTGTGGAAAGACCCCAAGGCTTCGGTGGGCTGCGGGGAGGACGAATCGGGAATGACTGCGGATTTGAAAGATCTTGCGACCTCCTGCGATGCTCTGCAAGCAGTTTCACGAGATCCTCCGCCTGTCGTCCCTCGTGCCAAGGTCAGACGACCTGGCCAGGATCGGAAAAGCCCGAAACGACTGTCCCGAGAGCCGCCGGCGCATCCGCCAGCTGCGGGATCGCCGAACGGCAACCTTCACCAACAAGCATTGGCATGATTGGTTTAATTAACAGTCCTTATCGCCATTGCCATCGCCATCGCCATCGTCGGTCGATAGAGGTCTCAATGAATTCCCCGAAAGCTCGATCCGCGAGTTGTCTTTTCATCGCGGTCGTCTCCGTTCGTTCTCTGCGGTCCGCCTCCTCCTCCTCTGCCTCTCAGTCTGTATCTCTCTTTCGCTCCCACTCTGCCTCTCTTCGCTCTTATCACCCTAATTGGCGTTGTAATTAAATTGCATTGATTACACATCGCTGGCGATTTCTATGTCCAGTTATCGCCATGAATGAACTCTCGTTCAGCCAGCGTGCGGAAGTCGGTGGGCGGGAGGGTAGAAGAACAAGCACTCATAAATCAATATGAGATTATCTCCGGCAGAATGAGAGAGGGGTGAGCGCAGTAGATGTGGGAACGGATTCGATTGCCCTGAAGCAACAAACTGACCGCTCCTCAGGATCGGGTTCTCGGTTCGAGTTCGAGGTGGACAGGAAACTCCCGCGTTGTTTCGTGGAACCCTACAACAACAACAACAACAACAACAACATAGTCGTAATTACTCGAGTCTTCATGACGAGTCGAACCACTTGTTGCGGATTGGTTTGGGATTCCCGGCCCCACCCCCGGCCACGTCCACTTGGCGTCGATAGAGAGCCGTCGAATCGGGTACGACGATCAGCTCGAGTGGTGTGGAGAGTAGAGACGAAAGGTGAGGGCGGGGAGGAGGGGCGGCGGTTGTGAGGCGAGGGAAGGTACGGGCCGTGCGGCAGGAGGGCGCTAAAATTAAATCGAAAGCATCAGAAATAATTTCTGTGAATTTCGCAACGAGTCGCAACCGAAACCAAAAAGCGACCAAACGAAACAAGGAGAGGAAGGAAAACAAAAAGGCAGAGCGAGGAGAGCCAAAACAAAGAATTGCCAAGTGGAAACCAAGGAGAAGCGCGGCGTGTGGCGAAAAGGCGCCAGAGTTATTTCGAATTTCGAATCTCGAATGCGAACTCGAATCGAATCCGATTCGAATGCAGCTGCCGCCCCTTGACAGGTGGATCGCGTCGGTGGCGTCGGCAGCAGCTCCTGGGGGTCGCGCACACGCCTCGCTCCCCCCCTCCCCTCTGCCCCTCGCTGGGGGTCGGAGCGTTGCCACCGAGTCGAAAATGGACTCGTTCTGTGTTGTGTCGGGCGAAACGCGCGCGGAAAATTTTGCAAACTCATTATTTATGTTTTTGCTCCTAAGAGCGCTCGTGTTGTTGCGGTCATCGTTGTTGTTGCTGTTGTCATTACTTGCATTTTGCGGTTCTCGCTTCTATTGGCTTTCGCTTTTGCCTTTGCTTCGGCTCTGCGCTTCTCCTTCCCACTCCTTTGGCATTTCGTTCTCCGCCGCTCGTCGCCGATCTGGCTTCCGCCGGCCGTCGCGTGAACTTGTGATCGGCCAGCAGCAGGGCGGAGGGAGGGCGACGGCGGACTCCGACGATCGCGGCGACGTCGGCGCCAGGCGGCCGCCATATTGTGCACATTGAATTTTGACGAGTCAACTTGTGATTTCCCGAGTCACTGCACTCAGCAGAAATAAACTAAATAGCGAAATGTAGAGTAGGCGACACAAACGCCCGCGGGGCGACGAGATCGGCCAAATTACTCTATGGCATATAGTATAGAGCCAACGAGAGTCTCTATATCGGAGGCCTCGCATCCGAATACATCAGTCCAAAGCTCCGGCGAAAGCTCTCGACTCGCGACTGGAGCGCACGGACGGGCGACCGACGCGGACGGGGACGGGGACGGAGGGACGGACAGCAGGCGACCCGAGGCACAGAAATGAGGAGGAATTCGTTAAGTGCCATTTATCACGCCGTCCCTCTCGCGCACTCGTTCGCCGAGAGCTTTTCCGAGCGACGACGACGACGACGACAACAAACCAATCATATGTTCGCTCCACATTCTCCGGGTTCCGCGGCGGAAGACGGGCGAGGCTCCAAGCGAAGAGAAAGAGAGAGTGCGAGAGCGAGAGCGAGAGCGAGAGAGAGGCAGAGCGCGAGCAAGCTGGGAGAGCGCCCTGGGCGGAGCGCGAGAGAAGAGCAGGTGAAAACAGAGAGCGGCGATGAATTAAGGTCTCAAAACAAAATACAAAAAATAAACACGACTGACCTTGAGTGTGGTTAATAACTGTACTGCACTGTATTAGTTATTTATCAGCCCATCTATCTGGCTATCTGTACATTTGTAGGTACACATCTGTACACGGCAACGGACACCCATACATCTGCCTCGACGCACAGACACTTGAGTGGGGAATTTTAAATGATTCTGTTCTACTCTCCCGATTCCGCCAGCGTCTTCGTGTTTTGTAAACAAACCTATTATTTTTTGTCCCGATCTCCTGCTCTCTCGCGCCCGCCCAGCGTCGCCGACCGGGCATCTTTCAGTATCTGTCAGATGCGTTCGATGCCGACGGTCTTCCAGATAAACAATTATCTCTATTTTGCCCAAATTTGCGGATCACTGGTTCCCTCCCTCTCTCCCTCGCCAGTCTCTCCTGCTTCTGCTGCTCCTTGTTTTATCCAGTTCCATCAATTCTCCATTGGTGGTTTTCTGCCTCTTCTTCCGTCACTGCTGCCTCTCTTTCCAGTCGACTGCTTGCTTTCGTCGACTCGATTCGGATTCCGATGCCCACGTTGACAGAATCCGTCGACCACACTTTTTCATTCCACGAACTCCACCTTTAAGCCCTCGCTCTTGCTCTGGCCCTCTCCTGCTAAGAATCGCCTGAATTTCGCTCTCGCTGAGCGCTCTTTTTCTCTCGCTCCTCTCTCTGTCTCTGTCTGTCCTCCTCGGGCTCTCGGGCCTGCCTTTATTGCTCTTTGTCTCGCCTTCATCCGCCTGGCCGAGTGAATTCATTGAGCGTTCAATTTGTTTATATTAGTTATTATTAAATGTGTTTCATTTGTTGTAAATTGTTTTCCTCTGACGTCTGCGGAGCGCTCTCTCGCTCTGGCTCTGGCTTTGGCTCTTTCGCTCTCCTCTCCGCCCCTCCCTTCCCCTGCCACCTCGTCGTCAGGGGCCACAGAATCGGGTGCTCGAGAGCTTTTCGTCCTCCATGGATTTTCCAATAACATGTTATGTTTGTTATATTGAACCATGATATCTAATAACGTATAGTAATAAGGTTGATTGGAATACTGAGCAATGAAATGTTCTCCGTTAATAATTTAATGATAATATTTCAAACATAATAATTCAAGAGCAGAATTTGAAAATAGCAATTCAATAATGATAATTCAAATAATTCAAATTCAATAATAGCAATTTAATAATAATTGAATAATGATGATTTAATAATAGCAATTAAAAAGTTGTAATTCAATAATAATAATAACTGAATAAAGTTAATAATTCACTAACAATAATAATTGAATAATATTAATCATTCAATAATAACTATTTTTATGATATAATTATAAAAACTATTAAAATTAATAACTAACACTTTATCTTAATAATAATGATTTAATACAAGTGTTGTGCTTATAGTGATAGTAGCTTAATATAAACAATTTCCAGGGATAGTGTTCCGAATCGTTTCCTGTTTCGGACGTGCAACTCGAGCTCCGCAGAGTTTGTTTTGCCACGCCCACACAGTACAGTGGCTGCCCGCCTCCCGCTACCGCCCCCTCCACGCCTCGCCCGCAGTCGTCGATGTGACGATTTCTGTTGATTTGTGCGAATTTCTCGATTATTCAAATTTCAAAATTCAAGTTCGTTGTTTTCTTGTTGACAAAAAGCAAACAACAACTGTTTTATTTGTTTTCCGTGTTTCCGTCGAATCCATTAGATTTCGAGCCGAACTTGTTGCTCTTGTTGTCATCGTGATTGAGGGGCTGACTGGTTGTTGTTCTTGTAGTAGTCGTAGTTGTTGTTCTTGTAGTAGTCGTAGTTGTTGTTCTTGTAGTTGTTGTTGTTGTTGTGGAAGCGATATCGCCTAGATTGAATCGAACTGCTGCGATATCTCTCAGTTTCGTCTCGCAGAATTCCCATAAACAATAACAGCAATTTATGAGTCAAGGAGGGAAGCGGCGTTTGTTTTTCTTACTTTGCACATTTCAATTGTTGTTCCGACCACCCTCCTCTCTCTCTGTCGCGCTTCGAGCACTCGTTCTCTGTCCAACACCCTTTGGAGCCCAGGTGTACGATCGTTGTTGTTGTCTCCCTGCTGCCGTCCGATTATTTTTAACATTCATTTGAAAGCGAGCGAAAACAAAAACGGTCGAAAATCGCGCACTTCTTCGTCTTAATCTCTACTTTTTTATTTTATTTTGTTTTATTTATTTTTCGACATTTGTCTTCTCCCTCCGGTTCTATGGCCATGTCTAGTTCTTGTTTTGCTCAAGATATATATATATATTTTGTTTTTATATTTTTGTACACTTCTTGTTTACATATTGTTTTCTGTTATTCTGTAGTGCCTTCTGTTCCTTATTTAACGTTATTGTTGTACATACCTTTAAAGTTGTTTTATATAATTATATAAATAATATAAAAATAATGTTTTGTTTGCTATTTTTTAATTTTATTATAGTTTTTTATATTTTTTCATTTTTTCATACAATCTATGTATGTTTAAGCTATTTACATTTTGCAATAGACATCGCTGAGGGTTTGCTTCGATGCCTCTTCTTCGACCCTCTCCTCCCCTCAGTCAACTTCTCAGATCTTACGGGCTTCGATTGAGCCCCCTTCGATCGAGTCTCCACCGCCCTCAGGCACCAACGCCGTCCCTCGCCAACCGCATTTTCGTCTCCTTCCTCCGTCCGTGGCCTCCCACCACAGTGACTTCCGGCCGAGTTATCGGGCGGCCAGTTCCGGAGTTCGTCCGAGCGCGGTATCGAGGCGTCGGAAGAAGTGCGAGTCCGCGTCCTCTGGTGAACTTTCGGCACGCTTCGGTTGCTCTGATACGACGGACGGGCAAATTGACGGACCGAGGGACAGACGGACGGACGGCCAGATGACGAGCACGAGACGACGTCAGCGCCGGGGGCGGCACGCGACGCCCTCTGGCGAGTGGCGATGCAACGTGCAGTTGTTGTTGTCGCGGCTGTTGGCACCCATTATCGGCATGTGTGCTCGAAATGTGCAGCGATTGGCAACATTGTAGTTGGCAACTCAGTTGCAGCCGCGTCGCGCCGAGACTTTTGTTTTGATCCGCTTCCCAGATTCGCTTTCACTCTCCTCCCGGCTGATCGTGGGAAATCTACGTGCTCTTATCTCCCTCTCTCTCTCGTCCACTGTCATCTTCGTGGTTCTCCCTTCCCTTCTCCCTCCTGTTCCCCGTTCGAAGGTAATAATCGATCGCACGTTTCTCTTGCAGGCATATTTCGTTTCTGCCCGGCCGTGACGCGGCCGCCGCGGCCCGCCACGCCCTCCGCCCCGCTGGACCCACCGCCGCCGACGCACTAGGGGAGTCCGCGTTGTACAATGACTGAGAATCAACTGTTTCCCATGTCGGCAGATCTTTTCGACAACTCCTCGAACAGCAGCAACCCCCTCAAGTACGACCTGTACTCGTTCGGCCTGAGCGCCAACAGCAACAGCTCGAGCGGTCTCTTCGGCTCGCTGCACACCCTCAGCCCACCGCCGCAGCCGCAGCAACACCCACAGCAACAGCAGCAGCAGCAGCAGGACCAACAGTTGCAGGTCGTCGCCATCAGCAGCCCCACGGCGAACGCCTCGTACCAGGGCAGCAACGGCGGCAGCAGCAGTCTTATGCTGACCAATGCCATAACGATTCCCCGGAGCAACAATCCCAACCAAAGCCACCACCCGTACCTGGACGACGCCCTCTACCAGCCCAGCCCGAGCCCCCACCACCACATGATGTCGTCCCACCACAACCACAACCACCACCACGGCCACCACCAGCAGCAGCAGCGCCTGCTGGCGGACCTCTCCGACTACGGGCTGGACGCCCTGGACGCCTCCTCGCTGTCGCCGACGCTGCTGCAGGACGTCAGCCTGAGCGCGGCCTCGCCGCTGAACAGCTCGCTGCACTGCATCACGCCGAACGGCAACGACGGCTCCTCGGGCTTCTACGCGAACGACGCCTCGCCGATCAGCAACAGCACCGGGAGCAGCCTCGTGGGCAGCGCCAACGTCGAGTCCGTCGGGGTGCACGGCGTCGTCGACGTGCTCGAGCTGAGTGCCGCTGGCGGCAACCACGGCGACGACGGCACCAACCCCCTGATCTACGAGGTCGGGGCCGGCACGCCGCACTCGATCACCATGTGGAGCGACCTCGGCGGCGGCATCATCGCCACCAAGAACGAGCCGTTCAACATCGAGGACGACTACATCTTCCCCATCGACAAGGCTGAGATCCAGGCCGCGTTCCCGGACATCAACGACACCAACCTGCTGGAGGTGATCGGCAGCATCGAGGACTTCTTGCCGGCGAGCAGCGTGCAGGGCGGGTTCCTGCTGTCGCCGCAGAGCAGCGGCAGCCTGCAGCAGCTGCACAGCCCGGAGCCCTCGCCGGGTGGGCCGCCGCTGCAGTTGTTGCAGCAGCAGCAGCAGCAACAGCAGCACATACAGCAGCACCACCAGCAGCAGCAGCAGCAACAGCAGCAGCAGCAACAGCAGCAACAACAGCAGCAGCAACAACAGCAGCAACAGCAACATTCTCATCACAGTCTCCAGCCACTCCAGTCGCACAACTCGCCGCAGCAGCAGCAGCTGCAGCAGGGCAGCGGCGGAGCCATGCACCACACGCACCACCACCACAGTTCCTCTAGTCCGTACGAGATGTACCACAGCACGCCGAACAAGCCGCAGCTGAGCAACTCAGGGTCCACGCCGTTTTCGCCAGGCAGCCAGGTGAGTCCAGCCGAGTCCGGTGCCAATGATTCCAACTAATCCTGCTTTTCCTGTTGCCTTTCAGTCGTCGCACTCGCCGCTTCTGATCAATTCCATCACTCCGCCGCCGCCACCGCATGCCAACCGCTCGCAGTACCAGCAGAACATGGTCAAGTCGCGCAACATGCAGGAGCTGCTCAAGAAGGAGTTCTCGATGTCGCCGGACCGAAGCAGCTCCGCGATATTGGGCCAGTCCGTGCCCGGCTCGCACATTCTGCTCTCCGGCAACGCACTCAGCCCGAGCAGCGGCAGCAGCGGCTTCGGCAGCGCCACCGGCGGCAGTGGCGGCAGCGTTCGCAAGTCCTTCGGCTTCCAGAACGACTCGTCCGCGTCGCGGCTGTCCTCGTCGGCGCCCACGCATCTGGGCATCGAGCAAATCTGGGTGCGTCGCGAGCCGCGCCAGCATTTACTCTCGACCGGCTCCCTGGCCGAGGCCGAGTCCTTCTCGTCGATCAGCACCGGCAGCGTGTTGTCGCCCGACCACATCGACTTCTCGCAGGACGACGATGACGAGGCCTCCACCGACTACAACAGCGACCAATACGACGACTTCTCCAGCGACGGTGCGTAGGCCATGATGAATGACTACCCTGGAACGAAATTCTGATCTCTCTGATTCCACCTTCGCAGGCTCTGACAACGAGGACGACCAGCGCACATCGACGCCCAGTCAATTATCGTCCAGCAAGGGCAAGGAGCGCTTCTTCTGGCAATACAACGTCCAGGCCAAGGGACCCAAGGGCAAGCGGCTCGTGTTCCAGTCGAAGCTAGAAGACCCGCACGTCCTGAACGAGGTCACCGACCCGGTGTTCAGTCCCAATTGTTCCGTGCGCGGAATAAAGGTATTTAAAGTAAATACAACCAATTCGCGACGACCTCTGCGGCTACATTCAATTTGCACAAATTGTTTGGAGTTGTTGAAATGCTCGGGCACATTCAATTGATTCGTTTCCCTTTGACTTGCAGCACAGCGGAAAGGCACGCAAGGGCGACGGCAACGACCTGACCCCGAATCCTCGCAAGTTGCACAGCATCGGCAAGGAGCTGGACAAACTGAGCCGAACCATCAACGACATGACACCGGTGTCCGAGCTGCCGTTCAATGTGCGCCCCAAGTCGCGCAAGGAGAAGAACAAGTTGGCCTCGCGAGCGTGTCGTCTGAAGAAGAAGGCCCAGCACGAGGCCAACAAGATCAAATTATTCGGACTGGAAATCGAGCACAGTAAGGCCAGGAATTTCCCAGACATACACCAATTTACTGACCCGCATTACCGCTTCGTTCAATTGCAGAGAGACTTTTGACCGGCATCGCCGAGATCAAGCAGGCCCTGGCCCAGAAGTATCGTATCCAGAACGTTGGCGAGGGCACTGAGGAGGTCGACCAGCAAATCGAGATGATGTACAAGACGGCCATAAGTGAGTTAATCGCATTCATCTCTTCGCGATCTTGTCCACTAATCACCACCACTTGTGGCTTACGCTCTTCCAGCAGGCATACGCATCGCCGGCGGCACCACCGACTTCGTCAACCAAGTGCTGGACAAGATCAAGAGCGGTGTCCCGAACGGCGGGCTCGAGGAGCTGAAGAGCTCATAGGATTGAGTGAGACCTACGGGGATGCCGAAGAGGAAGTCGAAGTCTTCGGGTAGGTTTGTGGTTGAGGCACGGGAGGTGAGGTGGCGCATGTCGAACGTGAAAGAGGAGAACGACTGCGAGTCAGCGGCCGCCGACGCGGAGGAGAGATGCACTGGAGGCAGTGGTCCGGAGGGTTCCTGCTGAGCAGTACGAGATTCATTTTTGATTTTTGTAAACTATAACGTAAAGAAAGAGGCAACGTTTCAATTGGATCGTCTAATAGACGTACTACATACATACATTTAGGGCTTAAAGATATAGTTGATGTGTTTCGGAGTGAATTCGTTAGTGAGACGAGAAATAGCTACCAGTTTTACCTGCTTAATTTTTAAGGGTCTTTTTTATGTTCATGTGTTCCTCTGCTTTGCTTGGAGACATTTGGCGAAGATTCGCACGCACTCCAACGTTTCGCCGTTGGAGTTTTCTTTTAAATTGTTTATCATGGAATATATTTTGCGTTTACACTGAATTTTTACTTCTTTGAATATACCATTTTGAATAACTTTATTTTCGTTTTATACAAATCAAATTTTGTTATTCACTGTTATGTTTAATGACTATATTCTATTGACATGTTTCGCTTAAGATTTATTTTAGTTTTGTTTACATTGCATTACGATTATTTGCATATGAGTTATTTTGAAGTTGTTGTAACTATAAGTGATTAGTTTAAGAGAAAATCTGCCAAGAGCTACGAATAATTAATAGATGCGACGAAAACGAATTGCACGAATTGAATAATTGTTTAAGAGAAGAAAAGAAAAAAAAACGAAAAACCAAAAGAAAAGTAGAAAAGAAGAAAAAAAAAATGTAAGCTTTTCTTTGTCAGTGAAATATAATTAGTGATGAAATGATATATACACGTACACATACATAGTTAGACATACCTAAACGACATGCATACATATACATAAAACAAGGTGATATATTATTAATTTTATTCTTAGTTGTTTGCAGTTGAAGGAAACACGTTCTGACGATACAATTTATTGTTACTCTGATGATGATTTTGTTTGTTTAATTCTTATAACTTTTATACATACACATAATTATCATACATATGATAACACTATATAATATATACTTATATATACACTATATTTGCTATTACCATACATTCATATATATATATATATATACATATATAAATATATGTACATATGAGTAGAATGAGAATAATTGTTACAGCTAAAAGGTAATTCTTTTATACGTTTATAGTGAGAACGAAAACCCAAACAAAAATGTGAAGAACTAGTTCGTAAGCATGCCAGAATTAAATTTAACACACCGATCGTTGGAGATCGATTTAAATCATAAAGTATGCATAACTTAAAATCGTTGTAATTTGCTGAAAACGAATTGAAAGAATATGTGAAAACCTGATATGGAAAGGAAGGAAAACAGAAATTAATGCTTAAACGACACTTTAGTTTTAGACTTATTTATAAACAAACAGAGGGTTTCAACAAAAATTAGTATCCATAAGAAATACCAAACAAACAAAAAAAAAAAAACACTAAAAACACAAAGAAACAACTTATAAGTTTTGCGTTTTATTTATTATTTTCTTGAGTTGCTGTAATTATTGTTTAGTTTTAGTTACGACGACCTCAGTTGTGGAAATTCCAAAATTAATTTTTCGCCTTGGCTTTACGCATTTTTCCCGCTTAAATTTAATTTATTTTTTTCTTTTAATATATTGTAATTTTCTCTACCTATACAAATTCTATCTGTGGTAATCACTGTGAATGCTCTTCATACGCTGGGGAAACCTCGGAAACTAAGCATGAAGACGAGGATGAAATGCATGAAAGAACAAAATCGTTTGGTAGGATATTAATTAATCTGCTGATTGTTCTAGTTATGTGGCGAGACGCATGTGGACCGGGTTCTCGACTTGCTTCGAAGCATTTGTACCTCATTCAATTGTAAACAAGTTGTGTTCATCTTATATCAAAATTATTTGAAATCGTTTCAAATCCACTTTACGCTTGTTTAACTCGCTACCTATACGTAAATACCTAAGTATAAGTACACTGAGAATAATTGCGACAACAATGGATAATAATATTAGGGAGTGTTGACGGAGCCAGCTGGGGCAGGAAGGAGATGGACGAAAATACAAATGAACAAAAAACAGTGATCAAAGTTTTAAACTTGCTGCGAGGTGATGCTTTTTGTTAAGTAGTTAGTTTAGGGATTATTTTAACAAATTCGATGGTACAAAGGCGTGACGTGTGCACCTGACCGGGCACAGCAAATAGAATTTTCAAATTTTTATTAATTACTAGCTGTTGAATATTTTAAAATTTGTCATAGAAACCATAAGAGTACTTGATGTAGCAACAGAAATTGAAATTGATGTAAATACTGCGACACAAGAACAATGAAACTTCAAGGAAATCAAACCAAATACGTAGATTAAGGCAGAGTGCAAGGAGTGGGAGGGAAGGCAACCAAAGTACAAGAGAACATTTCGATGTCGCAGGAACCACAGGCACATATGCATATATGTATGTTTGTTAGTGTAAGAATAGAAGTCTTACTGTTTCAATTCTCCCCTCACGTAAGCTAAGGTCAGTCACAAAGGCACTACAGTTCCTGCAGATGTAAAATACATATTTCTTTCCGTCGACCAATTGTGAAACTTTGATTAAATGTTGAATGTGCTTCTTGTGCAGAGACGAAAAAGCTACAAAATAAGAATCAACTACCTCAAGATGAAGTTCTAAGCGTTAGTTAAGTAGGTGTTCGATTAGCAGAAATCTAACAAATTATCAAAATACCCTTTTCGTGTTGTGCGGGAGGAAGGGCGGAGTTCGGGGGCCAGCGGCGATGGAGAAGGGTCTAGGGGTCGTTTTAGAGTCGCGCAAAAATGAAATTCTGGATGTTTCGGATATTTCAGGGATATTTGGATCCATGGGTCCTGTCGCTGCTGCGCCCGCCACAAAAAATAAAAAAAAAAAATAAAAAAATAAAAAAATAGAAACAAAACATTGTGAGAGTTCATTTAAGATTTAATGTGAATAAAATATGCCTTTTATATATGTATATATTTTTCATGATTTCTGAAGCAGAGCAAATGATACAGAGTGTATTTCATACACACACATACTTACATACATACACACATGCAAGTAATTGAAAGCCTGATTTTTTGCATGAAAATGCAAATTAAAACCATTTTCGAAAACAACAAGAATCCTACTGAATGTGAAAATTTATACTTGAAAAGTTTAAGTTAAAATAAATGTGGTGTCATCTAAATGTAAGAGGAGAAGAACAAGCATTGGGAGGGATTTTGATTCACGAATCGAACCTGTGTTGAAAATTTTAAATTTGAACTAAATATGTCATAAGTTGAGCATATATTTTATATTTATTCTTATCGTATATACGTCTGAACAAAATGAAAACACAACATAATATAGATATATATATATATATATTATTTAATAATCATTATATGTATACATGAAAGAAACAAAAAACAAAAAACGAAATTCAAAACTATTTCCCACTATTATTCATATGTATTTATATACCATGTACAAGCGTATGTTTGTATGGAATTCAACAAACTGTAATATTAAAATAACAAAGCAAATAAAAGCAAGCAAAACTCTGCAAAAACCTTGTTTCCTTCGACCTGCGATCACGGGGCAAATGTTAGGAATGAAGAAATGACAATTTTCTTTTCTTTTTCAATAGTTTTATTTGAAAGGTTTTATTTTCAAATTGCAGAACGCAGAGATGTAAACACTGTTTAATGGCTATTATAGTACATTCACATGACACGAGATATATGTATATTTGTTATATAGTTCGAGTTTGGCTTCAAGAGGCCGCCGAGCCGTCCTTTGAGATTTCCAATCCCCGAACTCTTTGATGAATCACACTAATTCGAGACTCACAGAGGGCTTTACAGATGGTGGATAAAAATATACAATCATCAAAAATAGCTTATACTTCATCATAACTAATTTGCAAGTAATTTATTAAAAAACTTTTGGGTATCGAAAGCGGTCCTTTGAGGAACTCCATGGGAAGGCTGTGGAAGGAGAAGGGAAGCTAATGGGAAAACATGACAATTCTAAGAATTCCAGCCCAAGACTTTAAAAGTGCATAAAATCTAATTAAGGTGCCAACGATCGGTATAAATACAAAATCCTCATCATCCTTTTAAAACTCGCTGGAAAATCAGTTGCTAATGAGGCGTCGAAAAATACATGGTCAAAAAGAGGGCTGTAAAGGTTTTGTAAAACTGTAAAGCGTTTTAATAAATATCAGCATCAAATTTAAATTATTTGTTCGGCTTGTCCAGTCGTCTGTTGGCGGGCCTGGTGGATTCGGGCTGGATCTTGCTTCAATCATGCTTGAACTCCGGCTGCAGGTCGAACCACGAGTTCAAGCCGTTTCCTGAGACTTCCGGATCACCGAGAGGTATTTTCAGCTGAAACGGGAGGGAAAGAAGCAAACCATGAGATGTTTTTGAAATATCAATTTGAAAATGACAAAAAAATGTGGAACGCTTCACGATTTTGCGTGTCATCCTTGCGCAGGGGCCATGCTAATCTTCTCTGTATCGTTCCAATTTTAGTATATGTTCTGCCGAAGCAAGAACAAAGTCAGTGCTCGATCTGTTCCCTTTATACCGACGTCGTACCGAAAAAGTTCTTGGGAATCGTAAGTGGCGCGACGGCAGTCGTCTGCCTGACCAACACCAACCCTCAGCCACCCCTATTCGCACTCACCATGCCGATGATTGGGCTGCCGCCGTAGAGGAATCCCTTCTGGGTGCAGACGGTCACCTCCAGCGCGGTCTGCATGAGCTCGGCCGTCGATATGAGGTACTCGAAGGTGGCTTCGTAGACGGGGTTGCAGTTGTCCTTCACCACGGAGGTCTTGCGCTTCGACTCCTTGCTGCGGCCGGGCAGCAGGTAGAGCTTCACGTACGGGTCGGGGATGTTCGAGGGGTCCCGCAGCGGGATGTGCATGATCTTGTGGATGGTCACGACCAGCTTCTGCCGCTGCACGCTGTAGCGAATCGAGAGCTGGATCCGGCCCAGGCCGCTGTCGCCCGCCGACGCGCCTCTGTCCGGGAAGCGGTGGGTCAGCGTCTGGCCCTCGCCGGCGGCCCACGACGCGGGCTTCGGGCTGCGCGGCGGGGTCGAGGCCAGCGAGGCGCCGGCCAGGGTCGGCGCGATCTCCTCCTCGACAATGGGCGACTCGACGCTGACGCGACTAGACTGCGACTGCAGGTCCTGCTGGAACGATGAAGGTGGAAATTATGTAACGGCCTTCTTCAATGGACTTCGCTCGACCCACCTTCGGGGAGGCGCCACCTGCCTCCTGTGTTGGCGACCGCTGTGAACTGGAGCGCGACAGGGAGCCGCTGTCGGCCGCGCCCGCTCCTGCGGACGCCTCGGCCTCCTCGCAGGGGTCCACATACTTGAGAATGCGCAGCGACAGCGACATGATCAGCTTAGACTCGGGGCCGGACTTCTGGAGCTGGAAGGGCTGGGCTACGACCTCCATGTTCGGCTTGGTCAGCAGGGCGCTAAGGATGTAGGTGAGCTGGCCGATCTCGTTGCCGGTCTTCTGGTCGAACACCTTCAGCTGGAGGGTGTCGTTGTCCGGGTTGCCCACGAGGAAGGTGAAGCCCTGCTCCCACACCGGCGAGTCGTCGCGCATGATCATCGCCGTCTGCTGCTTCTGCTTGCCGACGCTGCAGACCAGGAACGGGTCCGGCTTCGAGCTAGAGCGGGCCTGCTTCAGGTTCTTGGCCGAGTCGATGAAGACCGTGAGCAGGGCGCTGCTCATCGAGGTCACGCGCAGCTGCTGCGTCTCCAGCAGGGCCGCCTGCAGGTCGCTGCGGTCGGCCGAGAGTCGGTACCACTGCAGGCGCACGTGGAGCAGCCCGTGCTTGGCGTCCTCCAGGGTGAGCCACTAGAAGAATGGGACCAAAGAGATCAATTAGTAAACTGTGCTGTTCGTATTGGAGCCGTTCGGTACTCACCGTGTCCACGACTCCGCGCTTAACCACGCTGCTGACCTCGATCGTCGCTCTGGAAGGGACGGCAGAGAGGGACTTTAGAACGAGGCTGAGGACGAGGCGCGAGTGGGGCGAAAGGAACTAGGCGGGGAACAAGTGGGACGAAGGTTCACTGGGACGAAGCAATAAAATGTCTCATTGTCTCGGTGGTTGGGTTAGTACAAGCCAGGAGAGGGTGTGGTTAAGCTGGGAAGCCATTCACCGGAAGAGCAGCCAAAAAATGTGGAACGCTTCACGATTTTGCGTGTCATCCTTGCGCAGGGGCCATGCTAATCTTCTCTGTATCGTTCCAATTTTAGTATATGTTCTGCCGAAGCAAGAACGATGTTCACTCTCAAGATGTTCCCTTTATGCCGAGGCGGTTCCGAAAAAACTACTGCGAATCGTTAGGACCGGGTACGAAAACTGCCTGCAACTTCTCCTACCGTCCCCGACCCCGTCCCCTACCTGATCTCGTAAGGGATGTTTCCGCGAATGAAGTCAACCTACCCAGAGTAACGAGGAGGATCTCAGACGACGGACAGACACACGGGCGGACGGACAGCGGGTGGGCTCCTGAGGGATGTTTCCGCGAATGAAGTCAACCTACCCAGAGTAACGAGGAGGATCTCAGACGACGGACAGACACACGGGCGGACGGACAGCGGGTGGGCTCCCGGGCGAAGCCCGGTGTCAGGGAGCTGAAATGAGATCTATGTTCTACGATCTATGTTCTACATATGCATGAGTGTTGGAGCTGCGAACCTTCCGAGCGATTCGTCGTCCCCGGTGCGGTCCCAATCGAAGAGGCGCGACACGAGCAGCGTGTGCTGCGTGACCTCCACCACGGCCTTCCCGCGCCGGCAGCATCGGATGGATGGATGGATGGATGGCAAGGCGAGAGAGAGCGTACAAAAGTAAGGTTATGGTTATTTGGCGATCGTGTCATTGGGTGCGTGTCCCTCACTTTGGTGAACACACACTTTATTCACAGTGTATTGTAATGGTTGTAAGTTATATTGATGCATTTTCTCACATGTTGCGAGTGAGGGCGTGGAGGGGATCTCGATCCTTCGGACGAGTGGGGAGGGTGCGCATGCAACTATTCCTAGTGGTTTCTAGTGATACCTCATGCAGATTCAAGGCTATTTCAAGGCATTCACAGAGTGTGGTGTTAATAAATTTTCTTAAAATACATTAATTGAAATAAAACGCAGGGTAAAATAATAGGAAGAAGGAAAATTTGGCAAAAAAATGTGGAACGCTTCACGATTTTGCGTGTCATCCTTGCGCAGGGGCCATGCTAATCTTCTCTGTATCGTTCCAATTTTAGTATATGTTCTGCCGAAGCAAGAACAAAGTCAACGCTCGAGCTGTTCCCTTTATACTGATGCGGTACCGAAGAAATTCTTGCGAATTATATCGGCGCTGCGTGGCCGTGAGCGATAAATCGACTGCCAGCGTGTTGGTATGAGCGCTGTACGAAGAGGGCTGGCGATGGGCTTGACCAGGCCGCTGCCACTACGAGGGAAGTTCTTGCGGGGAGAACAGCAACAAAACAAAAGCAAACAGCGAACAAGAAACACGTAGGAATCGGAGGAGGTCTACCACCTGCCCAATGGGTCGTCGTTCTGAACGCCGGGAAGTCCTTGGTCCGAGTCCCACAGATTGAAGCACGCCTCCTGCCCCAGATGAGCATTCACGATGGCCTAGAAGAGTGTGTGAGCGAGTGTAGGTGTAGGTGTTGTGTGCCAATTGTGAATTGTTGTTTGAGAGAGCGGAAAATGATTAGTGAGATAGAGAGAGAGAGGCGAACAGAGTAATAAGCGAATAATAAACTACAGACAGCTGTAAGAACGAACGAAGAACTCGCATGCGACTCGGTTAGCGGTTACTCACTTTATCACGACATCGATCGACACCCAATTCCTGTTATTACTACTTGAGTGGATTTCAAAGGACTTGAAATTTGGTTACCAAATACCTACACTACTATCAACAGAGAGTGATTGGAATGCATGCAAAACCACATTACCATTGTTTAACACTAGCTATTGAGTGTGATAGAAATACGAGGCAGAGATAGAGAGTTCATAGAGGAGGATGAAGAGACATTTTATTAGAAGGAAGGAAAAGGATTGAGTCTGTGGAACTGTGTATATTCGCCTTGATGGTTACCGAGTACTCACCTTCCCAGGGATTCGTCGTTGCTGGTGTCGTCCATGTCGAGCACTTGGAATTCGACAATCTGACCCGACTCGACAAATATTTGGGCCTTCGAGCAGACATTTCGCGTAGTGTAAGGATAGAAATGTTAGGAAGATTGCGGAATGAAGCAGAGAGTAATCAACGGAATGTTAATAAAACAAAAATAACACAAAAAAAAAAGAAACTGTAAATCTATGAATGAAAACGGTTTTGAAGAAGTGAAAACCAATTAACAATATTAACAAAAATAAAATAATATAATACAAAACATAAAAACACAAAGTATATAATTTTGAAAACTGTGGTAAATAACCAGTAAAAATAATTTCGAAAAAATCGAAGAAGAACATTTCAAAATGCAAATGCACTGTTTAAGACTTAAAGAAAATCAAAAGAAAAATTACAAAAAATGCAAGAGATTTGCACAAGTTTGAATTGTTTGGAGTGTGAAACAGAGGAATTGAAGATTCGAAATTCGTAAAGTCGAAAACATGCGCTGAGATCGAACGATTCCACAAGAACACATTCAAACGTGCGCGGGAAGGTGAGAGGTCGAGTGCAGAGATGGACACAAATGGCAGCCAATCACTGAGTGCACTGAACGAAACCCGCTACCAAACGCCCAACACAACTCGGTGCACGTGTCGGCATTGGCGATTGTGTCGGTGTCGGAGTGGAGGTGGGTGCGTGAAGTGTCCTCACCACTCAGAAGCGAGAGCTCGCAGCTTCCAACCCGGCACCGCCCACTGGACCCGGACTCACCTCGCACCAGAAGTCCCACTTGGGGTTCACGTTGTTGTCGATGATCTGGGTCTTGAACTCCTGGGCGCCGACGTTGATCACGGCGTACGGGTCGGACTTGCCCTTGCCCAGCACGCCGATGTCCTTCTTCATCAGGTCCTTGGCCTCCACCACGTGGATGCGCAGGATGCCCTGCAATAACCATTAAAGTTGGTCATTCGATGTACGTGTGGCGACCGAGCGCGGAATCACCTCTGGCTCGGGCATCTTGAGGGCCGTCGCGGGCACCTCCTCGCTGAGGGTGATCGGCAGCTTGTTGGGCAGCACCATGATCGCGCCGATCTGCTCGACGATGATGCGCCGCAGCAGGTCGCTGAGGCCCGGCATGTCCATGAAGTCGATCACGCCGACCAGGTTGAAGTCGATGTTCGGGTTGTTCAGGAAGAAGATCTGCAGGCCGCCGACGAGGGGCATCGAGCGAATCAGCGGCTTCATGACCACGCGCACCCACCCGTGGATCTGGAAGTCCTTGATGCCGCCCTTCATGCCGCCCAGGTAGAAGTTGATGTCGCAGTCGCTGGCGTAGAACAGGTCCAGGTCCATGATGATCTCGTTGCGGTCCACGTTCTTGTCGTAGATCTTGACGCCGCCGATGCGCGGTGGGATCGTGCCCAGGATAATGCGGTCGAACCGGAAGCCGTTCATCTTGTAGTTGGCCAGCGCCAGGGCCACGTTCGGCTCGATCGTCTCCTTGACCAGGGTGCGCGCGTAGTGGTTGGCGTTCGGCCACACCTGCTTCAGGATCTGCATGGGCGGGGGAAGGGAAACATGGCGTTATGCTGAGGCTCGGCCTGGACTAGGGTCGGCGCCACTCACCTTATTCACCCACTCGCAGCGCTCCACGTCGGGGAAGTACACCTGCAAGTACAGACATTAGAGACGGCGATGAACCGAATTCCCCTCCGGCGAATTCCTCCTTCCTTACTCTCGGTGCCTTCCCCATGCCGAAATATTTACCAATCAATTTGCTTGATTTCTGATGTTCCGAGAATTCTAATGCGAAGCTCGCGGGCAATTAGCGCCTTGGGGTGGACCAGAAAGGGGAGGCGAGAGCCAGAGTGGAAGCGTTCTTACCCAGGCGGGCAACTCGTCGATGCGGGCCAGGATGACGTCCTTCTCGGAGGCCAGCGCCGAGGCCTTGGCGATGCTGCGCTTGTGCTCGGTCGTCTTGCGGAACTGGTCGCGGGCCACCGACAGGATGACGGGCGCGATCAGCCAGGCCACGGACCAGCCCATGTAGCCCACCAGGTAGATGCTGCCGACGATGGCCACCTTCTTGCACACCGTGTAGATCAGCGAGAAGATGCTGTCCTCGGCGCTGGACGGCGGCGGGGCGACCTCGGCGGCGGCGGCGGTGGCTGCGGTGGCTGCAGCCTGTTCGGCGGCCTTCTCGGGGGTCAGTTCCTTGGAGGCGGCCGCCATGGCGTCGGCGGACGTGTCCGGGGACGGCGGCGCGGTGAAGGGGGCCAGTGGAGTGCTCGAGGTCTCGGCAGCGGCGGCGTCGCTGGTCTCGGCTTGAGCAGGGTCAAACCCGTCGACGTCGGCGGCACTGGAGGCGGAGGGAGAAGAGATACAGAGATTGATTAGAAGATTCCAGCAGAGAGCGTGATGAATCCAAGGAAACGTCGACGATTCACGAGGCGCGGAGTGGGAAAGTGCGGCGATTCTCGGATTCTCAGTTTTAGATGCGAAAATAGAAAATTAATCGAAAGCAGGGGCGCAAACAAAGGCAGAAGCTGGAAGAAACATCGACACATCGGAGAGAGAGACAAATAAAAATAGAGTACAAACAAATATGTGTTAGCATTATTGTTATTGTGATGTTGTTGTTGTTATTATTATTATTTTGATCGTTCTTGTTGTTGTTGCAAATGATGTCATTCTCAGAGAGAAGGAAATTCCAACGGGCGCGCTCGAAGTAATTTATTTTTATTTCCAACAAACAACTGAAGAGGATGGAACGAAGGAGAGGTGCAGACGAATAGAGAGAGAGAGAGGGAAAGAAGAATATACAAAGTGTGTAAATTGACTACATATATAGAAACAGCCAATCTGTGGTGGAAGAGTCAGAAAGTCGAGAGATTCCATTTCAGAACATTCGATTTAAAAATATCATCAGGCGGAGATGGAAATCGGGAGGCAGACAAAACAATGAACGCCGCAATAGAAAGGTGAAAGAAACCAATCCAAAATTAAAGAGAACTCGCTGCCTGCAGCCGAGGACAGGACTCCGAAGGGGAGCCCGGGAAAATAATCGCAGCAATGGGCATTAAGATAACAACATCACAACAACCGAGCCGCACGCGAGGCAGAGAAAGAGAAGGAGTGCGATTTATCAGGTGCCTCGGCTCCAGCTCCTGCTGCGACTCGGCTCCGAAGTCGAGGACGAGAATGCGAGCGGGAATTGGAACGAGGACGATGGAACAAATGGAACCGGCGCCACAGAACAGCTGTTCGTCGGGCGTGGAACAAGGAGCAATTAAATATTAAGAGCTCCAAATGGCCTGCGGAGAGACAACTAGAGCGAGATGACAATCGTCCTAAATACAGGGCCCTTTGGAGACACTCGGAGGAGCCCGCAGGGGAGTTTAATCGCGAAAATTAATAACCGTTATAGGTGCGATATTTCGTCGAAGTTATGGGAGAATGGTAAAATCCGCTGAGCTCCACTTGGAATCGCATGCGAAACAGAATGTAATTTTCCTTCTTCATAGTGTCATTTGTTGGAAATGCATTTTTGTGTAATTATTTACTAGCTTGTTGAACAACTACTTAGCTATTATTTGCTTAATTGTCCATTATGGCCTTTTATCTGGTGTTTGTTTCTGGTTTCGCCTTTTTGGTTTTTTTGCTTTATGGCGCCATGACTGTGTGCGCCTTGGGGTTGGCCACACCTGTTGCTTGCGTGCCAAAACACTAAATCATGCGGCGAGCGCGAAATCGCAAAATTGCGCTCGGAACGCATTTCACTCGGGAACTTGAACTTGAAACGCACCGAGTGTTTTTTGATAATTTATTTGAGATGTTCCCGATGAAAATCTTTAAATCTTAATGTCTTTGGCATTTGATATTTGTTTTGGTTTACAGCTTATTTTTCTTTGTGCATCAAATGTTTCACATTTAATATTTATCAAGTTATTTCGCACTTGGGCTAATTTCTCACCTCATGGCTCGGAGTGTGCGGCGATTTTTGTACCTCGAAAATGCACTATAGTATCTGTGAGGCGCAGACACACACACACACGGCAAGAACATAAAACAGAAATCAACAAATTAAAAATGCTTCTATGAAAATTTAGTTAAAATTTAGAGAACTCTTCTTGCCTTCGTCTCGCTTCGGCAGCGTTCGAAATTTCAAAATGGAAAAACCGGATTCCGCGGATTCGTCACTTCTCCTCTAGCTACAACTTTTATCTCAACTCGAAGACTCGTAGTATTTCTCTCTAGTAATTCTCGAGTTCGATTCGGCCCGAGCCGCATCAAACAGTCGCCGACAACAAACTGAATGGAGGAATCGCACTCGGGGCAGCATCGACGACGCCGGATCTCGCATTCTTGAGACGAGTCTCCCCCGTCGCTTTTCACTCAGAACCCGGGGACCCGCGCCCGAAGACACTCGACTCGAGCGCCTTCTCGCTGGGCTCTCGCGCTCTCCGAAAGCTCGTGCTGCCGCCGGTAGGCTGGTGCGAGAGTCCGCGTCTGTCGGCGGTCGGCTGTCGGAATGAAGTAATCACCGCTGATTTATCGGTGCATTCGGACAGACGTGGGCCCGTGGAGGATGGAGCAGTCTCGGCCAGTGCGGCCTCAGCCCATGGTTTCTGTTTACTTTTCGGCTTCGAAGTCGACGCGGCTCTTTCAAATTCTAATTTTACTTTTATACAACTTCTAAATATTCGTCTGCAACGGCTTCGATTCCAGACTACTTCGGCTCTCTTCCGATTATCTTCCGATTAGCCAGAATTTCCCATTTCCCCTCCTTAATAATGAATGTCGCTCATACGGGCCACTGGGCAACGGCGATCGAACGACCGTCGGCTAGTCAGTGAACTCGTTCCTAATCGTTTTCGTCCTTTTGCCAGCTGTCCACTTGTCCATTTGCCGGACTGTCCGCCGATCTCTATCAGTTCGTCCGCCCTCAAATGCGACCGCAGTCAGTGGGTTTACCAGCCATGGAGTTCGACATTAAAGGGGCGGCGACGAGGTGAGTGGTGGAGAACCAGCAAATTTAACGTGAATTACAATAAAGCAACAGTAATAATCAAAGCCACCCACATCCGGCGGAAGTCAAACAATCGAAAATCGAAATCCCGCCTGCGCTCCAAAGTGACTCCCGGCATCCTCGCGTCCTCCTCGTCGTAGGCAATGAAGCGACAACGGGATGAAGGGCATGATTGTCGTTCTTATGGGCTTTCGTTCAACACACACACACTCGCAGCCACAGTCATGTCCATAAAATGAGGACACTAACTCTGGCACATGGCCGCTGGATGAATAATGAATGCGGAAAGGCACAAGGTGAGGACGGCGAGGTGGCAACGAGGACGGCGGACAGAGAGTGAGATTGAGACAGCGAGATGTGTTCCAGAGTGAGATGGAACAATGCGCGGGAGGAAAGGGGGAGGTTACGTGAGTGGAGGGCGGTGGTGTTGAAGGATTCGTAGGCAGGTGCGTCCGAGCTCCGCCGCAGGTACGCGAGGGTCGTGAATGCCGAGCTCCGAGAATACTGAGCCTTGGCGTGCATCGGCGCCGGACCGGCAAGAGGCAGAGGGAGATAGAGCATGTGGTAGGGCAGAAATGCGAAACATTTTCCCCAGAGGGAATGGCAATGTGGCATTTCTGAGCCTCCCGTTGGAGGCCGGAAAATTGTCTGCTTCCCGTCGCCTCCTCCTGGCTGTGGACATTCCCACAAGGCTCTCAGCAGGCATTAAGGACACTTCACTTGACTTTGCTTCATTGTGCTTGCTCGCACTTCCGCTCTCCTCACTTTCTCCGCTCTTTTCCTCATTTCCTCTTTCTCCCAACTTGTTGAAGCCACACGTCAGAAGTGGGAGCCGAGGCCCGGGGAGCCGTTGCAAGGACACGAGCTGCCTGAGGAGAGGCGGGCGTGGAGGTCGGTGTAATGATGAGAGCCAGAGGAGTGGATGAGGCCGAGTCTCTCGGCTGTTGCGAAAGCGGAGGCTCTTCTTCTTGGGGGAAAGATGAGAATGAAAGTGGCATCTTGAAGGGAGTTTAAACGCCAGTGATCCGGATAAGTGAAACGGCAGTAAGAAAACGTCCGAGAAATAGGGTTAATTGCGAAGGTGAGAAAAATGATGTCGAGGATTTGAAGTGCTTGGCGAACCACAAGAAGGAAGCGACGAGGGAAGACGTTTGGGAAGAGTTTCCACATACTAATCGTTCGTATTGAATGACGAGAGGAACTCAACTGTGTTCTTTCCTTCCCGCCCTTCCGCACACGCCTACGCCGAATTAATTTGAGTATAGTGTTCGTGACTGCCGTGTCTCTGAATTCAATTAATTTGAAATGAGGGTCACTCCATTACCTGACCACCCGCTGCTCCACCCCCTCGTGTATCGACCGCGAGGAGCGAAAATTCGGCTCGGGAACAATTTCCACCATCACTCTGTGGTATTTATTTGATATTGCTCTTTTATGGGTTTCTCATGGATTGCATTGTTCTTGGTTTCATGAGTTGTTTTACTTTCCGGAAATCGATATGGAATTAAAGTGGATTTCATTTAAGGATCTCCGAGTCCACGCGAACTTTTTCACTCTGTCTATAGAACCCAGGTTATGATGGCTTCAAAGGGAAAGCCTATGCTTTCAGGGAGTCAGAATTATGATCTTCTTAATGAATAAACTTTAATTTTTCTGAAATTCGACGATTTCGTGAGCACTCTGTTCGTTCCTCGGATTCTGACTCCGGATTCCAATTTGTCAACATATTTTAACATTCCAACAAACATTGAATCTGATTCTGGACTTTTGTTTTCAGTTTTGTTTTCTCAGTTCATTCTGCGGCCTTCGAGAATAAACACAATAACAATAACAACAACGACAGCATGGAATTACGTCATTTGTACACGACAATAAAGCGGAATATAAAAAAACTACGACTCAACCACAACAACAATGACGCCAAGACAAGACAACAACAATGTGGGAGCCACCAGAAACGCCGGTCCACGAACCGAGCAACAAAAACGAAAGGAAAACTCGTAAGAAGAACAAGAGCCAGACGCAAAAGAACCGAAAGAGAGAGGGAACGACCTGAATGAGGTGAGGTGAGGTAGAAGCATGTGGGGATGATGGAGAAGACGAGGGAGGTGTGGTGGGTGCGAGGTGGACGAGTTGATGACGGGGAAGGAAGGAAGACCGAGGTGTAGAAGTAGATGACAGAGCGAAAGGAGTGGGACAGTCGACTAGGCAGCGAGAGGGGGATAAAAACTTCGCGATGAGTTTTGTGGCGCTCAACAGGAAGACGAAAATATGCAAATGCAAACGATGTAAACGAGAAGCCACGGCAGCTAGAAAAACAATTTTCGAAGCAATAACATTCAAACCTCAACAACAACAACAACCATAACGATAAAAACTCGTTGACTTTATTAACTCGTCGAAGCGGAAACAACAACAAAGCCAACGAGAAGCCAGTGCGAGGCGAAACATGTCGAAACTTTTAATTGAGGACGGTTTTGGTTGACTTGGTGATATTCTCAGCTTTGTTGTTGTTGTTCTCTGGTTCACTCCTAATCCAGGAGCGGTTTTTTCACTCATCGTTTCGCTCCGCGGCGTTTATTTTTATCGCTCGTAGAGCAGCCCTCTTGGGCACACCAGGATGCCAGAGTGGACAACACAAAGAATTATTCACCAACCTCTGTCGACACTTAAATTTTAACTGTGTTTTTTTGTTTTGTTTTTTTTTTTATTGAAAACACTCCGATATTCGCCGATTTAAACTTTGTGTATTTCTTATGACTTTTTTTACTTTAGTTTAGGCGTCGAAAAATGTTTTAATATATTTTTATTAGATTGTCGCTTTATTCAGTATTCTCATTGCTCTCCTATCGATTCTACCGCTCACTCCGTGCTCCGTGGCCGTCCGCGGTGAACGTCCTGCGACGGCGACTGCGAATTTTCGACTGGAGCTGTCGCAGAACCTGAAGCTGGCGTCGAGCTAGGTCGAGAGCGGGCTCCGCGTCGCGACGGCGGCCCACGTTGGCTCTGACCTACATCCTGGCTGTGAGTTCAAAGTCAAACTCGTCCGTGTCCCGCCGGCTCCACTCGCCGTTTGACTCAAGCTATCCGAAAGCACTCACTCGCTCTTGAGTGGAGCTTTTCCTCATCTTCGTTCTCTGTTTATGTTTGGCGGCCTCGTTGTTATTGTTATTGTCTGTTGTGGTTTTCATTCCGGTTTTATTATCACACGTCTGTTATTCCGTCAGTAGTTTGTTTACATTCATGTGTCCACGAGTTCGACTCTCGCGTCATGTCCTTCGTAGTTTTTCACTCACAGGAAACTTGCTCTGATTTGGTAACAAAGCACGAAATGGTTTGGAATATGAAGAACTTCGGAAAAGGTTGTTGTAATTTCAACCCAATTCCGCAATAATCTACATACAATAATTATAAATTCTTGCAATTGTATTGCAGTGCTTCATACCTCACATGAAACAGTTTAAGGTCTCTACTCGTTCTTGTTAGTTCCACGACCACTGGAGTGCTACAGTTTCCAGAAATTACAGAAACTCCTCGTTTCATTTGGGTTTGTGTATTAGACGAATTCGCCGCAATCCGACTTACCGATTTGGTGAAAATGCGGTTTACAACACTAGACAATACGAATGGTTCTTGTATGTGCTAACTATGAATATCGTCCGGTTTCCTCTAATTGCCAATAGAGGGGACTATTGCCATTATGATGTGCTATTGTTCTTGTACACACTGAAGCGATTGCTGTTGTTCCACTAAGTGTGGCTATCGGTCACTAGATTGCACGGTCAACATTTAATTCCATTGCAAAACTACCATGACCTATTGGTTCCAGTACGAGCTCAGTAAACACTTCCTCCAGCTCCTGAAAGCCTGGTATTCGAAACAATCCCGCTTCTTCGATGAATTTATTGAAATCAAACTAAAATTTGTTTTCATTTTCATATATGTTATTTGTTTATTTTTTCATATCCTTTAATTTTAATTCCTCATAAAATATAAATACAAACATTTCAATTGATTTTTTATAATTTATTTCACATTTCATCGTGACGATTCTCTAGTTTCCACGTTTTCTATATAATAATTTTTCTGGATCGTGTCTGAATACAACAATTTCGTCGCTTACTAATAAACGTTAATATTTCCTTACAAACTATTGGGTGTGTTTTTAATATATTTTCTTTTCTTGCTAAATTTAATCTTTGATTCTAATTCATTTTCATTTTACAATTCGAGTATCCGTTTTCTTCCCTCGTTCATTCTAAGTTTATTTTTCTTACTAAGTTTATTTTCCTCCTCCTAGACCTATTTTTTGGCATCGATCTCTTTTACGTCGTGTGGCTTTCGAGTTAGAGGCAATTGCGATCGCAATAAGTTCTTCTGTCGACGAACTCTGAAAGCTTTTGCAAAGTGTACGTGGCTTGGTGAACTCGTGTTTGCGCCTAGTTTCCCATTATTTTACCAATTTTACTAATTATATGCCCCATAGCATTTGCGGACTTACTTAGTCTAGTTGAAGTTGCAGTGTGTAAGTGAGGAGCGTGAGTAGGTGAGTGGTTCAGTGACTGTGGGCGTCGGTGTGGGCGTAACTATCAGCGGGATCTCCGCAGGGCCGGGCTTTCCAGACGTATCTCTGAGAGATGAAATGATGATCGTATTTACAAAGTAGAAAATCAAATCAAACAGAAGGACTAAAGTAATTTCATTGCACGCTTCAATGGACAGTTGCTTTAATTTACGTTTACGAAAAGGATATGTTTTGTATTTTCAATTTAAAACCAAAAATATATATGTGTGCACATACATATATATCACATATATTGGGTTTAAAATCCATTCGATAAAGTCCTGGCCGTGCCGCCGATAGTCACTGGCATCCGTTTGTAGTCCGTCTCTATCTAGAACTCTCGCTAGAACTACCTCCACCTCATTCGAACTTATTTACAACAATGTCGAACTTTCAACATTTGCAAAACATAATTGACTAAACTTGGAAAACATCTTAAGAAATTGTGGAAAATTATACATAGTCTAGTTTGTTATTCGTACAGTTGCAACAAAAGGATATTTTTTCTGGCACAACCCATTATTTTTTGAATAGTTTTTCAGGCTCTTATTGTAATTGTAGTTTTTCTGTTTTTTCTTGTTTGTCATTTAGCATTAACATAAAAATTTTCTATTTCTTTTAAATGTACAGGTTTCTGACGCAATATCTAGTCTACTTTGTGGGTTTTCACAAAAATCTTGAGTTAATTTGTCATCTTGTTTTATTACACCAGCTACATTAATCATTATTTTAATTCTATTTTGTTTTCTCCTTATTCGTCATTTTTATATATAACCCTGTATGCATAATTACTTATATTCTCCATAGTTTTATCTCATTTATTTCATCGAATCATCAATTTCGTCGTCTTAATTTTATAATCTATGCAATTCTACAGTTTATTCTTTGTTTAAAAACTATACAAATAAATTCAAATTTAAAGCAAAAAATCCAAAAACAAATTGGAGAACAAAATAAATCACTTACCTTTAAAACTAAAACAAAAATTAAATACTCAACGTATTGCATTGCGATGCTTTTCCTTTGATTTTTACTGTATACAAATTCGTGTTGATTTTACATTTTTATTAAATAAAGAAAGCAGTTGTTTCACAAAGTGTTCGAGTGGTTTCTGCATCCCTATTTGCGATTATTTAAGTCAATGGATTCAAAATGGGTTATCATTGGATTTCTCTAATTCCTATATCATGAACGTATCGTTCTGAGCTTTCACCAAAATATGTGGTGCCGATAAATGGGATTATTTTTAAGAATTCTCTATTGTATGAATTTTCATTATTCTTTAGATTTTGTTTTGTCTTTTCAAGATCTCAGAAATTTTGGTGAGAAGTATTTCAGAGCCATTATGCATTTGAATTGAATGTTACACCGAACACCATTAGTGAAACAACTGCTTAAGTGGTTATTTTAATTGTATTGGTTGATCTTTTAGGAGTAGCAAATAAATATAATTTGAATAAACTTTGAAAACCTTTTAAAGGATTAACAAAACAACTGGACAGGGAAAAACTTGCTATGTAGAATTCAGTTGGAAGCATCCATAGATCGATATTTACCACATAGAACTGAGTAATACGTATAATATAACGTGCGATTTTGTTTTTTGCTTAAGGTTTTAAATTTTCCTTCTAATATTTGTATGTCTTTCGTTCGTGGTTTTTCTAGAGTTCGAAGGTTTTGTTTTGTTTTGGCGTTTTACGAGTTTTACAAACATTTAAAAATTATTTGCTCTAGTCTTCAAAGTGTGAGTGAAACCAATTGAATGTCTATGATTGACTGTATATATATCGTTCCATATATAGGGTTTGTTTTATACGAGTTCTTTAAGTTGGATTTGCTTTTATTAGTTTCTATATTCGATTAATTTGTGTGGTTCTAATTGTTTACACAGTGAGAGCGAGATGCTAGATATTTTTACTTGACTTGAGTGTCAAGGAGTATAGAGGAAGTGAGAGTGAATGATCGAATGCATGAGTGAGTGAGAGAGACTATTATATATACGTACACCATAAGTATATATCGAGATAAGTGTTGAGTATGTGTGGTTAGTTTCATTTGAATATTTCTATAATTTTATAGTAAAAAATGAACTAAGATCAGTAAATGTAGAAAACTATTACTGCACTAATTGGTACTAAATTACAAAAAATAATAGTAGAGTGTTTCTTCCACTTGGACAAGCGCTCTACCAATCATAAAAGAAACATTCAAATCTCTTGAAGTATGTTTAATAATTATGAAAATATATATAACTTCTAAAACTAATACTAAACGTGCTATCAGAGCTGAGAATAACAACTACTTAAGTATAACTAAGTGGTATTCAATAAAACTAAAATGTCAACTACTCAAAGAGAAAAAATCATGGAATTGGAACTAAAATAGTAGAAATTGAAACTTTAGTACCCACCGTTATGCAAGTCTGTACAAACTCATCGGAAGAAACTCAATTGAAATCCAAATAAAATGCAATTCAAAAGAAAATCACAAACTTTGTTTAATTATGGTTTTCGTATGTTTATAAAAATGTAATATTTATTAATTCGCAATTCTTCGATAAAATCATACCTTAAACTGAACTTCAAAAATATGTTATTACTATATCGAGCGCTCATATATTGAAATAATATTTTATGTATTTGTTTTATAAAACTTAATGTTAAGTAAAATTGATTTCTTCCATTTAATTAAATAATTAACTTGTTCTTCGTTTCTGAACTCAGCTACGAACAATTTTATATCTACAACAACAATTAGGCTACTTAATTTTATTAAATTAAATATTTATTCTGACTCGTTCTTAAGTATTTACATAAACTCTTCAATTTGATACTGAAGTTTCGCTGCCAAACAAATCCAAGCACATGGAATTGAACGTAGAATCAATTAAAACTCTGATATTTATTGTTATGAATGACACAACGCACTATGAAGAACAGACAGAACTTAGGATACTCCTAATCTAAAGAACCTCCAATGTCCCCCGAATACTCAATAGCGAAAAACCGAAGTGCCGTTGGTCGTGTCTATCGGAAGGTCAACTTCTCGAAAGCTAGCCCAACCCCCAGTCTGCCTTTCCGAGAAACTCCAGCCCGATGTTGAACCAGTGCTGCCCCATGGCTTCTTCTAACTATAAGGTTATCTTAAGTACTCAGTGTCGCCACCCTTACAACGTTCTCTTCAATTTATTTTGGAACGGAAGTTAGGTGCTGACTCTAGATTCGGTTCCCTGCTGCTTTGTGGCTGTTCAGTGGGTCAGTCGGGTTGTGGTCGACTCGCACTTGGCTGAGAAGAGTTGAGTTGAGTGAATGTTATGTCGACTGTCTTGTTAGAATCATACACAAGGCTTACTTCAATAACTTCACAATTCTTACATGTAGATTTCACTTTTGTTGCTCTAGATGTTACATCTAAATCTATACTTAGTTCATAATATACATATGTATATATACGGAAGATGTATATGATTTTAAGATATATAATATATAACATCCGCCGCTCACTTGGTTCAAAATCGCATTCACACATTCTTTTTTGTTTCTTGTGGTTTCTTTCCGCATTTTACAACATGATTGCTTCGAGATTTCGCTGCTATTTTTCGTCGAGTACTCAATGTCTTGGTTAGCTTGGATTCTACATAGCCAGAGATACTCATACATGTACACAATGTGCATACATCTATGGAATGTCTTCCTTTAGAAGGTCCTTTAGAACAAAAGTTTTTTCGAATGCAGTACAAAAGAAATCAAACGAAATCGAACGAAAGCCAAATAAAAAGTAGAAGAACGAAAGAGGCCACGGAAATAAAAGAAATAGAAGAAACAGAAATCATATTGTTAGTTCGATCTTTGGTAGGTTCTGGAGTCAACTATGTAAATGGCATTTACTCATCCTCCTCTTCCCGGAAGAGATATGTGCTCCAGTAGACGAGGTTGAAGAGCGCGAAGACCAGCGGAAACGTTATTCGCGATATAACGTCGATCCTCTTCGATCTAGAACATTGTCTTGGATAAATATTTATGATTATTAATTAATTGGAAATCTAGAGATTAGCTTTTTGATTTGTGAATAAATTTTGTTTTAATTAATTCAAAATTTGTTTGTTTGTTTCTCAACAAATTCTTAAATTTGTGTTAAATTTTCATTGAAATTTTAAAATTTTTCATTCAGTAAATTTGTTAGTAAAATTAAAATTACATATGTTCAATTATAAAAGTAAAACACAGTTAAGTCAAGCAAACACCTTTTCAAAATTCTCAAAATTCTTATATCGCTTTAATTATAAATTAAAAATGAACTGAGGAATTTAGTAATGGAAACAGAATCAATAAGGACAATTCTAAAATCGAAGAAGTTTATTGAAGTTCAGAGAGTTCAGTATTTTTTGTAATCCTTATGACTCCACATATTCCAACGTCTCGTATTTGATGTGAATTATAAGAACATTAGTCAAAAAATTCAGCTTTAATGCAGTTTACACATCTTCAATAGCTTCGTTCGAAAAAGAAAATGCTCAATTAAAATTAGTTTGGAAGAACGGAAAGAATACACAATAAATTATGACTATAAGAACTTCAATTCGATATTCTGCACATTAATTAAAACTGAGTTTATATCACAAAACGAGATCACAGTTTATAAAAACAATCATTTTCAAATCGTGTTTCAAATGTGTTTTCATCAAAGTTTCATCGATTCTACAGGTTCGTTTCGATTCTACAGGCGGCTCGCTTTGGGCGATCGACCACGAGTTGCAATCAAATCAAAGTTCTAAGCTCCAGATGCTCATGGTAGATAAAAATGCGTATATATTTATAGTATTATTCTAAATGATAATTTGCTTCTTTCTTCGTTTCTCTGTTGTATTTGCTCTTTACTTATTATTATCATTGTCTTTTTTTTCTTTTTGATTCATGATTAATTCTGAAATAATGAAAGCTATATGTTCTCCATCGCGCCGATATTGATGTATGAAAATAATTGTGTATATATAGTTGTGATTCGATAAGTTGCTACGTATATGAAGCAAAAGCAGTCACAATCGGCTTTTAAAACCACCAAAGGAGGGTTGGGGCTTTAAAAACTTCACTGCTTTTCAGACTGTATACTAATGTATTAAAGCTTTTGCAGGCGCCGCGAGGCGACTACGGCAAGGAAAAGCTTTAAAACACTAATGTCGATAGGGAAAGTAGTCGGGATGAAAATGTGTTGTTTTTCAGAGATTTGACAATTTTTGGCGTATCATTTCAAACTCGCTGCAAGTACAAACATCGTACACGATCGCAAATGCACGAACAAAGTAATTTATTTTTAATCTCAATTCATTTTGCTTTTTTATATATTCAGGATATTTGGTTAATATTCCGGTAATGCAAACTAATGCAAATTGCTCCTCATTCGGAATATGTTTTTGTTGATATTCAGTCCAGTCAACGGACTGAATTCAACTGGATTTCGCTGCAATATTTTTGCAATAGTTTTTATGATCTCCAGAGTAGTCTGAGCACTGAATTTAACTTTGAACAATTATTTTTCAGTCGATAACTTTGTGAAAGTTATGATTCTTGCATAATTTTTTTGGAACAAAAACAGGCATGAAAGGTTATGAGTTAACAAAAACACATAAATTAAACACGAACCATGAAGAACATACAAAATAATATGAAAAAAGCTCTCTCTCTTTCCCAAGTGTCCTAAGTTTCGAATTTTAGATTCTCAAATTTAAGCATAAACCTTCCATGTAAGATGTTAAAATAGTTTGGAATTCTGATAGAAAAGTGTAATTCCATTACTCAACAGTCTGAATGTAAGCAAGTCTCAGAATGTCCTTTTAATGTTCATGGTTTGGAACCCAACATTGAAAGATTCGGATTGAATTTTGCACATCCTAAACTGGTTCCCTTTCGTAACGAAACTCAAATTTGAAAACAGAAACAAACAAACAAATACATTGAAACAACATCTTCAACAAATAAACCAAATAGAACTGAAGACGTAATTTATTACAATTTGTTAGTTATATGTACGTTACTCACAAACAATTCATAACAATTGGAAATTCGTTGGCAAAGCAATGTTAGTCAAGTTCAGCAACATAATTTAGTAGAAACCACAGTGGAACGAAAAATGTTGTCAATAGAAATAAACGAAATGTAAAACGAAATTAGGACAACGAGAACCATAAAGATTACGATTAAAGTATGAGTTCAATAGATTAATCACAGCAAATGGTAATCATAATTATAATTATAATCATAAGAATGAGTACTCAAAACGATAGAGATAGAAGATCACAACATCAAAAAGGAAATCCTTATTACGCAACCAAATATGCAAAATTGGTCTAAAAAATAATGTTACCTTGTCGGGAACTTCGATAGCCATGTCTTACAGCAGTTTGGACGCTTCGGTGCCTGCATGTGCACCTCGCATTGGCGAAGCTTTTCCAATGCCAACGGGTCGCCTGGGTGACGGACCAGGGGTTTCTGTTTGTGTGTCGTGGTGAATTAATGAGGATCAGGGATAGCGATTTGATTTTTGATTGGGGTTCATCGATTGTTACGTATATATTTTTTATGAATTTGGAAAATGTTGACGAATTATGGTGGAAAGAGGCATTTGGTATACATATAAAAAGAAACAAGATAAAATGAACATAATTTGAATTATTAATTGTTTTGTAGAATTTTGGAGCCAATTGTTTTATTTAAATCAAGATAATAATAAATAACGAAACTAAACGGAAAAATCTGCGTTAAAGGGAAAGTACACTGAGTAACTTCAGGTGTGGGTGAACTGAGTGAAGTTGTCTTATACTCTGCTTACTGTACTTTAAGTTAATACTACTTTAGTAACATTTACTTAAAGCAGTTCCTTGAAACTTTATTACAATTTTATTAATTCAACTCCGCCTAGCACGAACTTAAAATGGGCGTGGTTCTGAGGAACCATCAATGGGATCAGTAGATATAGTCGAAAACGATAAAAAACTAACTCGAGGGCGAGTTCAGAGCTAGATTTAAAGATGTCAGTTTACTACATAAATGTAATTGGGATTTTGGTAATTGTTGAAACGTTTTTAAGAAGAATCGTAGCGTAGGCGTATAAGGTAGAATGGGAAGTCTTCAAGCGAGTTTTGCCAATTCCTCAATTGCACTTTGTAATCATTTGAAATAAAAATAGTAAAATGACAACATAAATTTTGACAAACTCGAAACTCTGCGCTCTCGGACAGACATATGGACCTCAAGATCGCCCGCAATTTCCGTATTTGCAGATAGACACAAACCCGAGACCCCCTTCTCACGCGAAATACTAAAATAATAAGTAAAAGAACACTTAAAAGCAAAATAGTAGGCAAGGTCAGTAAAAGTTTTCAATACCATTGCGAATGTGGCGTTACTGTCGGTATCTAAGAGATCGGAAGCAGCGTCTAAGCTAGCTTGCTCCAAATCGCGACGTTTCTTTTTCATATTTTCCTTATGCATGTCTGCGGCCCGATCCGTATATGTTGCATGTGGTAGAAAATGTTGGACAAGAATTTATTTGTTCGACAACAAATTTATAGTTGAGGATAGTAGTAGATTTGTTATTGTAGTGGTACACGTTAAACATTGATTTAAGGAAATATTACACATTTTTGTATTGTTTTGTTTTTAAGTGTGTTCAGGTGCGATTTCATTATCAAAATTTTTGTTTTTGATATATGTTTGTTGTAGATTTACACACAAAAATGTACACAGATTTACAGCGAAAATAATGAAGAGTGGAAAAGTAAAAGAAAAGAAAAACAAGAAGAAAACAAGTATTATTTCAAATCAAAATACATTTCAAAATACGTCAACGTATTTTTGTTTGGTTGTTCATTAATGTTATTATAGTAATAATAATATGTTATTAGTAGAAAGAAAACGTTATTATAGTTATTATTTACACACATACACGCACAATATTTAGGCGCAAATAAGGCATAAAGACAACAGCAACAATTGGTTAGTCACAACAGTGAGGAAGGGCAAAAGAGAAGGGAAAAACAAACAAAAATATGATGATTCAAATGAACAATGAAACGTTGTTAATTTTACAAGCCGAATTGTTCCACAAGAAATAATGAGCGAATTGAAAAAATACATAAATAATAAATTTATATATAAAGATAGAGAGAAAGAAGAGAGTGTGAGAGAGATAGAGAGTAAGTGGTAGGTTGGTAGTTGCGTAAAGTGGTGGATTTTGTCGCGGTAGTGAGAAAGGTTAGTGAGAACATGTGGTGAATAGTGAAAAAGTGTGGTGAGTAGAAATGTTTTCAATTATATATAAAAAGTGCGAATTCGTTTGTATGTGTATTTATAGTAGGTGTTTGTTGTTGATTGTCGATGTGAAGTTTTTGAATTGATGGGAAAATGAGACAAGAGAAAAAATTGCATTAGTATAAATTCAATATTTCAATTTAAATATATTACAAATTCATTATTAATTAAAAGTTTTTTGTTTCTTTGTCATTGTCTTTTACTTTTCTTTTTATTCTACTATTTCGTTTTCTGGAAATAAGTTTGGCATTTCTTCCAGTGTGCGCTTGTCATCTGGCGATCACATTGAGTTCAGGTTGTTGTGGTGGTTGTTATTGTTGTGATAATGTTGAAGTGTGGTGAGTTGGACAAGCGGCGGGCTAACATTATTTTTTACAGTGTTGCCAGTTCAGTTATGCGGTCATTGTCCTTCACTACAGATATGTGTGTGTGTGTGTATTACTACTTGTCTGTTCTGTGTCTGTGCGTTAGTGTGTGTGTGTTTGTTGTAGGTTCGTTGATTGATTTGTTTGGATTGGTTTGATTGACTGAATGGTTGCATTCACAGTTTAGAAAGCTTTACTCTCGAATTACAAAAAACACCATTAATTAATAAATATTAATATCATAAGAAGCATGAGAAAAGTCAATTACTAGTTTTATTCGAACCTGAACGGGACGCATAGTTCACCAGTGCGAATTCCAAGAGCGCCCCGAACACGAACGTCAGGCACACGCCGGTCCACACGTCGATGGCTTTCGTGTAGGAGACCGGCGGCAGTGAGGCGTTGATGCCGGACGTCTGGGTGGCCATCGTGAGGAGGGTGGTGACACCTGCAACGTGTACGTAAAACGCCGTCAGAGAACGTCATTCCATCAATATTCTCTACGCAATACACACACTACGGGCTTCGGGATCGGGGTTGTGGTCGGGGTCGGGATCTTACAAAAGTTAGGGTTTCATGGCGTAATTGGTGCAGTGTTTCTGGAGTTGCGGGTTCGTGGCGATTGCACCCCGCTCGGGGTAGTGTGTGAGGGTAGGGAAGTGAGAGTGTGCGATCGTATTCCTTTGGAGTGAACTTACCCAATGACACCCGCGCTGGCACCGCTCCTTGATCAAGCCAGAACGACACCCATGAGACAATGACCAACATACAGCATGGGATATAAATTTGGATTAAGTAATATGAGAATTCTCGCTTGAATAGTAGATCGACTTTGAGGCAACTGTATTCACCTATGAGTATACAAAAAGTCCCAAAAACAAATCATAATAACGACCAATCTCACAACTCAAGCAGAGGCTCCACAGACCAAACTATACCAAACCAAATATCGACCCAAAAATGAAATTCCAAAACCAAAAAAAAAAAAAAAACAAAAACAAAACAACACAAAAGAAATTCCTCTCTTCGAAGTCGAAGGAGTGCGAACAGAAGGGAGACAAAGTAAAACAATTGGGAACGTTTTGAGTTCCAACCGAATGTAAGTGAACTGAGAAAGAGAACTCATAATATAGAAATAGGTTAGCTCTTCATAGGCAAGTAGAATCATCATCATTCTGAGGTCTTGCAACAAGGCATTTAATGGAAATGACAGGCTCGACGTCGCCCTCATTTCCATTAACTTGTTGGCAATGGCGTTCCATACTCTTCAAGACAAAGCTCTTTAGGGTTTATTCTCATATTTAATATTCGCTCTCATTTTTCGCTTATTTTCAATTATCTCTGTTTTCAATTTCTCTGATAAATTATTCGAAGGCCTCAAATGGTTTCGCAGAATTCGTCTTCTCACAAATGCATCTGGCGAAGATTTTGTTTTTCTGCTGGGTTTTAGGACTTGCGAACATTCGACGTTCTGAAGATGTTCGAGGAAAAGTTTTTATTGCTGAAAGGTTTGTTGTTAGTTCTGAACACAACAGCGCAAACTGCATGAAAGTGTCGTTTTATAGTTAAGAATAGGTGTTTACTCAAAAATATCTAATAAAACAATATATTAACAGGTAAGCTACACATTCAATACCATTGCTTCGGGAACTCGCTTAAGTCATTTATATGAAATCTCCATGTGATATTCATAAGGAAAAGAACAAAGTTAACAAAGAAATATTGTAATATTCTAAAAACAGAACAGTTTTTAAACTTTATATATTCCTAAACTACGTGCAATGAAAAGGATTTATAAAATATTGTTCATTAATCGACATGCATGATAGAAAGCAACAACAAAAGAATATTTCTTGTTTGTAAAGCAAAATTATAACCAAGTTGGAATTGTTATTCAAATTTATTAATTATTATTTTTTTTATCATGTGCTCTATATTCTGGTATTTAAATTCAAGGATTAAGTGGGATTTAATACTGCTCTGCATGCGATATAAACATAGAAGCAAAGGTATTGAATGTAAAGTATATCTACAAGGAAGAGAGTATCAAGAAATTAACAAAGAAAGTACATTCAAAATCGACAGAAAATTATACTGAATTTCAACAGACACTTTTGTTCCGAATTGTTGGCTTTGAGGAAAGCTAAAAACGTCATTAAGGATCGGAAGCTATTCAAACGGAGTTATAGAGAAAGGGCTTAAGACCCAACATGCGCTTTCGAATAGCTTAAGTTGAATGGAATGTATGGAAATGGATATGTCTAATGAGGGCTCATCATTGCTCTATTTAAATAATTTGCATTGTTAACTTTCGGTTTTCTTGGTAATGAAGGGACTTCTTCCTATGATCAATGGAAAAACGAAAAACGAACTGAAGTTTAAGGTTTAACATCGTAAAGAACTAAACGGAAAAGGTTTACCAAAAGTTGAGTTTGGCGCAAAGCTTAAGGAGATGGATGGATAGAGTTTATGTGAGAAATTATCAACGATAAGAGAGTTTGATTTCATTGGATCACCGCACGGCCCGGGGGCGCTCGGGGGAAACCCACAGAAATCACAGCTCTCGATACGCACCAGTGTTGGTTTTACTGTTACAATAATCAGTCAAGAATTTTTCCAGTGTAAAGCGAGGTAGGTGTAAGTTTTTGACCACTTGTACGGGGTCGCCCTCCTTCCACAGGAAGACCAGGTCGTTCGTGGTCCAGCCATCTGCGGAGAGATCGGCGTTCGTAATGCTGGTAACGCTTCGGGCGAGGACGGCGTCGACGCTACTTACAACTGGCCATTCGGAGCGAGCAGATCTGTCGGTCCAGCGGATACAGCTTCAGGTTCATGGGGCAGGCCAGCGTCAGCGAGATTCGGATACTGTAGAGCACGGAGCCGTTGGGGAAGATCCGGATGTAGACGTTCGGCATGATGATGTTGTGGAAGTGGCCTTCCTTCTCGTTCGAGAAGAAGAGATCGGGCATCCAGACGCGGTTCGCCTCGGTCAGAGTAAGGTACTTGAGGCGGCCTGTCGAAATAAAACATGAGTTGGTTAGTGCTTTAATGACTGATCGCCAACAACGTGTTGTCTTCACGAGAATTTCAATTAAACCTGCATAATTATTTTGCAACATTGCCACATTTGCACCCACCTTGTATGTCGTCAAACTTGAGCCGCTCGTCCGTCCATTGTTCGCGGAAGGTCAGCTGCACGCTGTATTCCTGCATCACAAGTGGGAGGGTGAGTTAGTGGGAGGGCAGATCAAGGGCAAACTGTGTGTTGGTAATATAGGAATCATGTAACAAAACTTTAACTACTAATTTCAATCAAATCGAATTGCGCAACGATCTGCGGTTAGTTCGTTTGGGAATAATCGTGGTTTATGAATTGGAAAGTTTGCAACGAAACGAATTGTTCGAAAATTTTGTGCTCGAATTCGTGGGTATTATTTTGGAATAGTAATTTGAAGGAGGAATGCGTTCAACGATTTCGGTTAGTTTTCAATATTTGGTTATGGATGGGTGGAGGAAATGCTTTCGCGAACGTTTCCTAATGTTTCGAAATCAGTGATTTCATGTAAGCGTTGTTGGATACTGTAATTTTCGGATTCTGATTCTTGGTTTTATACTTGTATGTATTTCGAACAACGAACAGCGGGATGCAGCATTACACCAAGAAACATCATGCAGGCAACTGCGCAAGCATTGCAAGCACAACAACAACAATACACATCAACACAACATCGAAAGCGGAGCAAGCATGGCATAATTTCGGGGCTTTGGCCCCAGTACTCGTGAGTTAGTAATCGGTTTCAATTTGGTGTATTCAGCAGGCATTCGGCAATGATCTCAAGCGTTCAAAAGTACTCATATTTTACAAACAACACAGTTGCAAACACAAGCATGTCAAAGGGAAGAAGCCATTATTACACAAGGGAACAGAAAAGTTGATTGCAAATCGAAATCGACTTATTTCTACACATATATACACTCCGATCGAAGCAAGATCTAATTTAGTTTCGTTGCAGTCAACGATTACTTTCAACGATATTAATACTAATTAAAAAAACTGAATTTTATTCTAGAAAGTAAGATATGTCAAATCTAATATTAACTTAAAACAATTATTAAAATTATTTTCTACATATTTTGAATATGACTTCTCCTTGGATATTACTTCGATCAAGTCCGGCTACTCATTTATGAAACATTCCAAATCCTGGAGACACATGCGTTTGAAAGGCGTTGCCACATGCTGAGAAGGGAAACCGAACCTCGGCAAACTTGAGAGCAAATGAAAGTGGGAGATACGATGAAAGTGGGGGTAAACAAAAGGATAGAGGAGTAGAAGAGTAGGGGAAGGGAAAGCAACTTTGGGAATAGGGACTGGTGAAAAAAATACGTATGCTTAGACATAATCAAAATACTTAAACGTATCCATAATGAAATAATCGTTTCGAAATAAGTACGAAAATCATAGGAAATAAATGCAAATAATTATGCCCTGTGAGTGAACAGTGTTGCCCTCTTTGTCGTTATGAATGGCTGGCTTTAGATCACTGGTGAAGCTATAATGGAAACTCAATTACAGCCTATTTAGGGTGCTTTATTTGGGTGGCATTTCATGGAATGTTGTCAACGGAATGAATGGATTCAATTTGCTTGGTTTTTAATCTAATTAAGTTTCCGAACGAGTGGCATGTACCATTAGCCAAGTGTTTTTCATAATAATATTATATGTATATAGTCAGTTACATAATTCATAATAATCAAAAATAATATCGAAGGAAATAAATTTAATGGATGAACATCGTGCGCCTGTATTAAGTATTTTTTATAGATATTTCTCTAAATTATGTAATTATACAATAGTATTTGTATATTTGGCTTACTTACAATAACATATTTATAATACATAATGAGATTGCTGTTATAATACATATCTTCTGTACGTGTGGCAATATAATAATAATAGTTGGAAGCAAAGGAAAAGCTTCAACTCGACGAAATCGGTACTCGGTTCCTCTCGGCGGCCCTTCATCAGTTTAAAGTCGAAAGTACTATTTTTTGTACTATAGTATTTTGTATTAATAAAATATCAACCTGTCGCTGCAACTGCTGTGTGGTAAGCATTTTTTGTTAATTATTTCCTTTGGCATACAAATGTATAACCCATTTTGTTTTATTTTAGATGTATATTGAAAAGTACATTAAAATATGGTGAAGTACTATGTGGTGATCAAAAAAATTATATCCAAAAGTTCTATGAATGAAATGAATGCGTCAAATGTGATTTATTAATTTGCAGTATTTCTTCAGTAGATATGTATAATTCAAGAGCAAATAATCTATATCATTAACTTAATCCTATGATAATATAATGCCTTTATCAGGAATATCGACATTGCGCCAAGTTTTCCAAACATTCAACAATTCTAAATACATTACTTCAATAATACATATTTCAACGTTTAAGTCACTTTCAATAGTTATTGTAGTTTTTAGGTCTTGTCATTAGAGTTTATTTTTAATGGACATTTGCCAATGTGCTTTCAACACTTTTCAAATCCTAGTTTGAAGTCTTACAAAATATTTGTAAACATTTTATTCTGAGCAAAAATAGACTAGCATTCTTATTCATATTCTTCTATTACTATATTTATAACTTAAATATATTTTTTGAACTGTTTTTATAATATATTCGTAATACACAACTATACCGAATTTGAACTTATATTCTATATTGAAGGAACCAAAGATACAGGAAATATAAGAAAGTAAGCCAATTCTCACATACAGTGGGGAAAGTAGTGTGAAATGTACACGAAACACTTGGAGATACGAAAATTAAACGAAATACAGATAGGGATTAGACACATTAGTGGAGAGAAAAGCAAGAAGCAAGTGGTTTACAAATAAAAAATTAATTGTCAGTAGTAGTTTGGAAAACTCACTTAATTTAGATCTTTAAAATTTTGAGAGGAAAGGATAAAGTGTTAGTCAAATTCGAAAGAATAGCATCAAAATCAATTTCAATACGAAACGAAAACTCAAACTTTACACTGTACGCTTTCTGTTGTTAGTATATAATATATTTTCATATCAGATATTAATTTACGATAAAGTTTAATTATATATAAGAAAAAGAGCAAATATCAAATAAATAGACATGTTATTCACTGATCCCAACAATCCAAGCTTTTACAATAACATATCGATTACGGTTATTTTCCTTTCAAATAATCTGAAATCATAATATGTATGTTCATCTTAAAGCAAAATGAAATCTGTAATAAAACATTAAACTAAACATTCACACTCTTATGATACATTAAATACATATACATTTGTATAAATTTATGTTACAAGTACATTAAGTATTTATCAATTCGCTTGTAAATTGTGGAGAAAACAAATTATTCAACTTCATTGGAACTTTATTGGTGTTTCATTGAAACAATCAGATGCCTACGATTATCCGTAATTAATTTGATAATTTTATTTCAACTCTGCACAATGGGACAAAGGTTGCGAACTCGAGCAAAACAGAACTGTGAATTATAATGAATTGTAATGACCAGACGACGAGATTCGATTATCTACAGAAGACAACACACAACATTTCATGTCGTCCGCCCATTGTGCAAATGCTGAGCTGAAAAGGTGCGAGCATTTTATTTCAAATAAAATTTTGAATATTTGTGAGAAGTCGCGAAGCAAACAAAAATACATCAAATACCATCAGGTGGTACCTAGCGTGCTCTGAGGTGTGGAAAACGGACCTTCCTGGAAAATTCATGTTGTTAGCACATATTTACGAATTTTCGAAACGTTTCTGCCTGGTATACATACAGAGTCATCAACAGTATATATAGTATATGTATGTAAACAAGTATACATTACAAATAGTTATTTATGGATGTAATATTATCAGGGGGAAAAACGGTAGCAACGTTAAAGTGTTTTAGTTTGCGAATATTATTGGTTTATACATGGAGTAGTTGTTAATCGTTAATCGCTGATAACAGTTATATCATGATTCATATCGTTATTGTTTGAGAAATAGCTGTTGATCAGTTTTTGTTGTTGTAAAGTTGGGAAGGAAACTCACCATTTTGTAATCGTCGATTTTAGAGATTGACCGCAGAAACATGTTGACATAGACATACGTGGGCATATTCTCTAAAATATTATTATAATAGTATGTTTTTTATTTAGTACTGTTTGATTTCATGTAGACCTTTTCAGTTCTTTACAAAAACTTAACAAAAATAGATTAGTTGCATTTGTGTGTGAGGTTGGTCTGAGATCAGCCTTTCAGTTATTTTTGTGTAGAAAATAAAGAAATTCGTGAGATATCGCTCGAACAACTAAGATAGTTTGCTTAATACTAACTTGCTTAGAATACAACAAAAGTTCTCATTGTCTTTCAACAAAAGTCAATACGTACAAATACTATGTTCAGTGCTCTTCACAATACTCATAATTCTACTGTTTTGAGACTCTTGCAGTTCGACAGTCGGGACGGTCGTCCTGCACAGTGCGAATTAACCCCACTGTACCAACTGCTGTCGAACTACAACCATCTGCCACAATATGTTTAGCGTGGTTGCGACCGATCGACGTCTTCGGTAGTACGAGGTGATGGCTTGTGAACGAAATGTGATTGTGAATCAAATGATAAACTCAAGCGAAACCAAACTTCAATCAAATCAAATCAAATTGTAATTTATTGCAAGTTAATTGAACTAAACGTGAAACTATTTAAAAAAATGTCTGCATGGATCTCGTGAAACGAAAGGTGCAACTGAGAGAAAAAAGGGCTAAATAAATGTTAAATACAAAACTAAGAGACAATTCTGTTGACACCCTTTGTTTAATAATTTTCTTCTCAATTGAAAAATGCATGCCACACACTTTCATTATCGAATCTTGTCATGTTTTGGCTGAGTGTATATTTGAACTGGACTCAAAAACCTGGGGAGTTCATTAGTGTTACCTTAACATTTAGGCCTTTCACTGCAAATTTCAATTGCTGTCGGAAAATAATTTAAAATCATGTTTGGAAGAAAAACGCAAAAGGAAAGTGTTTCAAAAATTTCGAAACGAAAATGAAATTAAATGAAATTAGAAGAAATGTCTAAAGTAACAACGAATCATTTTCATTATTACAATTACGATCACTGTTAAGAATAAAGTGTTTAGATTTATTTGTTAAGATATAAATTAATTTTTAATTACGTCTAAAGCACACAAAATATAGATTACTCGTTCAATATTCCAAACTAATTTCAACTAAATAAGAATGAAAAAAAATTGCAAATTTCCTTTAATACATTTATTATTGCACTCTTTATATCAATATTCATATCATATATAGTTAGTGTTTCATTAACAATTCACTGGTTCTTCTGTGTGTTTGCGTTTGTAGTTCACAAAATCACCTAGAATATTAACAAATCATAATCATAATGAGATACACTTCAAATTGCAAACAGGGGTTCAAAGTAGTGTTGGGTAGTGTTAAATAGAGATATTTAGAGATAGTTAGATAGAGAGATAGCATAAAAGAGATCCAAAAGACATTTTACATAAATTTGAAAAAGTATTTATCTTACAGATTCTTCATCGTTTTGATGTTACGAATCAAAATATGATCAATAACCAAAATCAATAAAAGTTAGAAAATGATTGAAGTTATCTAAAATTTCCGCATTGATTGTCAAATTTTAAACCAAATATAAGATAAAATAAAAATTTTAAATATTTTTAAAACTCAGACAAATATTTACCAATAGATAAACAAATTTATGAACAAAACGTATCTAAAAATGAAAAAGTTTTCTAATTGTATTATTAAATTTTCGTTTTCTCATTACGTCAATAAAAACATCAATAATTTTTAAACGAAATAGTTATCGAGAAAATTTATATTTTTGTTATTAATACTAGAAAATCAATAATTATTAAATATATCATAGAAATAAGTATCGCATATAATAAACACCTTCATCATCATTAATAATCATAATCATCATCATTACACACTATTGTATGGTATGTCGTATGGAATCGAACGCAAGTCCTGAGACGTATTACGTCGCTACGTAACGCTACGTAACGACAGACGAACTACTGTCTGCCTGTCGGTCTGTATGTCGGTCTGTGTGGAGATAACGCAATGTTTATATACAGCATTCACAGGCAATGTCAAGTGTAAACAGGGAGATATCCATCAGAGAGAAGAGGAACATTGAAGGACAGCTCAAAAGATTCTAGCAAAGAGAGTGGAATGGAAAAGTTCGAAGAATTCTCAATCGAGGAACGGGGTTCCTTAAAGAGGACCTGAGACAGTCCCCTGGTTCTGGCGAAAGAACCAGGCACATGAGACCAGACTCTTCGCACTCAATGCAATGCCTTATGTCAGGTTATCGCATGAAATCGGTGGATATTTAGGGAATCGTTTGGACTTTCGGTACTTTATGTGGACTAAAGTATTTCTGATACATCATCCACCTAGACTTACCATTGTTACATCATCGATTTTAGATATACTTCTTACGAATATGTTGACGCGCACGACCGCAGGGCCATCTGTATAACGTGATAAAAATAGGTGTACAGAGAAAAGGTTTCGCATATGTGTATTTGTGTGCGTGATATTGGTTTTGGTGTTGTTTAATTTTATGGTTCTTAAATTTACAAAAACGAACTTAAAATCTTATACTAGTTCTGGCGTTGATATTGTATTTCGCATATCAACTTCACCGTGTGCTGCAAAATTTCATCTAAAATAATGTCGTGTGGAAATATTTTTATTGTTTTTATTCTGAAAAATAACTTGATGCTTAAATATGTCAATACTTAAATATTTAATGTTAGGGGGTCTCGATGTTATATGTATTTACTTCTAGTTGAAATAAATATGTTTACGGTCGTGGCGCAACATGTCAATTTTGACCAGTCGTATTTCAACTTATTACTACTGTAACGTAGATGATCTCTATATGTAGAGATCTACATTCTGTAACCAAATACTATTGATGGTCAAAATATGTACGTCGTCGCCACGACCCTACCAATAGTCGGTAAGAAGGAACCGTGTCTGAACTCTACCAACAGTTGTTCATGTAGGATTAGATTTGTACAAATGTATAGTATTATGGTATGAAGACGGTCGAATATGATTCTCAAAGCAAAGAAAAACAAGATTTTAAATTAAATCGAAGACAAAGGCTTACTTAAAGTTAATCGAACGAACCGAAATTGGTTAAACTAGAATACTCTAAAACAGAATTAATTGCAGTGTGGTGTTGTTACCATAAACTTGATTGCACTTGGGATGAAAATGAAATGACCTTTTCTATCAAGATGACAGATGAGACGACTTTTCATGCTACTAGTGAGAGTGATAGAGAGAGAGATAATTTGTTATTGTGACAAGATGTTATTGGGTTTGGTTATCACTACAGAGTAAATTGCATGAAGTGAGAAAGTTCGGTCGCTGAAATAGTATTATGTGATAAAGTCGTTGGAACTATGTATGAATCGTTCAAAATAAACTGGGGATGTTTGAATTACAAATAAAGTGATCAAAAAATCAAGTTTACTAAGCTGGAATTAAAGTAACGATCGGGGCTAATGACAGTATTTTCTAACTGCGGGTTCGAGAGGATTTCGAGGGAGTAGCATAAAATATTAAGTTGAATACGTGTGGAAAACAAACTTCGCTAAATTGTAGAATATATTGAGAAAATGAATATTAATGGTTAATTCGTAAATAAGTAATTGCATTGCATCATATCTCAAAACATTAACAAGTTTTAAATATATAGGTTTTTTTATATGTGGGATGTCTGTTTTCAGAATGAGATATTATATAGTATTCCACATCGGGGATATGAAAGGAAACGATTCTTTCAAGATGAACTTGAGGTAGTCATTTCCATTCATACTCCTAATTTTTACAGAGTGTTCATGGTTGATTCTTTTTCTATTTATATCAATTCAAGCGCATAAAATATATGAGATCTGCTTTCAAACTATATGTATATATATTGGTTGGTCTAAGTAAAACTATATGATTATTGCATTTGCATAGGTAATGGTTTGAGGACTTTTATTTATTCGCTAGTATATTTTGGATATCAATTGCGAGGTTGTTGGTTTTATTTTATAATTAAGTTGTTTTTCAAATTTTGGTACTAATTACTTAACACTTTTTTTAGGTAGATTCGTCGGTTAGTATGTCGGCGGGGAAAATAGTGATCATTCATTTTGGGGAATTTTTATTTTATTTTTATCGATAAAGTATAGTTAGAGTAATGCAATTGAATTCGGTTTGGAATGGAATCGTGACGTAATGCTTGCTACTAAGTCAACGGAACTTACCATTTTAATGTCACTAATCGTCATAATACTTCGTACGAATAGATTGATTCTGACTATTGCAGGGCCATCTGTTCAGTATATGTTAGATTTTGTATTGATTGGTATTGTATACGATGATGTGTTAATATCAAGATAGATATAGGTATCATATCAATATGAGGTATATGTAAATACGTATGAAAACACATATGAGAGAAAATTATCTTATGGCTAATACTAGAACTGTATTTGGTCGGTAGGCTTTACTTAGTTTGTATTTTGAATTCTACAGTCGTAGTTTCTGATGTCAATGCGATTAAAGCGAATGATTTGTGTTGACTACAGCCTACTTATTCTATATGGTCTATCGAGAACCTACTACATAAGTCTTAGACTAACTTAGGCAATGGAAGAAAGTACTTTACTCCATTGCTATTTGAATGTGACGCTAGATTTGAAGCAAAAGGTGTCGCGTCGATATCAAGATGTTAATGACATGGTCATGAAGTGAATGTGGAGGAAAGTACTTTCCGGGTGATGTCTTATTCAATAGGTGGCCTGCTTATAAGTTAAGATGATGGTTTGCACCTCCCGTCGTACCACAGGTGAATTGTTATCGATACAATATTAACTAGAAATACGTTTGCTCTAGGAACTACAGAAAGTAACAAAACAGTAAAATTGGGAAAACCATACTTATAACTATATCTCTTGACAAACAAATCGTGGAAAAGGAAATTGGTATTTCTTCAAACCATAAGTAAGAACAAATAAAGGAAAAAAATACGAGTGTGGGACTGGGGCAAAGGCGAACTCTTACCCGTTCCATTGATTCCGGAGGGCCGAATGCGGGCATCGTATTTCCCTGCACCTAAAATTTGATCTAAGACTTTTTTCTCCTTTTCTCGGAAATTTATTTTGGCATTATTAGCGCTGAAATTATGATATGTACGAACGTATAATTGACTTTAGTAACTCTTCTTTTCGGGTTTCGACTGGGAGGAGAATTTGCATTTGTAATTAAAAAGATTTTGGTTTTGTTCGATTAGATTTCAATTCAAATTAAAGAACGTAAACGTAAAATCAAAACAGTGTTGAAAAAGTAGTTTCTTTTTTCCAATTGGAGTAAAGACATGGTTAGTGAAAATAAAACTATGGAAAAATTAATTTCTTCAACTGATTTTTAAATCAGTGATCAACTAAAAATAAATCGCATCGGATCGGACTTTGGTCATATATAGAATTATACTGCCGCACTTATCATAAGACAAAAGCATATCTGCAATTGTTGTTGTGGCTGTCGTCGTTGTGTTTCATTATAAAGTCATGTCGTCGCAGTTGTTGTAGATATGCCTTCTTGCATATGCAAATAATTCCAAAATTTATGCTCCGACAAAAATTAAAAAAATATATATTCATATATAGTTCATTAGTTGTACTACTATTGTCGACTACTTTATGAACGGGTGCGGTCGACCCAAAGCCAACCGTTGTCAGCTGTCGTGCAATATTTTGTATTTCAACATCTCGAAACATTTATCGGGGAGCTGTTGAAATATAAAATATCACTGAAACTACTGTGCTTGGGACAAGTGAGAACTTGTGGCTTTGGATCGTGTTCGACACCCACTTAAAATACTACTTTAATTGCGTGTTAGTAAAATGCAAACAGAACTGATAAAATTTAACATTGCTCTCGGGTCTAAGTAACAATCTTCAAATATCAAATAATTGTTTGAGAAAATTTACAAGAACTTTGTCATAAATAAAAGGTCATAAATCGGAAATCATAAGATTCAAAGTAACTCCAAAATATCATTAGATACTTATCTAATTTGGAAACTAATATATGGCAAAGAATGCAAATAAAAACATGATGTAACGGAAATCAGAAAACAAGCTTTTGCAATTACTTTGAAAACTACTTTTTGTATATATTTATTTTTGTTTGGCTCTCTGGAAGGCAAAACAAAAACCAGGCGGCAACTCTGAACGCAACTACTACTTACAGCGATGCACTGCAGAGGCTGGCAAAGTAAAATATCGCCCAGAAGTAGTGGCCGGTGCCCATGGCTTGGCTGCTCGTAGTTGCCTATTGATTCCTGGAAGAACACGGTAAGGTAAGCATTGTTAAATATCCACACTGCACAACTTTTGAGAACTGCCCCATCGAGACTTAGGGCGAGCTGCTCAAGATGATGTTATTGTTACAATCATTTCTGATTGTCCCCAGATACTGGCGACATGGTCTGCGACATCCACTTAAACCAGCCGGAATCCAACCAAATCGCTCGGACGGACGACGAGGCAGTCGGCGGCACTTGTTGGCGATTAACCGGTGGCAGCTTTTTAATCCGCACACCAGTCACAGATGACCTTTGCAAGAACTCGGCCCCGCAGCCACCCCGCCCTCTGGCCGCGTCGACGTTCCCATTGTCGTTGTTGGGCCCGTAGCGGCAACATTTAATTATGAGCAATGAAATCTAATTAGGTAGTTTCCATTCACAAAGGCAGCATTTCATTCGTACATAACCTATGTGTATTTGCGAATGGACAGCGGCGTGTGGGTTAGACGTTCGGTGTGTGTCTGTGTGTGTGTGCGTTTGTTCGTCGCCTCTGTGAATTCAAATGCGAGGTGCTTTAAGCTGCTGGACGGGGGGCGGCACGACTCTGCGACTCGAATTCTCGAAACCGGGCTTGAAAGGAGCAATTAAAGCAGATAAACATGACTAATTGCCGTGTCCGACATCGGACAATGGGCATTGGGCATCGGGGGTCCCTGGGAGCGCCTCGTCAAAGAGAGAAATAAAAGAACGAGTGCACTTCGGCCAACCAGAAAGCTGGAACAATACCAAACGTGGAAATCAATAGTCGACCCGAAAAAACCCTACATAAAAAATGTTTAATTCCAATTAAGTGTATCTCGTGTCTTCCCACACACACACACACACGCACACCCAGAGGAGGCGAGAACAAATAATCAATTTGTAGCGATTACAACAACACCCTCCAATGTCCACCAGCGGGCAGCAGCCCCGAATCCCTGCGTTGTGGGCTGCGACCAACTGAATTTTCCATTTATTTCGATAAAAGCCGAACGAGAGCCACCGAGACCGACAACAATGAAAAATATAATAAAACCGAAAGCAACGCGGCAGCGGACAGCGGCAAACAAATACACACAAATATCCGAGGGGACTCGCGAGCAGCAGCTGTTGTTGTTGTTGCCGGCGCTGCTGCTCCGCGGTCCTTCTATTTTTCGCCGAACTCGAGTGCTGGCTGCAGATAAATTCGACGGCGGCGGCAACAACAGCACGTGATCATCGTCGGCGGCTACAAGAGAACAGCAACCATAGACGAGCAGCCACAAAGGCGCTGGGCAGAGGCAACAACACAACAGGAGCAACGTTCCCGGCGACAACAACAACCGACCGGCCCACAATATCAGTTGCAGTAACAACGTTCTCGGCTGCAGCGTCAACAATGGCAGCAGCGGCAACTACTGCAATAACAACAATGACTGCAACATCAGCAACAATAACATCGTCTGGAGCAAGAGCAAGAGCAAGAACAACAACTCCGTCGTCGACAAGAACAGCCGCCGAAGCTGCGCCTGTGTGAGTGCCTCGATGGAGCCTCAGTGAGAGCGTGGGTGTGTGTGTGTGTGTGTTGGGCCCCCACGCTGAGCCGACACAGTTTCGAAGCCTCACAAATAGAGCGCGCTGCTGAGGCTCGTTATGTTGATTGGATCCTTTTTCTCGTCCTCTCTTTCTCCCTCCCTCCCTCTCCCTCTCCTCCTGTGCCCCGCCCTCTCATCTGTGTGTGTGTGTGCGAAATAAAGTCAAGTGTTTTGCGTGCGGCATAAAAATGGATTTCATTTCCAACTCCCACTCGAGCTCGGCAGGACGCAACAAAAGCTCCCTCTCCTTTTCCACCTCTTGTTCGTTCGTCGTTCCTTGTCCTTAGTTCTTTTTTATTCTGTACTCCATATTTGTTTTGTTGATTTCGCTCTCTCGCTCTCGCTGTTGCTGTTGCGATTGCGACTGCTGTTCGTATTTTCTGATGCATAAAAACTCATTCGTTATCATGGCTGTTTGGTAATTTACTTAAAACGAGCTTAAATTAGTCCCGGCGCTTGAAGTGGGCTCCACTCGGCCTTCGCCCGCGGAGGCGATCCTGCGATTACAAGTAAATCCGATTAGCATGAGAGCAGTTCGGAGTGCATGGAAAAGTGTGTTATGGAAAAGTCCTTTTCCGTCGCTAACGGCTCTCCTTCTGGCCGAATAGTTCCTCGCAGCACTCGAGTAAGTGAGGGCGAAATAGAAAATAATCAACTCTAATTAACAAACAGCCACTCGGATGTTCTCCGAAGTCCCCGCTAAGATCTGCACGACCACTCGTGCTGCCTCACCTACTCTTGCCGCATTTCACCTTGGCAACCAAGAGGGAATCCGTTCCTCCCAGCCGCCCTCCAATGGCCGTTTGGTCCATCATCTTTCTTTCCTCTTGTCGTCACAATAATCAGAATTTTCGCCACGAATCACTCGTCGTCTTCACCGCCTCCTCACCGGTCCCGCCCCTTCCACCGGCCAGCCTCCACCCTCCACTTAAAGCGCCTCATTGTAATTAATTGAAAGCACGACGTGTCACCTTCGCCCGCGATAATCATCTTCCATTCTCTCGCATCGGGAATGGCAAGTTGGCGAAATCAATAGCTCTCGACGACAGGGCCCGACGAGAATTATTCATTTGCGTGAATTGCGCTCGCTCTATCTCTCGCTCACTCATTCTCACATTCGTTCACTCATTCATCGATTCATTTATTTATGCATTCCGCATGACGGACGTCCCGACGAATGTCGTTCGACTCAATGAACCAATGAGGACGAAGACGACGACGATCAGGAGCCGCGAGAGAGGTAGCGAAGGAAGGGAAGGAGGGAGGAAGGAAGGTGAGAAGAAGAATAATGTGAAATAATTCGCTGAAAGCTGCTCAGCAAGAAACACAGCTAACGCCGTCATCTGCGATAACGACAATGACGATGAGGACGACGACGTCGACACCGAGGACGGAAAAACAGGACACTTCAGGATTTCAATTACAATTCGCTTGGCTAGATGGGTTTCAATTACTGGGGGCAGCACGTGCGCCCGATGGCATCGTTACCGAGAGGTGAGTTCGCGCAACCCACCACACTTCCTCACACTTTCCCGATCTGAACAAAATCGCACCGCTCCTAAAAATCATTTCAATTAAAATTTTACGGCATTCGATCGCATCCAATTTCAGCGACTTTATGGGACGTAAATATTTATGTTCTTCGCAAAATTGCATTAAATTTCAAAACAATCTGACTTGACTTACAAACCTCACACGAAGTCCTAAACGAATTAAGAAAAACGAAAGCGAAACACATGCGTCTAGCGCGGCAATTTTTGGACCTGGGCCAAGGTTTTCATGTTCATGTCCAATTAAAACTTGTCGCTTCTGTTGGGTCAAAATGCACTCGATTATGTGCCGAGACCCACCAGTTGCGATTGCAAGTGCTGAGAGGGGATTTGAGTTATTGAGAGAATGGTCTTTCAATAATAGCGCCAAAATTTTACCTCGTGAGTATTCGAGTGATTTAATCGGACTCTTAGATTTTTCGATATCCCATTAACATGTTCATTTAAAAATACTCTCGGTCATTTAAAACGTATTTTTCATCTTGTTTATATTATTTCTTCTCGAAATATGTCTTTTAATCTTTCTCATATATTTTCATTTCATTCAGAGTGCTCAAAATATATAGTATTTTTTTAAATTCTTCTTAAAAAGATGCTTTTCTTCTTAGAAATGTGATCGGAAAAGCTTTCTGTTGGCAAGTGTCGAGTTTAATCGAGAACTCCTCGTCTCGAGTGCTTGCGTCAAGTGCGCCCGAGCCAAACAAGTACAGCCCAACCCCCTATAGACACAATACCCACACTGCTAATGCAATAACAACAACCATTAGTTGTGAAATAATAAATTCAGAGCCACGTCAACAGCCATAGCAGAGCAATTAACAATTTTGCATAACCACCGAACCGATTTCCTAGATTTTCCCCACCCCGCTCCCACCTCCTCGCTCGTCTCAAGCGGTTTCCACTGCAGCTGCCAAGAAAAGCACTAAAAAGTGAAATTTATTCGAAAAGAATTTCCGAAACCGCCGAGATCGCTGCTCGAACAAAGAAGAGGAAAAACTATTGTCAGAGCTCCATTGCATCGTTGACATGTTTACTGGTGCGATTTGTTTTTATTACTGCCAAAGTCTGGGGCAGACAGAACAACCAGGAATTTCCGCAAATATCCGCGCGCCACGTTTACAAATATTTTCAAATAACCTGGGGGACAAATATTTTCACCAGACAGGGGGCGGGAGGAAAACGAACGACTAAACTAGAAACCGAAATATCGCCAGCGCTTAGTTTTGTTTATTTACTGCATTCGTGTTGTTGCCTGCCGTTGCGCGCCACGAAATAAACTTGATTAAAACGCGAATTAATTAAGCACAAAATTGAAATTTTTCACTCGTCTGCATGCGAACTGTTGATTCTGATATTGAATTACTGTTGTTGGATCTGCCACGGGAAAAATCTGTGGCGGACGTCGGCCGGACGTGTGAACTGGACATCGAATGCATGTCGTCCAATCCCCGACGGCCATCGGAGCCGCAGCCCGCCGCCCGGGCCGCGGACAAATGACAGTCATTTGACGGGCGACAAATTGTCCTCGAAATCCCGTCATTTGCCTCGACCACTAAACGTTTTATGATGATGGTTTATTTTCCGCTCCTATTATATCTATTTAGAGTTTTTCTTCCACTCGCGCTAAGCGCCGTCACGTGACAGATTCCTGTCTCTGCTCTGTCCCTCCCCTCCGTTCCCATCACTCCAAATCCCCCTCTCCACCCTCCGTCCACGGCGTTCGCGATTCGTGACGCGCCGCCATAAATCGCTGATGCGATCCGTCACGAGCCGGGAGCGCTTTTAATGCCCCCGGCACACATGGGGCGTCGGTCTTTAGGGTCCATCGGGCACGTACGAGACGCGGCGCAACACCGGCGGGGATCGTCGTCAAGCGAGCCTCGAGTGAGCCGCCGATAAGGGGCGTGGGAAAGTTGAGCAGGTTGCGAACTCAGCAGTCGTCGTGGGAGCAGACGAAGCTCCAGAATAGTGGACTAGTGGAGGACTTCTGCACAAAATCAAGCTCCTCCCATTAAACGTCGCTCATACGCCACGTTCGCCATCAGGTTTTCCGTAGCCACTATTCAACCCTTACGTTTATTATTATTTCCACAATCTCCCCTAATCGAATTCGGAATGGAACTCAGAGGAATAAGCGAACAAACGCGTATAAATGTCGGTGATTTTTTGCAGATGGAGAGATAAAGATAGTAGAGAAAAAATGACGAAGAAAAAATCAGCATCGAATGCTTTGTCCACACGCACGCCGCAGGGTGCGGGTGTGTGGGGACGACGGGAGTCGGGGAAAAGTTCGCGTTCCGTGCTACGAAGTGCTTTCGTAAAAACAGAAGTGGAAAAAGAACTAATAAAACTATGCGAACTTTTCGAGCGGAATGTAAAAAAGTCACGTTTCCCGCTCAAATCCAATCCAATGCATAGACAACGGACTACATCGAACCACGACCAGATCGAACAGACGTCCAGGGGACACGGCACACACATGGCCACTGAGTCAACCACCCCACACACACACGGGCGGGGCTCAGCTGGGGGATCAGTTTAGAATTTGTGCACGTCGAGGGATTTCCCAGAGCTCTGGTTGCCGCGATCCGCAGTTTATGGCGCAGACGGGATAAAGCAAGGACCTGCCTTGGTTTACGAACCGTGATTTACCACGCGCCCGACTCGAAATGCAAAAATCAAAGCAATCACGACGAGGTCCACGTTCCATTTGAGGACCCGGCTCGGTTCGGCGACTCGAAATTCACGCGCCGCGGCGCAGGGTCCAGGTAGCAGCAAGTGGTGCTATTGCCGTCACAGAGGAAGCGACCTAAAATAACCACATTAGCAACAACAACTCGACGCACAAAAGGCTCTCTCAGGCCACAGCGCACGGCAGTTGACCTGGTTTTAGATGTTGTTGCCGTCCTCGTCCTCGGTGTCGGCGTTGTTGCCGTCTACAACCTCAGGCCCTCTGTCGGCCCGACCACGCCCCGCGATTCGATGCCCCATCGAGCGCCAGAGTGACATTTGTTGTTTCAGTTGTATTTGTTTTTGTTACTACTGTCATAATTCAGCGAATTTTCGAACACACGCCACACTTCGAATCTCATGTTGCTGCCCGGCCAGTTGCAGTTGGTTCGCCTGTCCGTCCTTTGCGAGTGGTGCACGTCAAGTCTTTAATTGGATTCGGAATTTGCTTTTAGTGTGCATTCACGTCCCTCCTCAGCCAAGGCGGAAACCTTGCCCTTTCAAACTCGCAGCACGGGCAGAGAAAAATCTATTCCGCCTCGACAAAGACACGAGTTGTGAAAGCCTCACTAGCCTCCTCTTCTTTAGGTCCCATTCAATCAGGGCGATGTCTCTGCTGCTTTCCAGCGAATCTACGACCCCCTGCTCCTCGCGCCTTCATTTTCGTGTGGTCCAAATTCTACTTCTGAAAACAGCTCTATTGAGTCAAAGGCTTTCTGGTGCATGAAAACCAAACTCGAAATATCTTCGATCGACCTGGTCCAACCGGAGCCCCCTTCGCTTCCTGCTCTCGTCCATCTGAACCACTACCTTGCGTCCACTCGGCCGCAAAGTCTTCTTCCGGCACTCGCCTGAAGAGCTCCTTAACCTAATCTGCCCTCGCACTCCCACCCTTTAGAACAGAGAGTGAAAGAGAGAAGGGGAGAGAACTTCGACTACTGTTCTGAACTTAGCGAGGAGGAGCCAGAAGTCTCGAGTGGTTTCATGTCCTTTTCAACTTCTTTAAAAATCTTTACTCAATAGCGACTCTTGTTTTGTGGTTTATTGCGGTTTTTGTTGCTGCTTTTTACCTCTGCTCCTGTTCTTGCACTATATTACTGTCATTCTTGTTGGTGTGTTTGCCTAGCTAGTAAGAAGCTAAAAAATTCTACTTCTCGAGTCATTTTTTCCTGAAGAAGCCGGAGTTTAAGAAACAAAGAACTGAGGAGCATCATTCAGGAGGAAAGTTTTAAATAGTATTCCCAGCGACTGACAAATAATACCGAAGAGTATCGGATCCAAATGCAATTTATCGAATGGGAGGTGATGGAAGTGTTTGGCAAAGCCCTATCGCTGAAGCTCCCACCACGCCCTCAGCCACGCCCCGTTTGACATGGAATAAAAACCTCCTGGAAAAAAGGACAAATTTCCAACTCACCTTAATTAAGTGTAAATGAAGGATTTTCTCGTTTCACTTTTTGCGCTGGGGTTTAGACGTTGTTCTTGTTGCCGTTGCTGCTATTGTTGTTGGTGTTTTTGTAACAATTGGTCCAATACAGGGCCACGTAAATTCTCAGCCGCGAGTGACGAACGAAGAACGCTTGTTGTTGCAATTTTTTATATGTACACATGTGGTTTGGACACGAGTTTGAGTTGAATTTAAAGCTTTTGATTTTGATTTTCTCTACTTTTTCTTATTTTATCATTTCTCTTGCAATGCTTTGATCTTGTTCTCTTGTTCTTGTTGTTGTGTTGCTATGCGAGGGCGTCACCGTCATATGCCGTTGTATATGTATCTATGTATGTATGTGAGTATGTTTGTATGAATTTATGTATATTATAGATGATCTCATTAATCACTATGGTAAAACTTGTAATTCTTCTATTTAACTTTTTAGTTTAAATCGTTTTGGTTTTTGGAAGTTTTCAAAATGGAAGCAGTAGTGTATTTGTTGTTGTTGTTGTAGGGTCGTCCTGCCAACAGTTGCTCCCAACGGTTTCGACCGCCTCAAGCCCTATCGATCATTGGCTCGCGCTCGCCTCCTCTGCCATTGTTCGATTTCATCGCCTAAAAATAGATTTTGAATTTCGTCTTTATCTCCGCTCTCCACGCTCCACCCTCCCGCCGCCTTCGCCCCTCCTCGGACCACGCCCCCCTCCTGAGAGCCGCTGCTCTGAAGTGTCTCTCGCTCTACCTCTCGCTCTGTTTCTGTCTCTGTCTCAACCTACCACCCGCCCGCTCTAAGTCGCGCCTCGCAGGAGCCCTTCCTTGAAATTATCTTGACTTCCGGTCATTTGCCTATGTATCCTGCGTCTTCCAGCAGCACCAGCAGCAGCGGTAGCAACAACTTCCGAGATGGCGGGCACGACACACTTTCCCGATTATTTCCCAACTCGCTCGCTCTCCCAACCTCTCTCTCTCCCTCCCTCCAGCTGTCTTCGGCTGTCGCCGTCGTCGGCCACTGCTTAGCTGGCCACTTAGTCGCCCGCAGTGGATCCGGTTTCAGCCGTCCAAATAGTCATCCGCAAGTCCGTTCTTTCTCTCTCTCTCTCCCGTCTCGTCTCGTCTCTTCTCTGCAACTCGCGCCGTTTTCGCCTGCCTCTGGTCCAGATTTCCCTTCGCTTTGTTTATCTTCGTTTCCTTCTCTGCTCTTCTCCTCTCTTCACTCCACTCTCTTCCACTCGTCGTCTCCTCTCCGAACGACGTCCATTACGTTTTATTTGCTCTCGTTTTCATCTGCCTTCCTTTGCCGCTGAAGGATGTTCTCAATGTTGCTGTTGTTTGGCCTATTATTGTTATTCTTGCCAAAGTACGTTGTTGTTGCTTGGTTGGTGTTGGGATTGGAGGCAGCGGCTGCTGAGTCAAGTCGAGTCGAGTCGAGTCGAGTCGAGCTGGGTTCGGTAGAAGTAATTTTCGTTGTTGTTTCCTCATGTTCATGTACATAAAAAATTATTGGCATACATTCAGGCGCTGGGAAAACTTGATTCTAGGTCTGATCACGCATATCCACCGATTTCCCACGCCCAAACAAACTCAAATCTTCGGGCTTTGGGTCAATTTCCCAAAATTAACACGCCATGCGCGCCTGGAAACAGATTCTTCACTTTTCACCAACCGCCTCGGCTCTGGCGGCCCCACGCCGCCCTCGTCTGGTAGCGTCTCGTCACGCCTAAAAATTTGCAACTTCGGCCGTCTACTCAACACCACTCTCTCTCAGTTTCTCTCTCGTAGCACTTCATCGCACTCACTCTCACTTTTTACAGCACAAACGGATCTGCGGATCTTCTGTCAATGTTTGAATTTCCTTTTATCAATTGAGAAACGATTCAGTTATTAATTTTCAGTTATCAATCCAGACACAATTCGAAATTGCAGACTGATTCAGGAAAACGTTTCCTCGAATTCTGCTTTTCACTTTCAGTGGGGAAATTTGACTCCTCTAGGGCACGTCCTGTACGAAATCCTCGCTCACTTCTGTTCCGTTCGAGCTCCAGACTCGCAATAATTCTCGCAGCACTCGGAAGGCACTCGCGCGTACCCTGCGGGACTCGGCCACGTTCGGGCCAGCGACCCGCAGCTCGGGGCGAGCGGGGCTTGGCGCCGCCACAGCAGACTTCGGCTCGGTCCTTTTTTAGATTCGCTCCAGCCCACCGCCTTCAGCCCTCTGCCCCGTCCGTTCCGCTCTTGTTGTTATTGCGAGTCCCGAATTTCGCTCCTTCAAGCACTTGGGCCCTCCCTTCGATGTTGCTGTAGCTGTGCTTGTTCTTGTTGTATTCCTTGGCTGCCGTTGGATGTAGTCTTGTTATTTCTGCTGTTGGTGCCGCTGTATTTGTCGTTGTATGTATATTCCAACACACTCCGCGCTGAGCCGAGCTAGGCTTTGCTCTCCACTCGCTCTTCGCTCCTACTCCTCCGACTCGTTCTCGCCCGCTCTCGCTCTCGCCCGCTCTCGCCGTCTCCGACTCGTTCTCCCCCGCTCTCGCTCACGTGCTCTCTGATTCTACGCTCTCGCCAGGTCTCGGCTCCAGACAGGATCAGGGTGTGGTGAATAAATTTCTGTACCAGTTGAGGCGCCGAAGCTTTCGCCATCTTCTTTAAAATCCGTCCTCCTGCTCCCAGTTCTTCGACCCTTCCTCCCGTCTTCCTCTCTACTCTCTCCACTCTTCGCCCTTCTACTTTCTCCCCCGACCCCACTCCGCTTTGCAGCTCTGCACCTTCCCAACGTATACTACCTTTTTGCCTCCGCTCCACGCAGCATGGGAATTTTCCTTTCCTTCTGTATCCTTTTTCCTTCCGCTGATATGTAGATTTTCTCCTCGTTCCACTCTCGCTGGACTACCTAAAGCAACTTTTTATCGGCTCTCGCGCACTTCAAGGTTTCATCTCAACATATCTTCACTGAATATGCTCCTCGTTTTCTTCACCAATATATGCAATATTTGTAAAAAAAATAAATATATAAATTGTGTATTCGGTTTTTCACTATTTCCCTTTGGATTCCACTTTTTTATTTTTTTGCAAAACGACTGGCAAGGATTTCTCTAGTTTCCGCTTTGAACAACCGCTCGCGACAACTGGCTTCACCTGACTGGCGGCCAGACGCATCGACGGACTGAAAATCGATGGCAAGCCTCGGCCGTCCGTCCGTCCGCTGCTCTCTTGGACGCCAGCAACAGCGGGCCGCAGTCAGAGCGACCGTCCGAGAGTCCGACGGATGCTGCGAGCTTTCGCTCTCTCGTGCAGACCCCGGTGTGTGCACTGCTCGTACACACCCGACGTGTTCGCGTATCCTTGCTGTGGAATTGACGTTGCCCCGTTGGCTCTTGCTCTTGCTCTTGCTCCCACTCTCTCTTTCCGCATCCACTCCGTCAATGGGGTTGCTCTCTGCCTGTGGATGCTGCGCTGGGAGAAGGAGAGCGTGAGCGTTTTTAGTACTCGTCAAATTCGCTCTGTTTAGCTCGTTTCAAACTCACCACCGCCGACGGATTCCATTTCACATTCGACCGGTATGATCGGGTTACTCGATTTTCACCACACCGCACCCAACCGTATTTCCATACCGAATCCAATTAAGTCGCTGAAATTTGATTAGATTAGTGATTAGTTCCTGTTCCTCCATTAATATTACGCAACTATACTCAAATACACATATTCGATAAGTTTTGCATTTACATCCATATTCCATTTGCCCCCGACACTCTTGTCGTGTCGTGTTTCACTCTTTCCACTCCTCCACTGCCTCCCCCCGTTCGGATGGTTCGCATTCACAGCTAACTGAAATTCAGCGATTACGACTCACTCTTATCGCAAGCAATTTTCATTTACATTTCCATAAATTTTCCATCCCCCAACAGCCGCGCCACCCGCTCCACCCTGCCTCACTCGCACCCGCTGACAGCAGCCCATCGAGCCCTTCAGTTTATATGCGACGCCTCCTTTTTTATCGCGACACTTTCTGACGTCTGTCGAAATCGAACAGAACTCAAGACGGGGGCAGGGGCGGCCTGATCGCATCGGACGGCGTGGTCGGCGAGGAGGAGAGGAGGAGCAACTAGAAGTGGGAGTGGAGAGGGAGATTGTTTTGTTTTAAAGCCCCATGTCGGAACTGGCGGGAGGAGAAATCGAGTGAGAAGGCGGGGATGAGCTGGAGACCGCGCACACGGACCAGCGGGGTCGATAATGAAAGCAAAATCGAAGACGTCAGGGCGACGAGCGCCGGCGAGAGGAGCTGGCACTGAGTGGACTTCGAGAGATAGAGCGAGGGCGGGAAGAGGGAGGAGCAGAGAGCGCAGGATGGCTTCCATGCGGCAACCCTGCTCCTAATGAGGAAGCCAAACTGGAAATATGCCGAGTTGGACTCGGGGTGGGGAACACACAATGGCTCCTAAGGATAAGGACGGATAAGGATAACGGCGGCGGTGGATGTGAGCAGCCGATGACGGCGGGCCGGGGCCGGAAACTCGGGAGACGCGGCGAAAGAGGAGCCAGAGTGGGGCGGCGGAGTGAAATCGAGGCCCTCGTCGTTTACACGTTGTGTATGCGTGATTGATGTCGATGGTGTGGAAAATGTGTAGAATTTTTATTTTATTGCTGTTTCGCTCTCGTGCGATTATTTGGTTTGAGATGCAAACGATCCCCCCTTTGTTTGCACAACATGCGGCCTGGCGATGGCAACTTAAACAACAACAACAAAAACAACAGCAACACACAACTTAGGGGCACAACCACAACGACACGAAGACGAGCGACAACAGCGGAAACAGCGACAGCAGGAACAGCAACAGCCACATGCTGAACACGAGGCGACGAAAAGGACATGTAAACAATAAATTTTGCCAAAAACACTCGTTCGTGTCTCAGACACGGAATCGCCGTCGATTTCGCCACTCGGTGCAGTCCATTGTTCTGCCTTCTCCTCGCCTCCTCCTCCACCTACTGCTCCGTCGTGGTCTTCTCGGTGTCATTGTTGACATAAAAGTGTTCTCGTTGGCGCTGTTGTTGTTTCTAGCTTTGGTCACTCGAGCGGTCCTCGAAGGCTGAGAACATCGAGACACGATGCTCCATTGAGGCCTCGCCTGCCGATCCCCACGCCTCGGCATTGGTGTTTCATCCTTTGCATGTAGTTGTTGCTATTAATTAAATTCTTAGTTTTTCAACAAGTTGCTGCCTATTTTTGCAGCTCGATATTCTGAACTCAAGGACTTGCGTCAGTAGGAGTAGAAGCAGTAATAGTGGTCTGTATTGAGTGCACAGAGGTACGAGATTTTCCAACAATCAAAATGAAAAGGGAATCGCTTTGAGCAACGGAAATAATGCAATCACCAATAACTCAATTAGCAGCAGACTCCTGTGGAACAAAAATATGCAAAGGACTTTCAATTTCCTCTTTATCGCACTAAATTAGAAACTGAGTGGATTTCGATGGATCTCTAGAGAGGACTCGAGTTAGACATATACACTTTTCCCATGGCAAAACTCCCTCTCTCTCCCTCTCTGCTCTTCGCTCACTATCGGCCTAACAACCATTTGTCAATCCACACTGCGTGGACTTTCTCGTGAACTCTCGTGGATGCCATCGGCAGGAATGAAGTCGCAGTAGTAGAGGTCATCATCATCATCCCACCTCTACCATCCGCGCCATCATCATCTCCATCGTCCACGTCATCGTCATGCGATGCCCCGTGGTCGCTTGGCCATTGTCTGAAATCATTACTGGATTTATTGTTATTACGAATGCGAAATTAATTGATGCCCAGGCACACGAGGCTTGGGCCCTGGCCGGCGGCTGATGGAGGGGCTGCTGACAACAAAGAGATGATGGACAGATTTGTGTCTCTGTCGCTCGTCGACGAGCGCGTCCGTCAGCCCTCGATGGAGAGGTGGTGAAAGTGCCGAGCAAGGCGCGAAGGGTGGGGTGCAAATAGGCAGAGTTGTAGGTGGCGGGGGCCAGGGGCTCTCGAGGTGAAAGGTGAGAGGGAATTCAAGTGGTCCTGCCGACTGGCTAACGAGGGAAGAAAGCGAGAAGAGAAATGACAGGGGGACGGAGACGACATGCATGTGGGCGACTGAGGGCGAAGGCGAGGACATGTGAGACAGGGAAAGGTATTGAATGACGATTAAGTGGTGATCAAAGGAGCAAACAAGCAAATATTAGAGGAACATATTAAAGACGAAAATTAAAAGGACTGCGATGGAGGAGGAGGCGAAAAGTGACACAGGTCTTGGAGAGATGGAGGAAGCAAAGGCAGACAATAGAGAGGACTCCAATCGATATGGGAGGGGGTTCAGAGGCACGAGAGGAAATTAATACAGGAAGGAAACTATAGCAAAGGCAACTAATGCGACAGGATATCAGGGAGGTAGAGGAGAATGGAGAATGAAGAAAGAAGATTACGATATGGAGGAAGGAGTTGGGGTAAATGGCCGTGACAAAAGTGTCTAGAATTACAAATACAGAGAAAAGCTTAATTAGCGAGGGAGAGCAGGACAGAAGGACTCAAGTCCCCCCTGGGGAAAGAGTTGTGAGACGTCTTGCGTTATGGTGGGAGATGGCAAGGAAAATTCTGAGGAAGGGAAGGGGAGTTTTGAGAAGGGTTTGATGTGTTGAGGTCATCACGACACGGTGGAGAATTCCCTTTCGGACTAAAGAACGAAATGAGAAGTTCAATAAAATCAAAACTAATCCATGCTGAATAGAGGAACAGATGCAAAGCAGGGGGCAGATATTGAAATCCGGAGCAAGGGCAGCCGGGAATTTAATAACGAAATATATCGGACCGAGCGCTGGACACGGGAGGAACCCGGCTAAATGGAATTCAATAGTATAACGAGGAGCAAACAAAGGCAGCCCGACGAGAAAAGCGTAAAAAATGTTCAATTGAAACGAAAGGAAAAATTCCTTTCGTAATTGATTCCCACATAATGGCCCAAACTGGCGAGTAAATCACGTCAACGTGGTGGGTAAGGCTCCATAATTCTCCCCGCGGCATCCACCGCCCACTCCCGCCCCCCAGAGGCCGCCGATGCACCGCAGAAGCGCCACGGGCCACAGAGTCCAAATCACACCAACAGCAGCGAATACGACAGCAACAACAACAACGCTTCGCTGATGACCGATATTTGTGTGGAACGATTTGTGCAGCTGACGAGAGTTGACCTGATTTCGGTGACGTCATTTGTGGAATTAAACTCATTGCAACAACAAGGAGAACGGCAACGACAACAACTCCCTTAGCATCATCGGCGGCAAATGCAAGAACAAGCACACGAATAACAGAAGCGAAAATACCGTCAACAGCGAAGACAACAACATCATCATGCTCGTGTGCACGCACACACGGACACAGGGGCAGCTGTGGGCGTGGTGGGGTTCTTCTTCTTTTCTTGTTCTTGCGTGACGTGATGAAGATGGAAATGGGAGAATGTTGAAAAATCGGAGGGAATTTATAGAAACCAGAAAAAAGTTTCTTTTGTTCAATTATAGACCACAATTTAATTTAGTGTGCCGTTTCAATTCCTTAATATTTTTATTGGCTTCCAAAGCAACATCTATTAATATTTCATATTATCTTATCTACTTCCACGACTCTTCATTTTTTGAAGTCTCTAAATAAAATTCTGCAATTCCTCTCGCAAGTACCGCCGTAAATAAAGGAACCTACTTCAACTTGATTATTTTTCCTTCCCACGTCCAGACTCCGTCCTCCCTCTCCCTCTCCCTCTAACTCCCTCTCTCTCCCTTACTCTCCCTCATCCCTTATCGAATCTTCCTTCATTGGAATAGAATCTTAAGGAGAGAGAGAGAGGAAAAATTAAAAGCTCCGCTAAATACGAAGTGGAAAATCTTCGAAAAAATCCTGCTCAGGAGGCGGCATTGAAGAAGGATCAAGAGACAAGGTGGAGGAGGGGGAGCACGGCTAGGGGGCGGGGGGGTTGAATGGTGTTCGTGTGAAAGTGTGTATGAGTTTGTTTATTTTCTCGCTGTTGTAGTTGTTGTTGCGGTCGACGTTGTTGCTGCTGCAGTTGTTGCTACTTTTGCAGCTGTCAAATTAGGGACGTATGGTAGGACAATCAGAGCAGCAGCAACAACGATTACTACGTTGACAACACGAACAACAACACGGGCAACAACAACCGTTGACTCCCACGATGACGTCCATGATGGGTTTCAGAGCTGAAGGGTGACGAAACAGAGGGCCCAGAAAAAGGTGGGAAAAGGAGGCGGCAAAGAGAGGAGGGCAAATCACGACAGCAAACAATACTAAATCGAGAGAGCGAGAGAGCGGAGGACGATTGTGAACAGCTGCGCAGTTTCCTTCACTCTCAGCAATGCACTCGCTCTCTCTCGCCCGTTCTCCAGCCGTTGTTTCTTCTGGTGATCCACTTTCAGACCACGGAGCTTTCATCGCTCGACTTCTCTCCCGCGAATCTCTCCCTCAAAGAAATCTCTCCTCTCACGTTCTCGTTCTCTCCCTCAGTCTCTTTCTAGTTTCTCTCTTGTCAAATCAATTTGCCAAAAATCACTGACAGCTGCTTTTTGCTGCCGTTTTGTTGTTATGGCTATGTTCGCTCCCATTCGTTCGTCGTTGTTGTTGCCCGCGTCATTAAAATTGTTGCCGATGTTCTATGTGTAGGGATTTCACACATAAAACATTAGATTTGACAGCTGGCGAAGCTTTGTTTGTGTCATCCTAGCCCTCATCCTCGCTTCGAGAAAGCGGCGATGAAAAAACAACATAAATATGTACTATTTTAGTTGAAGCCTACGCTTTTCAACAGGATGCTGTTTGTCTCACTTTGTCATCGAAAGGTGTAGAGAAGAACAAGAGTAGTCCTTTGACCGTTTTTCAACATATTCTGAAAATTGCGAACATTTCAACGTTCAACGACACGTTGAAATGTGTTCTGTGTTTTGCTCCTTTTCCTGGCACGACATTTTGTAATTGTTTTTCCTCACCTTGAAGCCACCGACGGTCAACAAGTGCGCACCGAAAATAGAGTCGGCTGGACCGCAGAGTTCGAAATTCGACATGAAAGGGGCAGGCACACACGGCTGACATTGACACAAAAACAACCGCAACCACACCATCGCAGTCAACACCATCACAAACAAAAACGGGCTGCTGTGGGGGAAACAGAAATAATGCAAAATTTAACAACAGCTAAACTGACGAAAAGTAAAAAAATAACAAACAATCCCTTCAAAAGTAGATCAAAATATCCATGATCCAAATATAACTAAAACAATATATGAAAAAATGTTGTCGGCTCGAAGTACAAAGGCATGCAAATTTTTCTCCCTCATTCAATTATTAATTGCAATTTTAATCTGAAGCTTTTACTCAATTTTCATTCCAATTTTGCATGGGAATGGCTCGAATTTCTTTAAAAAAATGCTAATTATTTGAATTGAGGTAAATTGTAATCAATTGCAATCAATTGATAAATATTTTAAGTTTGATTGATTTGATAAGATGATTGATTAATACCTGAAAAAATATATAACCTAGTTTTTCATTCATTCCAATTCATTGCGAATATTGTAATACTTTATATTCAGTGCTCTTCAACATTTATGTATGTGATGTGTTTAAATTTAGATTCGAGGAGGGATGCAGAGAGGTCGGCGGCTGGGGAGGCGGGCGCAGGTGAGGGGGAGAAAGTTTTTAATTGCGACCGAAAATAAACGAAACTGTTTAATTAGTTGCCGGCTACGATGGGGCGACGCCGACCGCCAGGCAGAGCGCGAGAAATTATTAATTATCCTGGAGCATATGTACGTGGTCTGTGTGTGTGTCGCTGAGCGTCGTGCGTGTGTGTGGCTGTCGCACCTCCGACGCACCGGAAGAACTCCCTCCTCAAGGATGCGACGCGTCGCTCTAAGAATCCAATTAATCATCAAAACGCTTGCGGGCTTAATTCAAATCGCCCGACCCTCGTCCCGCTAACGGGAAACTGAGCGCGAAGAAGAATCAGGGAGAACTCGGCAGGCATAAGTTAACCCCTGGGTTCATCCGAAACTTCGACTTTCTGCCGCAACTTTTGGAAGCCCTCAAGCTTCGGGCAGAGTTCAAGAGCATTTGCCACGGTCTCCACAGAGGCCCCCAGAGTCTACCGGAAGGAATGTGATCCCGATTAGAAGCTCATCAAACTAAAGCATTTTCCATCTGTCTCTCAGCATTTATGGTTCAGAGACTTGTTGCGAGGAATCATCGAGGATGCTAATTCGTTGATACCAGGCCAAAATCCTTAATTGGGCACCTTGCACCGAAGGAGGGAGCCGCAGCCCAGCACCTGGGCCTGGCCCTGGCCCTGGGCCTAGAGCTCAAACCAACATCCAAGCTCAAACCAAGCTCCTTGTTGTCGAGGTTGTTTATTGTTTACTTTCGTTTGTACTTTATCGCTGCTCGCACATGATGTTGTCGTGGTCGCTGTGTTTTCATTGTGGCCTTTGCCTGCATGTTCTCGATATCAAAACATATTCTGCGAAAACCGGAGAGGGCGAAGGGCGCGCGAGAGGGAAGAGCGAAGAGCGTGAGGGAGCGAGCGAGAAAAGGCTGGTGAGCGAACGAGGTGCCGAGTACGAACCCCACAGGACATTCCAGAGCACGATTACAGGGGCGAACACACACGCGCACTCGCATACCAACACGTAGACTCGACCACACACACGCATGGTCAGTACAAAGTCGTGTTCGTTTTAATGTTGCAGCAAGAGCGAGCAATGCACAACCAAATGTTGGCACAGCTCTCTTTCTCTCACACTCTCTCATCGTGTCTCCCCTCTCCTTCAGGGCCGACCTCCACCCCATTGAAAGTCGCCCGGCATCCAAACGGCGTTTTTTCCCGATTCTCCTCGAATCCCTTCGGCCTGCCCCACGTTCTCCCGTTCCCTTCCCCCTATCATTCCCACTCTCCCTCTTCCGAACACCTTCCGGAATAAATTTCCAAGCGTTTCCAAAATAATTCATAATCAGCGGAATTCGCTGAATGTTCCCATGTGTGAATATGTCACAGCCACACAGGGGCAGGGCAGACGGAGCCCCTCGACCCGCCTGCAGCACCCACTTCCCACTCCACGCCTCTCCAGCCCATTCCACCGTACGACACGTCTCCAGTTTTAGCCTAGTTCGGGCGGTCGCCGCCTCGTTCCTTGCCGCACACACTTGGTTCGCCCGCTGCCTGGATACCGAACCCCCGACAATCCTTCCCCAATCGCCAACCCCTGCATCTGCCGCTACGACCGTCCATGGTTGTTGCCCCGACGATTGGCGAGTAGCCAAGAAATGAATTTCGAGCGGAATTCGAGTTCCACTTCAGAATTTTCGAGGCAATGGATTAGAAGTGAGTGGGCGATGGAGCGGAGCGCGGGTGGGCCGGGGGGTGGCGGAGGGAGCGAGCGAGGGAGGCAGGGCGAGAGCGCGATCGGAGTAGGCTGTAGTTTGGAGGATGCTTACGTGGCTGCCATGGATATGGCAAGCATCGTCATATTTCAGGGCTCATTGTCGGCCAAGTCCTTGTGAACTCTTGCCTCCTCTTCTGCCCTTTTCTCCCGCTCTTTCTCCCTCTCTCTGTTTCTATAGCACACACTGTTTGTCTCTTTCTCGTGATGGCCTCTTCTCAGCCCTAATGCAGCGTCCGTTTTGTTTATTTCATAGTTTTGTCGAAACAAAAATAGAAGGATGAAGGACAGAAAAAACAGAGATCCGTATGTGACGGACGAGCGGAGGCTGTGGAAACGGAATTCGGCGTAGAGGCCGAGTTGTTAGGATGTTGCGGCCAAATGAATTCGAATTATTTCCCAGAACAGTTACTCGAAGCGATCTCGATACACGGACCGAAGGACACGGCCAGTTTCGTTCCCACAGCCCTCAGTAGAAACTCAAGCGCTTGCCTTTAGCTTAGAAGTGCTTCATTTCCATACTCTGCGACAAGGTGACAAGGTAAGTTAGTATATAGTAGGTATATGTTAGGTATATAGTATTCATCTCCGGACGACATCTGGGTTGAGTTCTGCAAAGTGCGATGTCTCCAATGAAGGTACGACGCGAAGCTCTTGCTCTCGGCTAACGAGTTACTGGCGAAACAGATGGAAAGGAAAGGAAAAAAACTAACGTCGAAGCAAAGCCCTGGAGCGGGGGCTCCTGCAAGAGGTCTCCTAGTTCGCAGGACGGGCTTCGTTGCGCTGCGACAAGACCGAGTCGGGGTTCTTCAACTCCATGGCCAGCTTGTAGCCCAGCTCGGGACGACGGTCGCGCCCCTCGGCCATGGACTTCACCTGCAAGAGGGAGTTGGTCGGTCAATAGCTGGCCGATTTGCACGCGGGATCAGCCGAACCTCGTTCGAGTGGACGATGACGCCGTGGCTGCTGACCACCTTCTCCTTGGTGTGCTCGATGTCGTGGAAGTCGGTGCCGCGACAGCAGTCGTCGATCAGGATGGTGCGGTAGCCCACCGAGAGGGCGTCCACGGCGGTGGCTCCTGGGGGAGACGCATTCAGAGGGTGAGCGTGGGAGGGGGGAGAGAAAGGCAGAGAGTCAGAGATAGCCTACCCACGCACACGTCGTAGGCCAGGCCGCAGACGTAGATGTCGGTGGTGCCCTTCATCTTCAGCTGGGCGCTGAGCGTGGTGTCCGAGAGCTTCTTGTTGTCCCAGAAGACCGAGTACGAGTCCACCTCGGGGTTGGTGCCCTTGTAGACCTTCACGCCGTGCTCGACCACCTGGAAAGCACGTTAGTGTGAGAGAGACAGGGCGACGATACCGAGGGCCGCCTCTACCTTGAGGTCCTTGTGCAGCTCGGAGCCCCACGAGTCCTGGACGCAGTGGCGCGGCCAGAGGCGCTGCTTCATCGGCGGCGGGCCTGCGAAGATGACGGTGTCGAACACCTGGGCGGAGTCGGCGTCGATCTGAGAGAGGGAAGACAGGAATCAGAGAATCTCAACCCACAGCAGGAACGGTTTACGGCTGACGTACCGGCGAGGACTCGTCCAGGGGCCGCATCTTCACGTTGTCGATGAAGGAAACGTGGTCGCTCGGGTGCCAGTCGAGGGAGTAGAAGACGGCGTCGAAGTCCACGGTGTCCAGGAGGTTGTTGATCGGCTCCAGGATCTGAGGGTGACGAAAAACAGTAAACGAAGGCCGAAAGCCAGAGAGATGGTGTTCTGGACAAACTGCAGGGCATCCAACATAACAACAACGAGAACAACAACTCGTATCCACAATGCAGCGGACGCGGCTCAAGTGTAGAGTTTCCTTCGCTTTGTATCGCTCCATCCACGGCCTTCTCTTCTTTCTTTATTTCGCCTTTTTCTACCTTCCCGTCTCGCTCTTTTGCTCTTGAGAGGGGAACAAGTGAATTATATTCCTGTTTCTTCCTTGCTCCCATTTGCTCCCATTTGGCTGTGGTTTCTTCTGATGACATCGTTGTTGTTGTTCTTCTTCTTCTTGTTGTTGTTGTCAATTGAATGCACACCGCTCCTCTGCCTGTGCCTCCCACTCACCTCGTGTCCCTGCTGCTGCGCACTGCAGTTGCTGATGTCCAAGGATCCACTGATGAAATCATTCTGCACATCCACAATCAGGAAGGCGTTCACCGGCCGCACGATCTGCAAGGAGGAAGAAAGAGATCGCCGTGAGGAGTCGCTCGATAAGCAAGGACAAGTGTAAGAATCCTACAAAAGGGACTTTAAGAAGTCCTTCCTGTTCCTCTGATTCGAAGACTTCGTCTCCCAGTGGAAGATCGAGTTTTCGTAAGAGTTCTTCCCACCCGGGTCCCAGAAGAGATTCCTCTGTAGGGATTTCATTTCATCGTCCCAGCCCCCAGTGTCTCGAGTTCATGCCTTAGATCCAAGAGACCTTCTTCGGGCTGGAATCATCGATCAAATGGGAGCGGAAACTTTCTGGCGAGACGTGGCCCAACGCCTCAGAAATTCCAACTCGAGAACCGGGCCTGACGTGAGTCAGCCCGAGGTGTCCAACTGCCAAGCGCGGCGGCGACTGACAGACGGAAATCGTTAACGGTGAAGGTGACGGCGACGGCGACGGACCCCAGAAAGGTTCGGGCGAGTGTGACAGGAGTCGAGCGCAAGGAGTGACAGAGGCTGGTGCTAAAGCAATTTCCGCCTGTCAGTGATTACTCGAGCACATGTCTGTGAGTTTCAATCGGTGAGTGTTCATGGGTGTGTGCTGGTGAGATTATGTAAGCATCAAGTAGAAAGCAAATAAAATCAATGGCGCCCATGGCGGCAGCAGCGGAAGCGGATGTGCAGAAATGAAAATGTACGGACGGAAGGGCGAGCACTTCCTCTCGATCAATCGTTGTTGCTGCGTTTTCATGATGGAATTCCTCGCGTGAAACTCATAAAATGTTGAACTTTAACCCTGGCACTTAGTCCTGATCCGGCCTTCATTCGCTGCCGCCCTCGCTGTTGCTCTCGCTCTCACTCGGCAAGCGCCACGGTCAGCCGTGGGCCATGGACGACCGTGGCCGCTGCCCATGTCCGCTGACCGTGGCCGCTGCCGCTGCCCGTGACCTTCGACCCTAACTCAATTTGCTACTTCGACGCCATTTTTTAAATCCCCTCCGGTTTATGAAATTCCGCCACTCCACTTACCTTCGGCATCCCGTTTTTATGGAATATTTCTCTCTTCCTCGTCCACCCGATCGATCTGCCATCCTTGATGTTGAGAATCAGTCGTGCGAGGACTTCCGGAGGCAGTGCGATGCAGCCGGTTGCGAATGGATGACTTGTTACAGGGCCGGCAAATATTTGTACCTCTACACCCGACCCCTCACACACTCACGCACACACACACACTAGTCCAACGGAACCCACATGGCACAATGCATATGCATACAATTTGCGGTCGAGAACAGTGGAGCGATAGAGAGAGAGGAGAGTGGGTCAGAGGCACTCCGCCACCCGCGTGATCTGCGCAACATATAGTTATATATCTGTCCCTTCCTACCATCGCTCAGTGTCAACTCCTCCGCATCTGTTTGCAGCCCGACCCCCGACCGGCTCCTCCGACAGCTTCGCCCACGCGCCGGCCCTCTCGACACCCATTCCCACTTAATTGTTTCGCAAACCACATCAGGGATCGATCAAGCGTGGAGGCCTCCACAGATTGGCCCAGGGTCGGTTGGTCGGGGGGTCGGTCAGCATGGGTCGGACGAACGCCCCGATTTGCAAGACTCCCACGCCAACTTTTTCAATCGGAAAGCAGTAGTAAATGCAGTAATAGCATTTTCGGAGAAAATCCACTTTCCACTTTTTAATTCGCGTTTCTGTAAAATGTTCACCGAGCTTCGAATGTAATTATATCCGAACAAATTGCAACATGTCCGCCGCCGTCCACGTTCCTTCCGATCGCCCCACGAGAGCTTTTACGAACACTTCGATTTCGAGGAACTGTAGAAAAAGCGGAAACCCTTCAGTCAATCTCGCCAACTCCAGGAAACCCGAGTCCACGCACCCTCCAGGCTTCTCAATTCCACATACGAATCAAAAAAAAAGAAAAGAGAGAGACAAAAAGAGTGATGGCGACACATCGGACCGAGATTCAATTACACGCCCGCCGGGGGGAATTCCAGCGAGCGAGTGCGAGCGAACGAAACATTGTTGATAAATATTTTATTATCGCGCTTTGCATATGCTCAAAAATCCAATTGAAGACACACAGTGGGTGCAGGACAATCGAAGGGAGTGGAGTGGACTGAACCAATTGGGGAGTCAAATTGGAGTCAGTCGACATTCGACCAATAACTGAGAGAAGAAAGGATCGAAATGGAGGGGGGAATTCGATGATTGCACGATGAATGATTGAGAATCGACCAGATGGTCAAGAGAGCGTTGCCTGTTGTTGGGCCCCGACCCCTTCCCGATTAGGGACCCACTCGGCTATCGAAAAGCACTCACCGTCTTGATCCAGCGATTCCAGCAGAACTTGAACTCCTCGCGGTCGATGAAGCCGTCGCCGTTGGTGTCGAACACGGCGAAGATCTGCTCGAGCCGGTCGGCGGAGACCTCGTAGATGTGGCCCTTGTCGTTGCGGAAGAGGGCCCGGCAGATGAGCGTGAACTCGCTGAGGCTGAGGCGGTCGTCGCTGGACAAAGGAATATAAACACACAAATATAAAAGGAATTTTTAATTGAAAAGGTAGAGGAATGCTACTTAAACCATAAACTAAAGCGTCTGTTTAATATCTCAGTGGACTCCCTCTCAAATGTCTTGCAAGGATTCAGCTCGTGCTTTAAACTCTCAACGTGAACAACGTTGAAAAGAGAATTTAAACTCGGCTTTATGTAATCCCCCAAGAACTGGAGCGAGAACTCTCTGACTCGAGAAATGTAAAATTGAATTCTGTCCGGGTCGAGTCGCGGCGTGTCGAGTTCGATTGGTCGAAAGTTGAGGCTCACCCGTCCTTGTCGAATGCGGTGAAGCAGGCGTCCATTGCTGAACCGTTCGGGTCGTCGATGACAATTGGCGGAGTCGGCGAGTCCATGCTTCCTTAAAACGCTTCCGAGTGCACTCGCAGCGGGCGACTGAGGTGGGAGCGGTTGCTTGGTGGTGGTGGTGGTGGTGTTGGTGGCCTGTGGTGTGTGGACGTTGTTGTTGTTGTTGCTGTCACCACTGAAAGCGAAACGAAGAGAAGGAAGAGAACTTAAGAAAGCTTTCGACGGTAAAGTCGATGCAACCACAACAACAACGGGAGCAACTACTTTCGCAGCAGCAACCTCGAAGTGCAAACCTCGACTTGGGACCTTCAGCCAGCGAAACGCGATGCGATGCGACGCGATTTGATTCGGTTCGATCCAAGAGTCGCCTCGACACTGGACTCGCGGCCACGGCGGACTTGGGTTCCGCCTCGGCGATCCATTCATCCGCCCCTCCGTCCGTCTACCCATTCGCCGATCGACCAAACAGACCTCGGCGATCGCCATGGCGACGTGGGGCCCGCACCCCGTCGCGCCCACCCCTGTCGTGCCTTGTGGTGTCGAGTGTGGTGACCTACGTCACCTGGAGGTGGCTTCGATCGCGGCCCCGCTGCGGACCCGTCCTCCTCGAGCTCGAGCTCGAGCTATTTTTAAGAGTTTATTATTGTGGGAGTAGTTGTTTTTGTAGTAGCTGTTGTTACTGTAGTAGCTCGCTCCTGTTGTTGTTGTTGGCACAGTAGTAATAATTTTTGTAGATTGTAAATGTTGTTTATTGTTTGTTCTATGGTACTGTTTGAAATCGTTTGGAATGTTGTTCAAATGTTCGTTACAAATGAGTTTCCGCTGGGTGTGAGAAGAAAGGAGAAGAAAGGAGAGGGGTGAGAGAGAGAGGGAGCAGTACTTTTTTATAGACCTCAGTGGGCTCGTAAAACGAATCAGAATCGCGGTACTTCACTTGGCCTCGGTCCTCGGTGGCTTTCCAGAAACTCCACACGAACTTTCGGAAGCCTCTTTCATAAGGACGTCACGACTGAAATAAATTTCCATGAAGTTTACCAAAGGCCTCCATTAGTGGCACTGCCTTCACCCACATTCGAAACCCATACATCCGACACCGAAATTATTTATTTATTTTGAAATTTACTGCAAGTCCGAATTGGGAACTTCGGTAGTCCAGCGGAAAGATGTGACCAACGCACTTCCCATGTGGACAAACTGTGAAATATGGATGTGGTCCAGGGTTTGTGAGAGATGGCCCTGGCTTGGGCATTTAACTTGACATTCGGAAGTCGTTCGGAAGGCAGTAGACGTGGAAGTCGAGCAGAGCACTAATAAAAGAAGAGATGCGAGGGGGCTCCGTGCGGCGAGGGCGGTGGCGTGCGGTGAAAGAGAGGGCCGGAGGGGAAGAGGGAGGAAGTCATTGAAACACGAGTTCCACATCGAGGGAACAGTGACGACGAGGCAGAAAGAGAGAGCGAGGGAGCGTGACTGCAAGGGAGAGAGGGAGCGAGGGGACGACTTTGGGACCTTTACCCGGTTCGTGGAATCAAAAACGTGTCAAAATGCCAAAGTTGAGAAGAACTTCAAACTGAGGTGGGAATGCGAAGAGGGGAGAGAGAGACAGACAGAAGGAGATAACGGGGTGAACTGGGATGGAATGAGCGGGCGCGGCGCGAGAGTGAGGTGGGGGTGAAGTGAGTCGAGGAGTGGTGAGTTTTGTTTGACTTTGGTGTAAACGTTGTCTTTCCCGAGTTAATTTTTTCCATTTTCACGTCCGCTCCCCGCGTGCCTCCCTCACCCCCACGGTCATTTCATTCTATTAGCGGAAAAATCAAAATAAATGAAAATGGGAAAACTTTGATGGACTTTTTTATTTGTGCTTTTCTGTGTGAACAGTTGGCAACACTGCAGCTCGCGATCAAGAAGAATGCGGAATGAAAACGTTTTTGTTTTTCTGCGTTCATTCGTCTCCCGATTATTTGCGCTTTTTATCGGTCTTTTGGTATCTAGGGTTTGTGGCAGTTTTTGCTTTTGTTGTTGTTGATATCAGGGTATTCGGGTGTTTGTTATGCTGTTGTGGATGGTTTTGTTATTGTTTTCCGTCGCTGTTGTTGCAGAGAAAATGGCGCTAGAAGTTGAGATCCACACGAATTGATAAATTGACAGTTTAACTGCAATGGCGTTGCACGAAACTCCCCGTCCACCCCCCACCCCACCCCGCTTCCCCAACTCCCCTCCCCGCGACCATGACAATCGCAGTCAGTGGAACGATTTACGCAGTGTTCCGCGGGCGGGGCGGCGGACGGCGGGTGGCCTCGACGGCCCTTGACAATGGACTGCCATTTGCATTGACAGCGGGAAGAGCTCAACCCGCCTCCGGTGGGAGGATTTAGTACTTATTGCACGGGAAAAAATAAATATAAAATATAAACAAATATAAACAAATAAATATGAAAAAAATTATATTTGAGAAATTTAAGGGATTGCTTTAGGTATATTTTTTCTGAGCCTTTAAAGTTCTCAGTTCTCATAAAGTTTTCACGAATTAGTACTGTTATTTATAATTAGTTTTCCATCTAAAAATTATAGCCATAATAATAGAGTTACAAAAAAAGAACTTCCATTGTCCAAGTCGAAGCCAAGGTCATCGCCAATGGCCACAGTTTAGCACTAATACCCAGTGGCTTCAAATAGTCTTCACTTACACTGATTTAGCCACCTTTCATTCCCCTGAAAGTATCCCTCCCACTCTCTCGCGTCGTGCCCTATTTTAGCAATATCTCTCTGCCTTTTTTCCTCTCTCTTCCTCCGTCTCTTTGCAGTATCTTGTTCTCATTTGTATTCGCCATTTCCAATGTTACGTGCGCGTTCTCTTTCCTCCCCTTCCTCCTTCTGCTTCCCCTGTCTTTCTCTCTCAGACTCTTCGCCGGCCGCCTCGATCGAAGCGCGACTCGACGACTCCTCGGTCTGGCCCCATTCGTAATCAGCGAAGCTCGGGAAGCCGACATTAGCCGACTGTGGACCATCTTCCGACCCTCCCTCGTGGCCGTGGATCCTCCGCGCCCCCGCTCCACGGCCCTCTGACCCTGGCAGTTGGTCCGCAGTTGGGCCCGGTCGCTCTGCCTCTGGCGAGCGTAGATAACGAGGTCAGTTGCTAATTAATATGCTCCACTCTCGCACAATGGACAATTGTGGCTTTAACGAATGCATGAATGAACGGCTGTGCTGCATATTGAGAGGACATTATTGAGAATTTTTATCACTACGCCCAGCTCCTCTTCGGTTCCGCCGAACTCCGCCACCCCAGCACATCGGCCCTTCAAATTGTATTCAACTCTTGCATTGAGTCCATTCCGAGAAAAAATCCCACAGCCAGTGCAAACAGGGGTTTGGCCGACTTTCAGCGAACAGAATGAATGGGATATTTATGTTTAAGCGTTCATAGGAAAAGGAAATTTTCAGACATATCCTTAATGAACATTGCCATTTCCAATAACAACGAAATCCATGCATGTTTTGTTAAATAATTAGTTAAATAATTGTTCAATAATTAGTTTTGAATAAATCAGAAATTAACTCAGATCGATTGATGCGATTTATTTAATTGATGTGGACCGCTTCTGTTAAGTACGGATAATCGGAACTGTATTTCGTTGTTTTCTGGCATTCGTCCTGTCTCTCTCTCTCTCTCTCTCTCTCTCGCTACTTTCCTGTCAATGGCAACGAATATCCGTGTTTGTGCGACGTAAATAGGAGTTCACGTGAATCCAATTAATGTGGCATCTACAACTGAACTTATCCAAGATTTTGTCGAAAATTATTGCAACCGAGACGCAAGGAAGATTATAAGGCAGGGAGGGGGCATGGCAATGGGAACAAAGGGCAACACTGATTCCCCGCGGTATGAGGACGTTGCACGCCTCGCACGAATGCACCCCAGAGCCGTCCTCGCAGACACGCCAGGCTTCGGTGGGCTTCCCATTTCCGTCTTCCTCTCTCCCACAGCCATCCATTCTATTCCATCTCATCCCATCCTCCTCGCCCGTTCCCGTCGGCTCCTCTCACTAATTCCCCTAGCGACGCCTCTCTCCCTTTCCCCTCTCGCTCTCGTTGCTTGTGTAAACGTCGAGCCCTTTTGATGGCTCGGCAACGAAGGTTGTTCACCCAACAACAAAAACCACTACGACAGCGGCGACAGCAAAAACAAGCACAACAACAATCGTTATGAGAGCAAACAACAATCCTGACAACACTAACGATAACCAAAATAGACAGCAGTGGCAACAGTTGCAACAATAGCAACAACAAGAAGACAGCAGCAATGACCATAATTGAACAGTGTTGCATTTTTAATGCCTGTCCACTTCAGTGTCTGCAATGTTTCCCTCTTGCACTGCTCTCTCCAGCACCGTGACGTCTCTCCCTCTCCCTCTCTCTCTATCTCTCTGCCCTCCTCTTTCGCTCTTTCCATCTCTCTCTCTCTCTCTCTCGCTATTTCTCTCCCTTCCCCACCCGTTATGGTTCCCGATGGAACCTTCACTCTCGTGGTTTGTCGTGCTTCAAATTGGTTTCCGTTGTTCCTCGTCTTCCTCTCCTCGTCTTCCTGCCCTCGCCATTCCACCGTATCCCTACGTCCCTCCGCCCTCGGTCGAGCGCCTTCAGAGCCCGCATGCGACGTGGAGGGCGAACAAGAGGTGACAGCACTGGTCGGCTGACTGATTGCTGCGATTGTTGTTCCCAACATTGTTGCTGCTATTGCACATGGAGTTATGGCCATGGTGCCGTGTTGCTGTCGTTCTTGTTGTTGTGGTTTCCGTTGGTATCGCTGACAATATTCGAATGGCGAACGAGCGGGAATGCAACTGCTCACGGGGTGGAAGGGGCGAGCGTGGCGAACGAGGGTCGCCGGCCAAAGGACGGTGTCGGAGGGGCCGAGCAACGATGAACGACGACGAGCCTGCGTGACCGGGGGCGGCGACCGCCTCCCGGAAGCCAAAGGGGTTGACCTCTTTCGCTTCCTCTTCCACCACCCCCACCCGGCTGACCTGTGCCATTTGTCGAGACGCGCCACACAGACGCGCGCCGCAGGGATGCCGAGGTCTCGGCGCCGCCAGGTGCCGACTTCCGAGAGCAAAAGCCACGACCAGGACCCCGGCCAGCCGGAAGGCGAGGGGGAAATCGTGTTCGACTGAAAGTTGAAAATCCGAAACGGAAACAGATTCTCTCCCAGACCGGATTGATGGGAAGAGGCCTGGCTCGCGGCAATGGAAATGAGAACACGAACAAAAACAACAGATTTCCAAAATATCTGCAGACAGCGAAATTGAAACCGAACTAAGAACACACACGGCCACACTCACACACATGCACTCGCACAATGGGCTGAACGCAGCACGTGGCCCAAATACTGAAGAATGGAAATGAAAGCCCCGAAATATCCCAGCGCCGACCTCTGCGCACATGTCGTTAACTGCCTTGCAGGGAAGGAGTCCTGGAGGGAAGGAGGGAGGCAAACCGAGCGAGCCAAGTGAGGGAGGGCGTGAGAGAGGGGCGGAGAAAAATAGAAAAGCCAAGTTAAAACTATGCTTCGGTATCATTTCGTACCATTAACTGCAAATCTCTTACACCACATCGCAAACTTCACCACAAAAACAATGATAAAATTTCCAAAAATACCGCCACGTCCTTAACAACAACAACCCATACCAGTACAACCAACCAAATACCAAACGAGGGATCGATTGAAGAAAAAAGTTCTTTGCAAAGAATTTCACTTCATAAAGTATTTTTGGGATTTGTTTCGGTAGTGATTTTTATTATTATTTTATTTATTTTTTTTTTTTTGTTGTAGTGAAGTGAACATTTTCCCAATCAATAGACCACAGAGTGGGGGTTCGCGGTGCCTGTCGAAGCCTTCCAGAGCAGACGCGCCGCGTGAGGATTCCACCGTATGGACCTGCGAGTTGAGAAGTCGTCGCGTAGGGTGCCAGGGGGCGTGGAAGAGAATATTTTTCCGGCGCCTCACGGCGAACACCGAGAAGGCAGGAACGAAGGCGGGAGACGAACAGGACGCAGCGATTTTAGGCAGATTGACAAACGACATCAAATATTCACGCCGGCAGGAGGTGGGAGGGCGACGTTCAAGACGTTGAAGGCGTTCGCTGACCTGCACGGAGAGAAAACATGCAGCGGAATCCTTGGCAAAACAACTTTGGGCAATGGAACAATATTCATGTGGAAATTGCAGTAGAACAGAAAACAACACGGTCAAATTTTGCCAAGTCGGTGGATTGAATTTGTTTATTTACTCAGTTCTTCGAATTCAAAAATTTATTTCGTTGTGTCTCGTCATGCCATCAAATTACGAAGCCTTAAATATTAATGCATTGCATGTAATGAGAATAGGCGAATCCTTGTGGTCCTGATTTGCAAAACATCCCTGATGTCAATTTCTGCCCTTTTGTCCCCATTTTAGCGATAAACAAGCAATTTTGCCTTGAAATGTTGCCTAATTCAGCTATAAAGGGGCAAGAACAAAAACGATGGCCAGATAAGCAAATGAAACCATGTCCAGAAACAAGGCAAACCAATAAAACTGGACCGTAAACTGTTGGCAACCGTCGAGTCCATAAAAAAGAAGGTGTCCAACGAGGGCGGCGATTGATTAGACGATTTGCAATACTCGGTGGGATCGGAAAGAGAAGAAGACTGGTTCTAGGAAAGGTGAGACCGACGATGGGGGTTAGGGTGATGGGGAAACCCTTCCCACAAAAAAATCTGTTGATTTCTGTACTCAGTAACGGGAAAGCAGTCGAGTTATCGTTCGCCACTAGTATTCAACTGGTTACAACAAGGGGCCTGCTAGTACTCGGTTTCGAGAGGAGCACCTGCGACATCTCTTCGTGACTAGCACAAGCTAGTACTTCGTAAAAGCGCATGGTTCGGGTCTTCGCTTTCACAAATCCAATTCACTCATTCCGTGCAACATGATTTAATGCCTCTCCTTCTCTCTAAGGTATATGCCCAACCGCTCAAATGTCAAACCCTTCCACTCGTTCTCTCTCCCTCTTTCACTCGTCGCATTCATTCGTCACAATACTTGGAAACCGTTTCGTAAACACTCGTCAATGACGTACCCGAAGACTCGTGTTGTTGCTGTGGCCTTCGATACGTGCTTTTACTTTGTCGATTTGTCGATTTTGTTGTCGATTAGGAGCAGGCGGCGATTATGAAAGAAGAGCGAAGAAGAAACTCACTGCCGATAACTGATTAACTATTGAGGTAGTTCTCCACGAGGTTCGCTAACCCGACGACGGTATCGACGTTCGAAATTCGCGACAGTCGACGATGAACTGATGAAATAAATCGATGGATTCCTTCCCGGCATTCGCGAAACACATGTTAGATTTTGTTGTTCTCCCTTTTGTAGTTTTTCTCGTATTTCTAATGTTTGTATAAAATGCAATCGACTGATAAATAAACAAAACGGGTTCGACCCCTGCACGTGCCCTCCGCCAACAGCCCTGCTCACTCATCACTCACTCATTTGCGATTTGCGAAAATCCCCGACTGTCACGCTACGCCAGGGGAGGATGCAGTTTAGGTTCCGATCTCTGATAGCTCGTTCTTACACAAACTGTTTATCGCACTGCATGATTACATAAAAATAGGAAAGTATTTTACAACCATCTACCTCGCGGGACGTTTTACAAAGCGACGATTTAGTTTTTATCCACATTCTGGCGAAGCCCATCCCTCAAGTTTTCATTGCGACCCCTTGTAATTATTCACATCCGGATTCATCACCTTTCTGATTCACTCGCCGTCACCTGAGTGTATTGGGAAAACATTTCTCGAAAGCCAAACTGCAGGGTCACATTCTAAATTGCATCGGGAAATTTACTCCCTGAATTCGAATAGTCGAAAACCACTATAGAATACAGTTTATGTTTATTGAAAATCGTAAAAATGTAAATAAATTAACGTAGTTACAAACTAATATGGTTTCATTTCTCTCAGTAGTGTGTGTGTGTGTTGTGTGCGTGTGGGGTTAATAAATAAAATACGCCACCTGTGTATCGACGGCGGCTTCCAACTTTCCAACTTCTCTGGTCGACTAGGAAATTTCGAAATCATACAAAAATAAAACGAAATAGAAAACTAAGAATTAGGCACTAAAACTAGAAGCTCCTCCTGAGCTAGTCCCTCGTGTGGTCCTGTATCCAGTCGAGGTACTGCGTCACGCGCGTGTAGACGCCCGGGTAGCCGGGCTCGCCGCACTTGTTGCCGAACGAAACGACGCCCAGCTGGATCCAGCGCGAGTCGTAGCGCATCATCAGGGGGCCGCCGGAGTCGCCCTGTGTGGGAGGGAGAGAGAGCGAAAGAGAGGTTCGTGAGCCTGGGCAGAGGATGGCGTCGGCGAGGTCGCCTCACCTGGCAGGCGTCGACGCCGCCGTCCGAGTAGCCGGCGCAGATGAAGTTCTCGTTGATCGGCTGGAAGTAGGAGCGGTCGCAGTCCTCGTTGCGCCAGATCGGGAGCTCGGCCTGCCGCTGGCTCGTCGACTCCTTGCCGCCGTAGTAGGTGGTGCCCCAGCCCACGACGGTCGCCCGCCGGCCGGGCAGCCGCTCCTTGGGCGGCATGCGGCCCGCCCGTGGCAGACACACCGGGATCACGTACTTCGACTTGCGCACCGGCTTGTCCAGCACCAGGATCGCGATGTCGTTGTAGAAGCCGATGCGCGAGAACCTGCAGACAGAGGGGGGAGACGTTGTGAGGGCTGTGGACTCCCCAGGCTGGAGAATGGACGTACCTTTCGTGGGCGCGCACCTCCTTCACGCCGAACGTGACCGGCGCCGAGGGCTCCGCGTCCGTGGACAGGTCGATGTCGCCCAGGCGCACCGTGAACTGCCGGGCGGCGAACCTGCAAGAGACGGACACAGAGAGAGAGATGTTAAACTGACTAAGCGAGAGGGAGACGGGGTGCTTACGGCTTCTGGCGGGAGTCGCGGGTGCAGTGGGCCGCCGTCAGGATGTACTTGGAGCCGATCAGGGAGCCGCCGCACCAGAACTCGGTGCGCTTGGGCCCGTGCAGGAAGATGGCGGCCATCCAGGGCCACTGGCCGTTGGGCGCCTCGACGCCGCCCACGATGCGGCCCGTCGAGTACTCCTGCTGGCCGCACTCCTCCGGGTCGACGATGTTGCCGTCCAGCTCGTTCGAGATGAGGTCGACGGGCCGGGGTGCCGCCGTCGTCGTGGTCGTGCTGGAGGGCTTGATCTGGGGGATCAGGACGAGGTTCGGCGCGTTCGACGGCCGCTTCGTGGGCGGTCGCCGCGTGGTGATGGCCGTCGAGGGCGAGCTGGAGGTCGAGGTCGTGCTGCTGGTGGCGGGGGGCGCCCGCGTGGTCAGCCGCAGGGGCCGCTGGGTGGTCAGAACCGTGGAGCCCTCTGGGATGGGGCAGCAGACGCCCGGCACGAAGAGGCTCTTGAAGCAGAGCGACTCGCGCAGGCTGCTCAGGTTGAGCAGCAGGGCGGGGCAGCTGCTGAGATCCTCGCAGCGCCCGGGCCGGCCGCTGGGCGTTTTGCAGCGGTTCTCGGCGTCCTTGGCGCTGGCGTCCTCCGAGGCCTGAGCGAGCTGGTCGGCTGGCGGCCGACTCGTCGTCGTCGTGGTCGTGGTCGGGGTCGTCGCTGTCGTGGTGGCCACCGCCAGGGCGGGACGGAGCGTGGTCGGGGCTTTGTTGTTGCTGGGGCCCTCTGTCACGGCTGGTTTCTTCACCTTGTGCTGCTTGTTCTTGTTATTCTTCTTCTTCTTCTTCTTCTTGGTCTCCTTCGTCTCGACGAACATGGGCGCCTTGGCCGGCGGCTCCTCCTGCCCCACGCGCTTGTCGGCCACCTGCTGCAGCCCGTGGGCTCCGCCCGGCGCCAGGTTGTTCTGGGCGGCCGGCAGCGGGGCGAGGATTTTGGCCGTGGGCCCCGCTCCAGACGAGCTCTCGGTCGGCGTCGCCTGCGTCGCCGCCACGGTCGCCCCCTCGCCCGACTCGCCCTTGGGGTCGTGGCCGCCGCGCGTCATGTCCACCAGGAGGTGGCCCACGGTGTTCAGGGCGCCCAGGGTCTCCGAGATGCGGTTGAAGGCCGACTGCGAGAGGAGGCGCGGCACGGTCTCGTTGCTACCGCTGGCGCTGCCGCTGCTCTCGCCGCTGTCGCTGTCGTCGTCGTCGTCGTCCTCGTCCTCGTAGTACTCGCTGGAGCCGTCGTCCTCCTCGCCGGCGGCGTCGTCGTCGTCGGCGGAGGCGCTCGAGGAGTGCGACTGGGAGGACGAGGCCTCGGTGCTGCTGTCGAGGAACTCCTGCTGCTTCAGGCGCCGCAGCGCCGGGTTGTCGCGGGCCACGCGCCGCACCAGCTCGTCGACGTCCACGTCAACGTCGGCATCAACGTCGTGGCCGAGACGCGGCAGCGCCCGGGGCCGGTCGCGCGCCAACGGGGACTGAAAAACAGACGCTGCCTTAAAAGTAGATGTGAATCCAGGCTGGAAGCAGAGCTCAGTTGGCCTTACCTTGCTCGTTGGTCAGGTGCCGGGGCGTGTCGGGGTCTGCGTCCCAGTCGTCGTCCAGCCGGGAGGCCGCCGAGCCCGCGTCCGCGCCGGAGGCCTGGCCAATCCAGGCCGAGCCCGCGATGGCTGCAATGAGAAGGAGAGAGAGTGAATAAGCGTGCAAGAGAAGAGATACGAAGAGAGGGTGGCGAAGGGAGGGTGGCGAAGGGAGGGAAAGAGGTGTCAGGGAAGACCCAACTTCCGGCCGAGCTCGGAAGCTGGTTTCACCTTGGGCCAAGTCGAATCGCCGAATGGCAGTGAAGGAGCGAACAGCGAGAAGAATGGGGCTTTCGTCGCCCAGCGAAAGTGTCCCAAATCCCCGGCCGTCGTCCCTGAACTCGATCGGCGCGTCCGCCATTCAGCCATTCAGCCGCCGAGCCAACTCGCGGAGGGAGCCATTGTGGACGGCGTTTGCGAAAACGCGGTCAGAGTCACGGTGAATTCGGCGATTCTCCGGACGAACGAGGCCACAGAGAAAGTTCTCTGAAAGAGAAGAAGCGCAGCCACCACACAATGGCGGGTGGCCGGCGGGGGAGGGACGAAGAGGAGCCCTTGGAGGCGGTCGGGGTCGCCACAAAAGGCCCGCGAGCGACAACGGCAGCGGCTCGTTGGCTTCTGGTGCAGACGTCACACAAAAGGCTCCCCGGCCTTTGTGGCGAGGGACGGATGGAAATCGCAAGAAGTGCTAAGTGATAGTGATTGTAATTGCTTTTTAATTGTGCGACGGCGATGCAGAGCCGCGAAGCGAAATGCGAATCCTCCAAAGAGGCGACAATAACAACAGTCGAGAAATTCCTCGTTGACATCGATCCGAATGTCTTCCCATTACTGTCGAGAAAGGTTTCGCTCTCTCCCCGTCCCTTTCGCCCCCTGGCTGCGGGTCTGGGCCGAAGCCGAAGTTTCTTTCGACGGCGGTCTTATGGCCAATCAAGTGAAAGTGACAACAATTCAGTTCGCTCCTGGAAGAGCCGACCCAACCCAGCAACAACAATAAGAAACCCAGCAACAATATCAAATGAAATGCTGTGAGGGCGCGAGATCGAGCGAAAAAATATTAAATTGAAATAAATTGCAAGCTACCCACACTCACACACCCGCACCCACACGGTGAGCGGTTTTGATTGCGCTGGCAGATTGGAGTCGGCCAACGGGCTTCCACTCGACGACGATAAGAACTCGCTTGTAAATCAACTGGCGATAACAGTGAGCACCAGCACCGTGCGAGCCAAAAAGCTGGGAGGCAAGTGGGAGAACCCACCTCGCCTCCGCCTCCGCCTCGTCCGTCCACCGGGCCTCTGCGACAGCGAAAGAAACCGTCGGCAACTTATCTCGACCCGATCTTAATGGCACATCTCGACGTCTTCGAATCGAACCACACCCGACCTGCGGCCAAACCAATCAATCTTCGGCTGGTAAGCCCGGTCCCTGCCGATCGCTGCCCACTCGGCCAGCTCGACTCATCTGCCACCGGCCTGGACTGGGCTGGGCTCCGTCTTGAGTTTCTTCAGCTCATCACTCCTCGCCCGCTAAGGCTCACCTCAGCCAGGTGACCCTCACCTCGCTGCTCCCGGGTACGGCCGTGTCGGCCTCGATCCAGCCCAACCGAATCCCTCCTCGACCCAGCGCGGTTTTCGGTTTCGCTCCGTTGTTTGTTTTGGAAGTCATTCAAAATCTTTTACTTCACTTTTATTTCTACAACCGCACAGTAGCAACAACAACCACAGGAATTTTAAATACCCGCTCAGGAACCACCAGACGGGGTTTTCATCTCTTCTCTCTTTCCCGCCCTCAATGTTGATTTTTACTCAGCGCGCTTTTATGACAAGCTTAAAGTTAAGCCCCTTTTAGCAGATGCTGCTGTTGTTGTTGGGAAAGTATGTCGCCTCATTAATTGCCCTGCCCCTCGCTCACCGCATCCCCTCCCCGCCACAGAGCTCGGCCCTTGGCTCCAGCCACCAACTTTAAGCTGCTGATGACATAACTTCAGCAATATACGGAATTATTCGCCGACACATAACGTCTCAAAATCGTTGTTGTTGCTGTTGCCACTGTAATTGTTGGTACTGTTATTGTGGCCACTATTTTTGCCGTTGTTGCTACTGTTTCTGTGTCTGTTGTGGCCACTGTTATTGTCGCTTTAATTGGGTGTTATTTTTGGCGATTATTTTTCAACAATATTTTTCGATCGAAAAATATCTTCAAATTGATATTTTAGAGACTCTCTGTTGAAAGCTATACAAAATTAGCTTTATTAAAGAATGGATATGTTCATAAACACTGAAAATCTGGCAACGCTGCCAACGAAAGTGAAAATGCCCGAGCCGACGCGACGTCGCTGCCACCACGACGTCGGCTCCGAAGACGTGCGGCGAGCTCGAGATTTCTTCTTACACCGGTGTTGTTGTTGCAGTAGTTAGTTTTCTGGTAGATTTATTGTTGTTGTTGTTGTTACACAACCGCCGCTCAGCCCATCATTGAAGTAATCGCTGCCACCGGAGCGCATCGACGACGACAGCGATGACGACGACAACGACGATAAAAACGAAATAAAACAACCGGTGACGGTCGCCAAACACACGTTTTCCGTCCGTCCGTCCGTTCGTCCGTCCGTTCATCTGTATATCTGTCTGTCCGTCCGTTCGACCGGGCGACCGGCCTTCGTTGGACGTGGTCAGGTTTCCACGACTCGCCGACGCCGTCGCTGCCGATGACGTTGGCGCCCGCTGCATCACGAGATTCCAGGTCCGCAGATGAGCGTTTGTGAGCTTTGGAGACGAGTTTAATTTGAAAGAAAAAATTGACAAACGACAGACGATGGAAAAGGAGAAGCGCCAACGAAAGTCAACGAGTGCAACGAGTAACGCGTGGTGGTCGGTGCAGTCGCGGGCCTGTTATTGTTGTTGCCACTGTGCTTGGGATGAATGACGTCAGAGCCTCGAATGCCAAGGAAGCGAAAGCGACAACTTGTTATGAGTCTTTTTTCGACTATCTGCTGAATCACTTTTTTCGAATGTTGCTTCACTTGGTGGCTGCTACCACTTGCTTTCTGGTCATGGTCAATATTTGATATGGAAATTGGTAAAGCAAGTCAGCCGTTCAATGGCTTCAAATTGAAGTATATAATTTTATATTTAACAATTTTTAAATTTTCCATGCAGTTGCTGTTGGACAGTTGTTCATAATTATTTATAAACCTCGATTTTGGTTACTTCAATTATTTTTAAAAGTTAAATACTAATTTCATATTTTTTAATTTGTTCAACAATTTTTTTGGTAATTAAATAGAAAAATTAGTTAGTTAATATTCATATATTTATTTGTACTATATTTCGATTAAATTATTTCATTTGATTTTTATCATGTGTTTATATTTTGAACTATGGTATGAAATGTGTTAATTAATAAAACTCAAAATCCAGCCTAGTGTAATTAAATGATTTTCTTTCTTATTTTTCATGTATTCCTTTTATCAAATATATGCAATTTCGATGTTCACACGTCAAGTCCTAATTTTGACCTGGGCTTTTCCGTATGTAAAAACGCAATGAAAACTTTTGAGGCTGTGAGTGTGTGTGTTTTAAATAGCGTAAAAGCAATTCGCAATCCACCATCCGCAGACGTCGATTTGTTTGGCAGTTTCACTTTCTTTTCAGCCCCGAACCAGTTTTCTGCATACCAACAACAATGATTCCACTAGTAAAACCAACCAATGACAAAAACAAAAACAATAACAAAAACACCAGCAACAGCGACAATAGCATTTTACTTTTAAGTCTGTTATTTTTATGATCATTATTTTTTTATTAATGCAATTATTTGTTTCATTCACGTTTATATCTTCTTTTTCTTGCAATCCAGGTAAACAAATCTCATTATTCGTTGAACTGAAAAGTTGTATGTGAAACTTTTTTGTTTATTTTTAAGATTTCAAATTTTCTCATTTCTTAATTATGTGGTCTTTTCAAGCGATAAACAAATTATAATTAGTAAGACCCACGACTTTGAGCCACTTTTTTGAATACGAAATTTTCGAATTCTATTCAAATTATGGTTTCGACATGGAGACGTTGGTGTCGATGTAAATGCGTATTTCAACATTTTTCTACTACATCATTTCAACGGCCCAAAATCAGAGTAGTTTTACCGAGTTCGTGCCTTAGGTCTTTCGTTTTTAAACTCGACAACGTTCTCAACTCGGCAAAAGTCGCCCAAAGTCTACCATTGAAATCATCACAGAGACCGGCAAAAGCCCATTATGTCGTTTCACATCGAAACACTTCGTCCACAGTGGGCCCATAACCACCATCTGGCCAAAGCTTGGCTCGGTAAAATTGGCTCGATACTCACATAGGCATAGGAAAACCGCTGCCAGCCGCATTTCAGACGGGATCCGGGTCCGCAGGTTGTCGCAAGAAAACCAGCGATCGATGAAAACTCCGCGAAAAACCCGGAGAAAAATCACCAACACTCGGGGATGTTGCTACCGTGCGGAAGTGTGGTGGTCGCTGCTGCTGCTCGTGTCGCTGGACTCGCGACGCAATGGGTTGGGGGCACTTGTGATGGACTGGTTGTTGCCTTTTTGCACCAACAACATACACACACTCGCGGGATTATTTAACAACAACAACAAAACGCAGCTGCTCCGCCGACTGCGACAGGAGACGAAGGCAGAAGCGGAGGCAGAGACCGAGACCGCGACAGAAACAGAGACGAAGTCGGAGACGGAGACAGAGGCGACGACCAAGATGAAGACGAAGACGACGGAGACGACTTTGTCTGGCGACAGCGATGAAAATGAAAGTGTTGCTGACGGCTCTGACTACTGTCGGTGTTGTTGTGCCTGAGTTTGACTGCAAACTGTTAAATAATTGCTGTTGTTTTTGTACTTCGATTGCAGGGATCTTATTTCACTTGGAAGTTAATTGAGAAAACACAAAATACAAAATAAATACACCAATGTTGCGAAATCGTCACCGTCGTACGCTCTTTGTCCACTGTGGTATTTCGTAATTTCCGAAGTGCGTGTGTGTTTGTTGTTTTATCGAAAATTTCACTTTCAATTTTTCTACATAGGAACACTCTGCAAGTGGAGCTTTAATTTGGCTTTGGCTAAAAGTGAATCAACTATCTTTTTGTTCGAACGAACTAATCGAATTTCTAGTGAATTGAATTTCTTCTAAATTTCGGAGACTTTGGTAAATTCTTCACTTCTCCTCCCTTCACCTGCATCGTTTCTCGCGACTGGAGCGAAGAGGTTTTTGGCTTCGATTGGGTTTCGTTCGTTCGTCCGCTGCTCCTTGCGTTGCCGAGAGCTGCCCGTCGCCGACTGAGGCTGCGAAATGTTGTTGGCTCCGGCATCAGTTGCGCTTTTGAGCTTTCCGTTGCTGCTGCTGCTGCTGCCGCTGCGAAAGCAACAACACTCGCTCTCGCTCTTTCTCTTTTCTTCGCGGTTGCTTTTGCTTTCATTTCGTGTAATTTCTTCATGTTTCTTGCTGCTGCTGCCGCCGCCGCTGTCGTAGTATTTATTGTCACGTTGTTGGCTTTTAACAGCTTTTTACGGACGCTTTTTTCGTCTGCTTCTTTGACCGCCCCCCGCTGTCGCGCCATCCGCGCCATTGGCTGCAATTTGCAGCTGCCTTCGCCGACGTTTGTCGTTGTCGCTGTTGTTGCTGGCGATGGTGATGGTGATGGGCTCTCGTACCTTTTCATTTCGTTTCATCGCTCGCATTTCTTTCGAGTGCAATATTTATTGCCTCCATTGTTGTGGTTGTTGGTCTGATTTGTGCATTTGTTGTTGTTGTTTGTATTTGTTGATGTTTTCGTTGGTGGCATCTTTACATTTTCTCCATTATTTGGAATTCATTATGATTTGAATTGTCTGCCTTTATTGCTTGACGTGTTGTTATTATAATTCTTGTTGTTGCCTACACAACAATCGCCATCTCAGTGCCATCATTGTTGTGGGCGCTTCATTAGCAGCACGTTGCTCACATGCTTCAG